>BLSH010050174.1:326614-376146 GCA_018402905.1 Glandirana rugosa
ACAAAGGTGACTCGGGGGGCCAGTTACAAGGACAACGTCCTTGATTCCCTCACTGGAGCGTGAGAGGAAGATGGGCGACTACAAGAGCACACTGGTAGAGGCGCTGCTGAGGGCATTCCCAAATGACACCGGGGGGCTCAGTGGAAACACAAGGCGAAGGCAGAGGAGGAAGAGGCTGCCAACGCAGCTGTGCCACCGGCAGCACCTCAGAAGGCAGGGTTAGCATGGCCAAAATGTGGCAAAGCTTTGTCAGCAGCCCACCACAACAAACAGCACCACCAGCTGCTAGGCAAGGTCTTAGCAGGAGGCAGCATTTCTGCAACATGGTGGAATGCCTACACGTACTGACTGATGGGTCTGTCCCATTCAACTTCTGGGTCTCCAAATTGGGCACATGGCCTGAGCTTGCCCTTTATGCCTTGGAGGTGCTGGCCTGCCCTGCAGCCAGTGTATTGTCTGAACGTGTGTTTAGCAAGGCAAGGGGCGTTACCACAGACAAGCGCAGCCGTCTGTCCACAGCCAACGTGGACAAGCTAACGTTTATTAAAATGAACCAGGCATGGATCCCACAAGACTTGTCTGTACCATGCACAGAATAGACATTTAAACCGGCCTCACACAGCCATTGGTATACTTGTTTTTTTTAAATATGCCTCAATATTTTGGGGGCTACCCCAATTAGAAAAAAAAAACAAACAAACAACAAAAGGTGTTGGCTACCTCCTCCTCCACCACTTCCACTTCCACCTACACTGCCACGGTCACGGCCTAGTCAACCTCTAGGCTCCTACTCCACATCCACCCCCCCTTCCCATTTTTATTTTTATTATTTGATTTTAAGTTATTTTCCCTATCCCCATTTTTTTGTAGGGCGCTTGTCCTACTCTTACCCCCATTTTAATTCCTTTTGCAGCCCTCTAGCACTTGCCAGGACTTTTTTACAGCCATTTTTGTGCCGAAATGTTCGGATCCCCATTGACTCCAACGAGGTTCGGGGTCCGGGGTCAAGTTCGGGTAACGTTCGGTACTGAACCCAAACTTTTTCACGAAGTTTGGCCGGACCCGCCGAACCCGAACATCCAGGTGTTCGCTCAACTCTAGTCCCTTCCTTTTCTGATGGAGCATAGTGAACACACTCACTCACTGTTTTCATTTATAGCTAAAGCATAGAAAAGTGTTTTACTCACTAAGGGCCCTTTCACACAGGCTGTCCGATCAGGTTCGCCTGTCAGTTTTTCAGGTGGACCTCCTCGGACCCTCCATTCACCCCTATGAAGCGGCGGATGACATCTTCATTATCCAATACAATGCCGGTCCTATTTTCCATCCATCTAGCGGATCGGATATGATCGGATGAAAATGGACAGGTGGTCCGTTTTCATCCGATCTCCCCATAGAGGAGAGCAGGACTGGGTCGGTCTCCGCTCTGCTCAGTAAGTGGAGACAGACCTGTCATCCTTCTGCTCAGCGGGGATCAGTGGAGCAATCCCCTACTGAGCAAGCGGAGTTCGGCAAAAGGAGGCACCCATGTGAAAGGGGCCTAAGTAGGTAAGTGTTTACTATGCTTCCGTTTGTGAATGAACAGGAAACTGTTCAGCATGGAGCATTTCTCATTCATTCACTGTCCAGTGCATCTGAGGCTGCAGAGAAAGTCATGTGCGTTTGAGCTTTGGGGTGTACAGCCTAATGCAATAGGCTGCGCACACCTATGGTGGTTGTCCTTTGAAGTTGAGTTTCTGCAGTGAAACTTGTTCAGAGGGGTCTTCCACAAATATTATCGTAGACCACTTACAGTATCTCACAAAAGTGAGTACACCCCTCTCATTTTTGTAAATATTTTATTCTATCTTTTCATGTGACAACACTGAAGAAATGACACTTTGCTACAAGGTAAAGTAGTGAGTGTACAGCTTGTATAACAGTGTAAATTTGCTGTCCCCTCAAAATAACTCAACACACAGCCATTAATGTCTAAAATGCTGGCAACAAAAGTGAGTACACCCCTAAGTAAATGTCCAAATTGGACCCAATTAGCCGTTTTCCCTCCCGTCATGTGACTTGTTAGTGTTACAAGGTCTCAGGTGTGAACGGGGAGCAGGTGTGTTAAATTTGGTGTTAAAAAATAAAAAAAATCGTGCAAAAGGGTGATGAATCTAGCTGCAAACACTCCACTAGACCAGGTAACCTAAATAACAATACAAATATTTTAGTTTTGCACTTAGACCCCTTTCACATCTGGTCCGTCCGAGCGTTAGTGGTAAAACGCTGCTAATTTGTGGCGCTTTACCACTGTTTATAGCGGCGCTTTGGCACAAGGGGTTAAACAGGGGTTAAAACTGCCGGCTAGTGGCGCTCCCGAAACGGTTTTCAACCGCTTCGGAAGCGCTGCCCATTCATTTCAATGGGCAGGGGCGGTGGAAGAGCAGTGAATACACCGCTCCCACACCGCCCCAAATATGCGGCTTGCAGGACTTTATTTCCCGTCCTGCAGGTGCACCGCCCCAGTGTGAAAGCACACGGGCTTTCACACTGGGGTGGATTGGGGTAGTTTTTCAGGAGCTTTACAGGCGCTATTTTTAGAGCAAAATCGCCTGAAAAACGTTCTGGTGTGAAAGGGGTCTTAGAGTGTGAATACCAGTGTGAACTGAGCAAAAGAAAAATTAATAAATCTTAAAATACCATAAATAAATCAATAAATAAACATCACGATTGATATGTAATGAATATAAATGAAGGTGTAGGGTACCAATAATAAACTGATATAGGCATGTGGTACCAATAGCATTAACACATAATCTCATAGATGTAATGGTAAATAGTGCAAAATATTGTGCACTCACAAAGAACAGAACAGTCTTTGAAAGTCCCAACTGAAGGAGAAATCCCAAAAAGGTAGTGATAAGTGTAGTATAAAAACATGAATCCAAATCCAGTGACTTCACTGTGCCGTGACAAGCAGAAAGGGTAGCAAGATGGATCCTTACCAGAACATTTGCATTCACATGGCCATACGACCAGTGAATCAACCGAGCTTTATGTGGGATCACTCCCAACCATGGTATTCGAATCTCCACTGATAACCTGATGCGCAGACTGCGACCAAGAGCGATCGAACAGAAACTCCCGGGAATCTGTCACAGGACAACAAATACATATGGTGAAAAGGCGCTCCACATAGTATATTACCAGGTAACACCCTTAATTGAAGTTAGGTGCACTCAACAGTACATTAAAAGCCAGCAAATACAAAGCTAAAAACAGCTGCGATAGGCACATGATCCGCACCCGACGTGTTTCGCCCTACAGGAACGGTTGAATGCATACGCTCAGCGTGATATCCAGAGGTTGTCTTTGGGAAATAGATGATTGCAGCCAGCATTGCTGCAGAGGTTGAAGGGGTGGGGAATCAGCCTGTCAGTGCTCAGACCATACGCCACACACTGAATCAAATTGGTCTGCATGGCTGTCGTCCCAGAAGGAAGCCTCTTCTAAAGATGATGCACAAGAAAGCCCACAAACAGTTTGCTGAACACAAACACACTAAGAACATGGTTTACTAGAACCATGTCCTGTAGTCTGATGAGACCAAGATAAACGTATTTGGTTCATATAGTGTCAAGCGTGTGTGGCGGCAACCAGGTAAGGAGTACAAAGACAAGTGTGTCTTGCCTACAGTCAAGCATGGTTGTGGGAGTGTCATGGCCTGGGGCTGCATGAGTGCTGCCGGCACTGGGAGTTACAGTTCATTGAGGGAACCATGAATGTCAACATGTACTTTGACATATTGAAGCAGAGCATGATCCCCTCCCTTCGGAGACTGGGCCACAGGGCAGTTTCCAACATGATAACGACCCCAAACACACCTCCAAGACGACCACTGCCTTGCTAAAGATGCTGAGGGTAAAGGTGTTGGACTGGCCAAGCATGTCTCCAGACCTAAACCATATTGACCATCTATGGGGCTTCCTCAAACGGAAGGTGGAGGAGCACAAGGTCTCTAACGTCCACCAGCTCCGTGATGTCATCATGGAGGAGTGGAAAAGAACTCCAGTGGCAACCTGTGAAGCTCTGGTGAACTCCATTCCCAAGAGGGTTAAGGCAGTGCTGGAAAATAATGGTGCCCACACAAAATATTGATACTTTGGGCCCAATTTGGACATTTTCACTTAGGGGTGTACTCACTTTTGTTGCCAGCGATTTAGACATTAATGGCTATGCGTTGAGTTAGTTTGAGGGGACAGCTAATTTACACTGTTATACAAACTGTACACTCACTACATTGTAGCAAAGTGCCCTTTCTTCACTGTTGTCACATGAAAAGATATAATAAAATATTTACAAAAATGTGAGGGGTGTGCTCACTTTTGTGAGATACTGTACACCATCATTACTTACAGAGCTCAAGAGAAGGTTGCCCTGCAAGAAAGAAAGTCGCCTGAAAGAAAGTCGTGAGGTAGCATTTCAAAACTTTAGGCCAAAGGTTCTTTGCCTTACTCATGTTTTGTACAGTAAAAACAATGATAGAGATCACATAGGAATTTAACAAAATGAAAAGGAGAAAAAAGCCAAGATAAAAAGATTAGTAAACTTACATTATATTAGGTTAGGCATTCTTGCTGTTCCTTCTTTTAATAATGAGCTGCCACAAATCCTGCACACTAAAGGATACGATTTAGAAATCAGCTCCCAATAGTTGAGCATACATTTCTAACTGATGATGGGGCAAGGATTACTGCTGGAAGTATCTGTAATATAATGGCACTAAGGGCTCCTTTACACTTGCAGTAGCCCTCTGAAGAGTGACCTACAGGGATTGCGTTCAGAGGTCGTTTGACAGGTGGTGATGAAGTGGTATGTCACCTCATCTGTCTGTTTTAGCTCCTTAAAGCCTGCAATGCCATGCCGCAAGAGTGTGCGTTACACATGGTTGCAGGGCTATGGCAGCCCGGCCCAGTTCACTTAATGGGTCACATTCAGAGGAGATTATTTTTTGCCACACTGTGAATCAAAGCATTGATGACTGTAGAATGTGTACAACCCTAGGAAATAAAGTAGTATAGCCATACACACTTTGCTTTCTCTTGGTTGCAGCTACTGTATTCAGACATGTGGCAATCCCCACAAGCCAGTTCCTGTACTAGGGGCCTATATGAATGTTTTCAGCAAGATCTTTGAAACCTTTTCCATGAGCTTGGGCTCTCTCTCTCTCTGAGGCCTTTGGCAAGGGGACTGCACAGATACTTTTCCAAAGAGTTGTTGGGGAACCCGGTTATCAGGAACCCTGAATTAGACTGAGACAGAAGTGCAGTAAAAATCACATTTTTTAATATAATGGTAAAATAGTACACACAGTGCAAACGTAGTCAAAACATAGCCAGAGTTTGGTAACCAAAGCGGGTAGTTAGAACAAGACAGTAAAACAGGAATCCAGAGATCAACGTAGTCAGAGGCAGCAAACAGGATCAGGAACCAGAAGGGAAGTCAGCCAGCCAAAGTGTTTAACAGGAAAACACAGCAGAGATTATCCGGATATGTTGACCAAGGCAAAGGCACAGAAGATATGATCCAGGCAGTTTAAATAGCCAGCAGGGCTGGCTGACTATGAGGAAATGATCACCAGGTGAGTCACTGTGGAATGATGAGTAGAGGCAATTAACCGACAGCTGAGCAACCTGAGCTCCGAGAAGGGAGGGCTAAACCCAGCCCTGACACCGGTTTGGTGGTTCTATGGCAGGTCCATCTACCTGATCCAAATACCACTGGGTCACAGGTTTTTGATGAGTGGTCCAAACAAAGGACCAGTCACCATGACTGGACAGGCCAGGTATTCTTCCAGCCATCACCAGTCCCCTGCCTAAGTCCGAGTCCACACTTACTTCTTTTTTCACAGTTGTAGGCCATGGGAATGAAGATGCTCAGCCTGCTTCTTATTGAAACGTTTCTTTTACTCATACAACAGACATCATGATAGCTCCCTAGTCTGGTTCAACAGCCCTCAAAATTTCCACACGCCTGCTCACATTTTGTGGGGCTGCTTTGGAGGGCGGGGTAGAATGGGAGCCGTTCTCCCAGAGATCGCCCAGGGGAAGAGAGAGGAGAGGAAGAGGAGAGCCGGCAGGATCATCACAGAGCTGGAAATGTTACTGTAACAGCTTTCATTTGAATTGCCCAGTGTTCCCGGCGTTCGCAGTTACACATAGTTCTGCCTCCTGGCCCAAGTACTTTGATACACAGAACACTGGTCCAATACTGGAACATGTGACATCTATCATAGGAGGCAGGACTGTGTATGACCGCGAGCGCCAGGAACACTGGGCAATTCAAATGAAAGCTGCTACAGTGATGTTCCCTGCTCTGTGATGATCCGGCCGGCTCTCCTCTTTCTCCCCTCTCTCTTTCCCTGCACTGGTAAAGCGGCATTGATGGGCACTGGTGAGGCTGCATTGATGGGAACTGGTGAGGCTGCATTGATGGGCACTGGTGAGGCTGCATTGATTGGCATAGGTGAGGCTGCATTGATGGGCACAGGGGAGGCTGCGCTTAGGAGCACTGGTGAGGATGCATTGATGGGCACTGATCAGGCTGCATTGATGGGAGCTGACCAGGCTGCACTGATGGGCACTGGTGAGGCTGCACTGATGGGCACTGATAAAGTTGTTGTTAATATTTCTTTTTGTTACCTGATTCTGCATAAAACATTTAAGTGTCATTTCATGAGGTAATTTATGAGGGTGTGTTTAGGAGCAGAATTAGAGGCTGGTGCCGGGGCGCGGTAAGGGTTAGGTGGGGCAACTGATGGCGAGTAATCCTTAGGCCTGGCCAGTAGCTCAAGACTTGAAATTTTGAGCCCTGTGATTCAATATCATCTTTCACAGTTCAATGCAACATAACATGCAACAGTCCATTACGTTTTGGTTTTATCAATTATGGCTTTTTTTCTGTACATCACTATGCCCACTCCAGGGTTGCCTCTAAGGCTCGGTTCACACTAGCCTGACTCCAAAGTTGCGCAACTTTCAGTGCAACTTTGGAGTCTAACTTTGAGACTATTTTGATGGGACTTTTTACACTCTGTGGCATTGAAGTTGTATCAAAGTCGGACTAAAATAGTGCAGGAACTTTTTTTAAAGTCGGGCAGACTTGTGTAGTTAAGACAGCTCTCATAGGATCCTATGTCGCATCAGTGTGAACCAAGTCTTACAGCTTTTTGGCTACACAGACTTGGCTAATTACTTTCTTCAACTCTGATCTACACACTACCTACCCATCTCCACCCCTCCTTGTTAATTATCTCCCAAATGGAGAGGAAGTGGGGATCTCTAGCTGTGAACTAAATAGAAGCTTACCCTGGTGCTAACAGGGCAACCCACAGCTCAAAATAAGGCTCCTTTCACACTGGGACTGCCCAATCGTCAGCGGTAAACCGCCGCTAATTTAGCGGCGATCTACCGCTGTAATAGCAGCGCTATGGCGCCGCTATTTTGGCAGCAGCACGGCACTTTTAACCCCCCCACAAGGGGTTAAACGGGGTTAAAAGTGCCAGTGCTCGGTGCTCAGAGCAGTGTACAGTCACTTCGGGAGCGCTGCCCATTCAATCCAATGGCAGGGGCGGTGTATACACCGCTCCCCACATTCCTGAAAAATCATGCTTGCAGGAGTTTAATTTCACTCCCGCAAGCGCACCGCCCTCAGCTTCCCCAGTGTGAAAGGGCACACTGGGTTGAATGGGGAGACGCTTTACAGGCGCTATTTTTTATCACAATAGCGCCTGTAAAGCGCCCCAGTGTGAAAGGGGCTTAAGGGCCATTTAGGGCCGTTCACACTGCTGTGAATCCACTGTGGGTTCCCGCATCCTATGTCTCCCGGTGGCAGTTCACACTGTCATCGAACTGTGGGGAGTGTCAATACAAAGCTAATGACTAGAGTTCCAAAAGTGACCAAAAGTTCGGGTCCCCATTGACTTCAATGGGGTTCGGGGTCCGGGGTAAATTTCGGGTTAAGTTCGATACCGAACCCGGACTTTTTCCTGAAGTTCGGCCGAACCCGCCGAACCCAAATATCCAGGTGTCCGCTCAACTCTACTAATGAACCCCCCCCCCCCAAATCCGTTCATATATCGCACTGCAAACTCACACAGGAATGGGATCACATGGGTGTGAACACCCATGAGATCTGATTCTGCTGCATACCAAAAAAAGGGTCCTATGCGAGTTTGGTCCGAATGCGATGCGATTTCAGCCATACTATCTGTATGGCTAAAATTGCATTGCATAGAGGTCACATGTGACTCACACTGCAGTGTGGTGCGAATCCCATCCGATCTGACAGCACGCACCAGTGTGAACCGGCGACAGAAGGCCAACTTTATCCAAATCTGCAATGTATGTAAAACAAGCCATTTCAACACTTTTGTGAGTGTGTTTTATTATATTCTGAACAAATAATTACCAGTCTACAAGAACCTGTCTGCAGGGATAAGGTTGGTTGTGTTCCAGCTGCTAGGGGTGTCTTTTATTAGCTTGCACTGTCATCCTAGGCACCCCTGGACACAAACATGAGCCAGCCATCAATTATTTGCTCTGCTTGTCAAATGTTGCTCATATTACAATCCAATCATGTACAGAACTTCTATTTTTTTACTTTCTTGCACATGATTTACTGTTGGAAATAAACCTAGGTCCACTTCAGTTCAGACTAATAAAGCGGTAGTAAACTTGAGTGGAAAAAAAAAATATACCACCTGCAAGCTAAGAGAAAAATGAAAGCCCCTTGAACCTCCGTTAGGGAAAGGGAGCATTGACTGCTGGAAGCATGGCACCACTGTGGGTGTGAACCTAAAAGAGACATTAAGTAGCTCTAATATGGTTGGCTACAGACCTGAGGTGACTGGGTGAACTCTAAGAAAAGGCTACTCTGGGGCAAGTCCAACTGCTCTGAGGAGATTCAGCTGTCACAAGAGTTGCCCACCCTCCCGTCCGTTGTGATGTTTAGTCACAGCTTTATTGGCGATTTTGACCTTGCCAGCAATTGATGTTGCTTTATGGGCTATGCCCTCAAGTTAAATTCTGGTGTCAGTCTAATGCCTATCTGGTACCGATGGTAAGGACAGGCCTCTTAGACTATGTGAGTTTATACTTTATGGGTGCTCACAGTATAACTGACTGGCATTGTTGTTTGGTACATTTGGAAAGTTGTTACTTTTGCAAAGTTCAATAAAGCTGTGGCCTTGCCTTATTTCCAACTTAATCAGCTTTTGTATTGGTATTGGTTTATTAGTTGGTCATAAATGAGCCTATGCTTCTCAGAAGACATCTGCTAGTATGCATTGCATACTTTGCGTGACATAGAAGATTGGAACTACTACCATTTTGATGTTTAGGGTCTCCGCTTTCTGAAACTATACAGCATATAATGTTTGGGGATTTTAACTGATCTTTAAGCCTAAAACTATTTTTCAACATGCAAGGAAATGCAAATAAAAGTGAGGTTTTAGTAATTGAGTTTAGATCTATTTTAACCAGAATAACGTGTTGCCTGTGCCCTCCTTGTTTTCAGATTAGCTGACGGACGCAAGTTGTCTCTGTTCCTTGAATAACGCTGCCTGTGATTTATTTTTTATAGAGTTGGTTTTCTGAAATTGCACCAGGGATATATTGTCAGTGAATACATTTATAGTGCTTAGCAGAGGTCTTCTCCAGCCTCACAGGAGAGACGAATGTGACTAATAAAGACTGTAGTTTAAAGATGCTGGAAAGAAAATAATAAAAGCATTTTGGAATAAAAGGATTTATGACACATCTGCTCATCAATGCAATTTAAAGACGTATGTGTATATTTCAAAAGATGGTGTTACCTAGAAACAGTTATTTGATCCTTACTAGTAAAACTGTCATTTCTCTCCATATCTGAAACAATGAGCAATAATGTGCCATAAAACAACAGAACAGAACAGAACATGCTTATTTATGTAGATAAAGTGCAGAATAATAGGATACTAGCAGCACTTGTCACTAGATAGGATTGATTAGATATGTAATGCATCCAATGTGGGGGAAAAAACATATGCCACTGTATGAAGAGCACAGCTGCCAACATTCCCTACTTTGGAAGAACTGTCCTTCTTTTAGAAGAAAATCCTCCAGTTACTCTTTCCTCCTCAGTTGGCCTTTTACGATTTTAGCTATGGCCCCTAGAAACCTGATGGTGACCTCCAGAGCCAGGGACAGCCGACATCCATCTTCACAGAGTTGGTTACTAGGCATAGTGGGTGCAGATAGAAGAATTGAGTTGGGCGCCAGATACTTTGATGATGCAGAACAAAAGAGATTTATTTTCTCTTAAAGGACACCCTTTGGTTGGGTGCAAAAGCATTTAGCAGACTCCGAGCTTCACAAAAATAGGACACTAAGGTAGTTGTATAGTCCCACAGGCCTTCTTACTGAACTGTACCTGATCAGAACTACCTCCTTTGATATTGAACTTTGTTGTCTTCAACACAGATCGATACACATATCAAGCTTGTTATCCCCGTTGTGTAGACCTGGCTTCCATTTCACAGCTTCATGAACTTGAACTCACAGTCTCTTAAAAGACTCCTCGGACTCCCAGTGCCACTGAGTCCCTTGAACTCCGCACAGCCAACTGCTGTACTCTCCGAGCGTCCCTACACTGATCTGCTGGGTCCCTTACTCGGCTCTTCAGCCCAACTGCTGAACTCTCTTGCAAGCATCTCCCCTACTATCCTGCTGAGTTCCTAGCTTGACTTTCACTGAGACTTTCCAAACTTCTTCACCATCCCCAGTTATTGAAAAAGGCTGCTCTGGTACTCTCTCTCAGACTCTGAACTCTGGCCTCTGATAACAGGAGCGTTTTCCCTTGAGGGTGGCAGTTTCCCCTTTACCTCTGACCCTAGAAAATGCTTTGCCTCTGGCGGCAGGAATGGTCCTCCGTTAGCAACTCTGTCCCTTCACCTCCGACAAAGAGGTGGTCTCCGGCCAGCAGAACGCATGCAACTTGGTTAGGCTTCCGACATGCAGACCCAACCACGTGCTGCTGCTTCTCATCCTGGGTAGGCCTCAGACTGCCTAGCAACCGGGGGCTCCCGGATAGACCTCAGGCTTCTTGCCTAGCAGCCGGGAGTCTTCAACACATGTCCACCCAGACAGCCGTCCAGGTGGCACAGAACCCCAGTCACCTGACTCCTCCCAAACAAATAGGCTCTCCCAGCAGGCCATGGGGCCTAAGAAAACCCCTGCCAATTGGCTAGAGCAGCCTATCCATTCATACTCAAAGTTCATATGCACCTTATCATTCCAATGCCATAAGTAGCAATGCCACCCAGTGGCAAAGGAGAGAGGTGCATCAAACTCAGAATTAGGATAAGAATCAGATCACCTAACAATTGACCAGGTTATTTACCACCTAGCAAACTAAATTTGACAGATTCATGTGGCATAACAAATGAAGTAAATTCACAAAACATTTGTAATTTAACAAGTGGCATGTCATACAAGGGCAGCAATATATATATATATATACAGTATATATAAAAAGAAATAGTATTTACAAGTTAGCGTGTGGCAAACCACATGAACAACACAAGAAAATTGCAAATAAGGAACCTGAAATCCTGACTATGTATCTATTATTTACACCTGTACAGAGAAAAAGAAATGATCAAAGTGTTTCCTTGACAAAGTAATCAGAACTCCTAGGAGCCAAGGAGGGCGAAACAGGTGCTGGAACACCTGAAAGAAAGCACAAACAGCCAAAGAACACATCATATCACTATAATAACCTTTAGTGCACTATATACATAGGTGAAAAAGGTTGCTAGAAGCAGCAAGAAACCAACTGTGTCATAATATCAGAGCAAAAATGTACATTAGAAGTTGAAACTGGGCCCCATCCCCGCTTGGAGGGTGACACCCCTTTTTCATCATGTCAAGAAATCACCATGGTATATTCTACAGAAAATGAAGGTGACTCACTCAGGCTGGCATTCTCACACTACCGGGTGGTTGGCATAGTCCTTAAATAACATTGAGTCCATTGATCAAACATAAGGAAATCCTGCCCTTGTTAGCCGTAGAACATCCTATCTTAATTAACTTTTAACTTCTTTTTTTTTTTTTTCGTCCTTGGAGCCCCAAAGCCATTGAGTATTTCAATTTTAACATAACAACATCATCAACACTATTTCTTCTTGGCAGTTTCCCTCTTGCATAGGGATAACTCCCGAGGATGAGATGCATGGCTATTTAGAAGCAGCAATTTTGCCATGCAATTGTGTAAGGGAGCCAAACTTGGACAAAGAGAGTTCCATCTTCCTGCATTTGCTGGCATCTTGAGTCACAGTCCAGCAACAGATGAAACAGGAAAAGGTCCCCTCAATAACTTCCATTGGAGAGGTGGAGCAATAGAACACAAATCTCACTATCCTCTCATTTGTAATCCACATACTGGGTAGTAGAAAGGGTTTTTTTTTGTTTGTTTTTTTTAGTCTCACCAATAATACCTGGGGTCAAGCAACTGGAGATCTTTTACATCTGCATCCACTGTGGTAATGAAATGTCGAACATCCTTCTGCTCGGGCTTATGGATAACCACACAGTCCAGACAAATATGACAGCCAGAGCTCCAGGTGCGGGAGACATTGGCATACTCAGCTGCAACTTTGGGAGACAACTCGTTGAGACTGAGGTACAAAGGGATTTTCAAAAACTCCCTGATCTGACTCCAACTGTTGTAATAGTGACTTATCTCTTGATGAGACCTCTATGCCTGGCCTGTATAAGCAGATATAATCACAGCGCACAGTCTTTATCAGATAGCTTGAACTCACCAGACACGTCTTTTGCATCAGTGTAGGTTTTATTGCAAATAGCAGGTATAGCAGACAACAAAATGCAACAGATGAGTGAAAATGGTATCTGCAGGTCAAAACATGGTAATGTGTTCCCGGATGCGAGCAGATTGCATGTGGCCTATAGAGAAGTGCCCATCTTCTTCCCCACAAGCATAATGAAGCAGGAACAGGAAATACATCATAACATGTGAAGGGACACAGATAATAAACAGGTATGGTGCAATAACCAAAACAACCACAAGATGGCAGTAATTATACCAAATATACATAAGTCAAATAACAATGGCTATGAAACATTAACTATATAAATTCTAACACAATTCTAACACAACATGTGTAACAGCACACTCCCCATCTGGTATTGTAAATACCACTATGTTACATCATAACGGTAGTTATGCAATGCAAATAAACAATGGTGCAATTTGCAGTTGTCTTGAAGACCCGAAAGACAAAAAAGAACATGCATGTATATGCAACAACAATAACTGCAATACGGCATCAAGAAGTGTCGCTTAAAGTTCAAGGCACATGCTTCTTGTGGTAGAAACTGGATCCAACAAACCCAGGTAAGCAAGTTCAGTCTCCAAAAGGCAAGAGTAAAACAAGTTCTGTAATGGGTCTGAGGAAAGTCTTTACAGTTCCTTGTCTGGCAACTTTCACCTCTATCTTACGTATCATACCATCATCACTAGGGATGGTCTTTAGAATGAGTCCCATGGGCCATTAAATTCTTTCGGCTTGCTGGTCTTTGAGGAGAACAAGATCTCCAACTTGGAGATTAGAGTTCAGATGTTGCCATTTTCTGTGTCCTTCCAAAAGAGAATGATACTCCATCTTCCAATGATTCCACAAGCAGTTGGCGAGGTGTTGTACTCACTGCCATTGTTCACGGTATAAGTTCCCTGCTTTAAAGTCTCCAGGTGGAACAGGAACAGACCCAAGCTTCTGGGTAAGAAGAGTAGCTGGAGTAAGGATGGTTGGGGACTCTGCATCTGTAGACACTGGAGCAAGTGGTCTTGAACTGATTATGGCAGACACTTCTGGTGCTGCACAGAATGGGCTTCCCAATGGTCTTCATAAAATGGCTGCAGGTCCTATATACATATCCCACAGCTGCAGTAAAAATGAGGAGAGGGCTGTTAAATCCTTTTTCACTATTTAGGGGCAGGGCTGCCCGTTATCTCAGACCCTTTTTGCCATCTCTATGAAGCCTGTGGCGGAGGCTCTTCGTACTTCCCCCAAATATTAGGGGGTTGCGAATTGGTTGGTTGGAGGAGAGGGTAGCCCCGTATGCCGATAATCTTTTATTGTTTTTGAATGATGCTGGACCATCTCTCCAGGGGGCCTTACAGATTTTGTACTCCTTTTCAACTGTCACTGGGCTGAAGGTAAACTGGACTTGTTTTTTCCAATAGACAGTGAGGCCCGGAACACAGCTTCGAATATCCCATTGCGGTGGGTAGAGAATTTTAAGTACCCAGGAGTTGTGATCTCTCGCCAAGCCTCTGAATTCATCTCCTTGAATTTGACCCCAATATTAGGAGACATAGACCCTCAGATATAAATTGACCACCCTGATGCGCCCTTGTGATCAGGGTGGTCTAGCTTTCCTGGACCTATATAAATATTTTTTAGCCGCTGAGGTGGTTACAGCTGCATGGTGGCTAAATCCTGATTTATCTAATTCCTCCTCCCGGCTGGAAGCAGCAGTGGTAGGATCAATAGAAGCTTTTAACCTCATGTTGTTTATGGGTCATAGGGCGCCTTACCATTTGACTGCTCCAATGCTCAATACTATTCAAGCTTGGGAGGCCGGCCTTAGATGTGAGCATTATCCTAAGGACGCGATTTCTTCAAATGCCCCTCTTTGGTTAAATCCTACCTTTTCTCAATTTTACAAACTACCAGAGCCTATTGCATGGACAGAGTATAATATCAAATTGGTTTCCCAGGTAGTTACTGATCGGAAATTGTCTGCTTTTCCTACACTTACCTCAACTTTTAATCTGCCCAGCTCTTATTTAGTTAGATACTTCCAGCTTTCCCATGCTTTCCATGCCCAGTTCCCACAAGATAGTCTAAGGATCACACAATCCACCCTAGAACCAGTACTTAGGTCCAAATGTTTGTAGAAACACACTTTGAGACTATACTCTCATTTTATCTTAGTCGTCCTCCTGCCCTTGGAGGGCTTTTGAGCTACCGAATCTGGATGTGAAGGACTGGAAGGGTGTGTGGGATCTTCCTCTTCAATCTTTGGTATCTCTGAGAGATCGTTTGATCCAATTCAAGTTGGTACATAGAGCATAGCTCACACCACACAGACTGCATAAGATAAATCCTGTGTGCTCTTCTGAGTGTTGGCGGTGTGACACAGCTCAGGGGGACTTCTCATACATTTTCTGTACCTGTCCACATATAGCTATTTTTTTGGGTGGAAGTGGTGGATCTGTTGAATTCTATTACTTCCGCCCCCTGCCATATTCAATGACTGTATGTTTGCTGGGCTTGATGGAGGCTATTCTACCTACAGTGTCAGAGCGGGTGTTTGCCAATATTACATTATTTTATGCAATCGCTTTACATTGGAAGAAACCCTCTTTTCCTACGCTATTATACTGGAAACGATTGGTTAATAATAATCTTCCACTGTGTAGAGACACTTACACGAATAGGGGATGTCCCAGTAAGTATGACAAAGTCTGTGCAAACTGGCTGGATAAGTCTTATACGGCATCTGATGCCCACGGGGCTACTGACTATAATGTGTTTTTTTTCATATAGGTTGCGTGAGGCAGTTGTAGATAGACGTGACCTAAGTTTATCACTGCTACACTGTGTATGGGTTGATTGCTAAAATGATAAGGCCTAGTTTTCAGCTGATATTTGTATGTTAATTATTCCTTTTTCTCATTTTAAAGAGCTCGCTGTTATTCAATATGATTGGATCGTGATTTTGTATTAATATTGTAGCACAATGTGTATAATGTTTTGTTGTGTTTTCTTTGTTGTTTGTTAAATAAGGAAATTACTAAAAATATTAAAAAAAAAAAAAAAAAAAAAAAAAAAGGTGGTTAAGACTTGTGGAGTTCAAGTCCATTAACATAGAGTCCAGTATCATACGTGCAATGCCTATCATTCTCTCTCATGAGCCACTCATGTGGGAAGAACGAGGAGGGTTGAAAGTCCATGTACAGCCCTTTTCGGTTAAAAAGTTTTGGATTGGCTTTGAGTCGAGCTGTAACTCTTGACAGGCTCCTGTAAAGTTGGTTCCACAGTCAATGACTTCACTGGCCCTCTGATGGCAAGGAATCGCCTTATAGCATTAATAAAACATGAAGCATCCATGAATTCTATAACTTCGATGTGTACCGCATGCACACTCATGCAGGTGAAAAGCACTACCCATTGTTTACTATTCCTATGGCCTCCTCGGGTTCTGCATGCTGTTACCATCCATGGCCCAAAAACATCTAGACCAACATGATTGAAAGGTGGGTCAGTACCTAATCTGTCAGCTGGCAAATCTGACATTTGCTGTTGCTGTTTCCCTCTTAGTTTGCGGCATTTTGTAGTATAGTTGAAATCAGTCTTTTTGCTCCAACAACCCAAAGGCCTGCGGCTCTTATGGCACCCTCTGTGAAATGTCTACCTTGGCTTGGTGCTTAACCTTTTCATGGTAATGCCGTATGAACAAGGTGGAGAAATGATGACGACCAGGTATGAGCAGAGGATTTTGTTCTTGCTCTCCCAACATGGCCTTGTTTAAACTTCCACCAACCCTTAGCATGCCATGGCTGTCAATGAATGGATTCAGGTTGACAATTGGACTGTTTTTTGGAATGTCCTGCTGGTCATGGATACATTTAATTTCTGTGCTAAAACATTCTGTTGTTCATTTCATATTATGTTCAGTTCACATTCAGCAATGTCCTTTGCAGAAAGAGGTCTATGGCTTCTTCATCTGTGGGTAAGGATTTGAGTCCGTCATTAGTGATGGGTCTGTGGTTCGAGTCGAACGTAAGAATTTAGAACAATATGCAGTGTTTGCAGCGACTTCGCTACCGCGGAGTGCCCCATAATGCATTCCGCGCAGACAGCGCGCACAGCTCCTCCCTATTGGGAGGGCTCCCGCCGTCTGCACGCTTTTTGCTTTGACAGTTTATTTATATGGCAGGGCGGGGGCCACCCGGTGACATAAGCTAGTGGCCCCACCTCTTCTGACGTCATGTGACATTAGAGGGGGTGGGTTTGCACACTTACATCACCGGGTGGCCCAGCCCTTCCATATAAATAAGCTGCCAAAGCAAAAAGCAGTCAGTCAGCGGGAGCCCTCCCAAAGTGGAGGAGCTGTTGCGGCTTTTTTTTTTTTGGGTTCGTCGCACGCCGTGATTGACGATGGATTACAATGGGGGACACTTATTTTTTTTTCCTTTTTTAATAAAGGACTTGTCCCTAATACAGTATGTCTCCTGTGGTTTTTTCTTTGACACATTTTGGTGAAATAGTAGAGGTATGATGTACCCGATAATAATTCACATAGGGGAGCCAGGATCTGGGGAGCCCCCTTATTAAAGGGGGCTTTCAGATCCTGATAAGCCCCCCGCCTGCAGACCCCCACACCCTAGGGTTGTGTGGAAGAGGCTCTTGTCCCCATCAACATGGGGACAAGGTGCTTTGGGATGGGGGGGCACAGAGCCCCCTCTGCCCCAAAGCATCCATACTTCCCATGTTGAGGGCATGTAGCCTGGTACGGTTCAGGAGGGGGGGCACTCGCCCGTCCCCCCCTATCCTGGCCGGCCAGGTTGCATGCTCGGATAAGGGTCTGGTATGGATTTTAGGGGGCACTCCACGTCAATTGTTTTTTTAAATTCTGGCACGGGGTTCCCCTTAAAATCCATACCAGAATGGTATGGACTGGGGGGGGGGGACCCTATGTAAATATTTTCATAGATTTTTTTTCTATATTGTCAGGAGCCAGCAATACATTACAGCCGCAAGTGATTTTAAATGACATCTTTTGCTTTACAAATGTCATTTTGCTCTGGCACTGTTCTAAACATCACAGAGGTGTGCCATTTTACAGGCATACGAAGGGGACCCCCCAAGCACATTATTTAAAGGAATATTACATTTTTATTTTTTCACTTTAAGCATTATTAAAATCACTGCTCCTGAAAAAACGATTGATTTAAAAACTTGTTTTTGCATTGATACATGTCCCCTAGGGCAGGACCCGGGTCCCCATAGACTTTTTATGGAAATAACTTTCATATAAGCCTTTAAAATGAGCAATTTAGCTTTTTCATATTCGGGTCCCATAGACTTTAACGGTGTTTGAATGTTTGCACAAATTGTTTGCCTGTTTGCATGTTCTGGTGCACTACTGGTGAAATACCGAGCATCTGCACCATACTCCTTTTCGCCATCAAGAGCAATCCTTCGTAGACCATATGTTGCAACAGCAGGCAAGGAACTGTTTCCGAAGATGTACTTTCATGCGGTATTCAATCACTTCATTGTTTATGTTATTGTCATGGTGCCACAGAAACCTTAGGAAGTTCCTAAAATCATCTTCAAAGTGTATGGGAGAAGCCTATTGCAGGGGCATAGAGCCATATTACTGTTCTTCCAGCCGCATAGAGCCATATTACTGTTCATCCAGCCACATAGAGAGCCATATTATTGTTCTAAATTTTAGAACAATAATATGGCTCTATGCGGCTGCAATAGGCCCACACACTTTGAAGATGATTTTAGAACAGTAATATGGCTCTATGCGGCTGCAATAGGCTTTTCCCACACACTTTGAAGATGATTTTAGAACAGTAATATGGCTCTATGTGGCTGCAATAGACTTTTCCCACACAATTTGAAGATGATTTTAGAACAATAATCTTTCCTTTAAAGCAACAGCTGGAGGCTTTCCCTGTACAACTTGGAGATGGTTTTAGAATCTAAAATCATCTCCTAGTTCTATAGGGAGAGGTTCCTACTGTTGCTTAAAGGGACAGATTATTGTTTCTTGCACCAAATTAAAAATTGCATCTACATTGCTGGTTTAAAGAAAAACAAAAAAATTTCAAAAATAAAAAAAACAGTGTTGGCTACCTCCTCCTCCTCCACCGCCACTTTCACAGCCTCCTCAACCTCCAACTCCACATACACCTCCATTTTTAATTTTTTTTAGGTGATTTTAGCTTAAAAATTATTTTAAGTTATTTCCCTATCCCCATTTCTTTGTAGGGCACTTGTCCGACCCTTACCCCCATTTTCCTTCCTTTTGCAGACCTCTAGGACTTTTCAGGACTTTGTTACAGCCATTTTTGTGCCTAAAAGTTCGGGTCCCCATTGATTTCAATGGGGTTCGGGGTGCGGGTCAAAGTTCGGGTCAAATCCGGACCCGAACCCGGACTTTGTCCCGAAGTTCGGCCGAACCTGCCGAACCCGGACTTCCAGGGGTTCGATCAACTCTAATGTAGAAGGCTGCTGTGGATTGTCTGGAAGTGGAGCAGGATGCATAGTTGTAAGGTGTTTGTCACTACTGCATTCTGTGCACTTGATGGCATCTTTACAGTTTTTAGAAAAACGGACATAGGAAGCACAGCACCTATAGCATATTCCAAGTTCCTGGAGAATCTCCCTGCATTCTTGGACAGTCCTTGCCCTAAGCCCACTACATTTCTTTAGAGGGTCAGTTTTTTTTTTGTGACGAGGGCACTGACAATTTGGGTCTTTATTTCTATCACCCGAATCACTCTGGTGAGCGGGAGAGGATACAGAAGGTGAGATGTCTGTCTTTTTAGCAGATACTGCTCTATATAAGTCTCTATGTTTAGCAGCTTTGTTATCATACCTTGATGATGACGATGATGCAGGCAAGCTAGACTCGCTGAAGCTTGGATCATTTCTCATCCAGGCTTTTTCACTGATGAACCTGCAAAAATATGAGAATGGAGGGAAAGATATGTTACAGTCTCTTTTATATCTTGAGCCTTGTTGTGCCCATTTCTCTTGTAGGTGGTATGGCAGTTTAGACACCACTGGATTCACACCATGGGCGGTGTCCAGGTAGCACAGCCCAGGTAGACAAGGGTCTGCCTTTGCGAACTCTAGCTCCATGAGGAGGTCACTTAGTTCTTGAAGCTTGCAATGATCTTTTTTGGAAAGTGCTGATGAAGTTGGAGACTACCAGCGAAAGCGTCCACGCTAGGTTTTTGCCTGACGCCTGCCCACTAGCCGCCGTCGGCTAACCTGAAGGGTCACCGTATCCATGGGATCAGCTAGCAGGCGCTAATGTCGGAGGACACCTTTACCGCACGGACATTGTGTATCCCGAAGTAGGGTCGTTGCCCTGGAGATTCCCTGACGGAGTTGCTATCCTTCCGGCTCCCTGTCAAGTACTGGCGCGACTTGCCCTTGTGGCACGCCTCCAGCCCATGTGATCGGGACCCAGTCGGGCCAACGAGTAAGCAGATACCACGCTCAGCCAAAGCGGATTCAGCCGAGCCACACAGGATTTGATGACAGCTCTACCAGATCATGTAACTATAGTATTCATCTGACTGCCAGTGACTGGTCTATATTATGACACAGGCTAACGCCTATGTGACAGTTGTGGTGTGTCAATGGGAATGTACTTCAATCATAGACTGTGCTGTTATCTAGGGGATGGCATGTACTGATCTTATGCCACTTATGCTGCACTGAGTCAATCATACTTCAGACCTCCCCAAAGCCATCAGTACCGCTGTCATATCCCTGCCGTAGTGCCATAGATTTCCCTCACTGGGCGCATCCACATATCCAGCAGCATATAGTGCACAACTGTGTACCGCATATCTTTTCCCTCTCTCATCTGTTTCATTTTTAGACCATCAAGCTTTTGGAGGGTTATTAGACTTTGGGGTTGGTTTACTAAGACTGGAGAGTGCAAAGTCTGGTGCAGTTCTGCATAGAAACCAATCAGCTTTCAGTTTTTTTTTGTCAAAGCTTAATTGAACAAGCTGAAGTTAGAAGCTGATTGCACTCTTTAGCTTTAATAAATCAACCCCTTTATGTCTAGATATTTGCACTTTTTTGCTCTCCATATTTTTGTACTGCAGTCGTACCTGTTTTTTGACCTGTATAGCCTCTTTTGGCCACCAGCATTAGATCCCTCCCTTGGGAGTTATATATGCATATGATGGCCATGTGAGACAGTTGTGTGGGTGATGTGTGACAGGCATCTAGACGGTTTTTAAGCAAAGTTGTCTTCGTATTGGTGGTGGTGGTGTCTGTAATGTTTAATACTGTGTTTTTTATTGGTAATTTTTCAATAAATTTATATTTTTGTATTTCTTAGACTGAGGGCTATTTACTTTTGATGGGTATTATGTTCCTGCTGGCTCATATATATTGGTTCTATGTACTTCTCTCCCTGAGTTTTTCGTTTTTCCAATATGTCTTACTAGCCACTGAGCCCCACTTTTACGTATAGTGTGTGGACGAGTACCTGGGGTAGCCTCTGTGGGGCTATACCTGAATATAGACTACATGAATTCCATCTTTCTTTTTTATTTGTAACCATATCCAGCAGCAGAGTCAGGCATGGAAGGCAGCTTGGTCGGTGGCCGGGGTCCAGAGGTCCAGTTTTTGAGACCCAAGCAACCCAGCACTCCTCCTCAAAAGAGCCAGTAGCGCATAAGGCATGGAGCTGCACAGTGGACAGCTCTATTTTGACATTCGCGACAGCGAGGGCCTCATCCTCCTCTTCACACATTTGCTAATCCTCACTGTCAGTCCACCTCCCAGTCCACGACAGAGTATCTGAACACAGATCAGAGAGTCGGTCGGAGAAATCATCTGAATAGGAAATAGTGCTGCCCTCTTCGGCAGGGATTAAATTATGTTTTGGCATGGGAGCGGCAGCCACAATGATCTGATCCCCTTTATCTGTCATAGGTTTAACAGTCTCCACAAGAACTTTATTTTCACCCGATTCTGGCTTACTCACCTCCAGTGTCTTTCTCCCAGGAGGGTCTCATCAAGGAACGCAGGTGGGCCCGACTGCGGCCGCGGGGGATGACCAGAGCACTGGGTCCTGGAGCAGCTACAGTAACTGAGGGAGCAGCTTTGCGCATGAGCTGGGTGATGGACTGGGGACTCTCGTAGCATTCCTCGGCTGGGACAGCGGAATTCCTATCCCAGTCTGCATGCAACATCCATGGAGGTTGCGCCGATGGGACCACCTCAAGCAAGGACTCCCCGCAACATCCACAGATGATCCAAGGCCCCAATCCTGGGGCCAGACTGGAACGCCTGCCGCAAATCAGTTCAACAGCTCCATAGCCTCCTGCCGGGTACAGTGCAAGGCCACCTCTCAGTGTGTACCTAACTCCGGTAGCAGTCAGGACACTCGGCAGTCCACTCAGGCCCAGGCCGACACCTGGAGCCCACACCCTCCAATCCGCCATGGAAGATCCAAATGAATTCATTTTCTATGCACAACAACCGCAGCGAAACTTCTCAACCGGCAATGGTGACACACGTGGTGGCACCTCCCCATTCTCCTCCGCAGAGCGGCTCCTCCTCCGGCCAACCGATTGGTTCATGTGTTTCTCAAGAACTTTGGCGCCCACCTCCTTCTTCTTCAGGCGTGCCAGAACTTTCCTGGAGTGTATTTTAACCCATGTGGCACTGGTGCAAAGTGACAAACGACCAGACCGACACTCTCCCATGAGCAATGAGACACGTTGGTTCTTCTCCACAACTTTCACATGAACAGCAACACAGTCTATGATGAATAGAGATGTTACCTGCCACCTCCCCAGACGGAGCCAGACAAAGTCCCTCTGTGGTTGCATTCTTGCAGAGACAAATCCTTTGCCCCATGTTGGGTGCCAAATGTAGCCATGGCCCCGACCCTAGAGGCCTGATTGTGACCTCCAGAGCCAGGGACAGCCAACATCCATCTTCGCAGAGTGGGTTAATAGGCATAGTGGGTGCAGATAGAAGAATTGAGCTGGGCGCCAGACACTTTGATGATGCAGAACAAAATTATTTATTTTCTCTTAAAGAACTGGGGAGAGAGGGTTAGGGCCAGGACACCCTTTGGTTGGGTGCAAAAGCACTTAGCAGACTCAGAGCATCACAAAAATAGGACACTAAGATAGTTGTATATTCCCACAGGCCTTCTTACTGAACTGTGCCTGATCAGAACTATCTCCTTTGATATTGAACTTGTACTTTTGACTTCAACACAGATCGTTACACATACCAAGCTTGGTATCCCCTTGTGCAGACCTGGCTTCCATCTCACAGCATCCCACTGTAGCTTCATGAACTTGAACTCACAGTCTCTTAAAAGACTCCTTGGACTCCCACTGCCACTGAGTCCCTTGAACTTCACACAGCCAACTGCTGTACTCTCCGAGCGTCCCCACACTGATCTGTTGGGTCCCTGACTCGGTTCTTCAGCCCAACTGCTGAACTCTCTTGTAAGCATTTCCCCTACTATCCAGCTGGGTTCCTAGCTTGACTTCCGCTAAGACTTTCCCAACTTCTTCACCATCCTCAGTTAGTAAAAAAGGCTGCTCAGGTACACTCTCTCAGACTCCGAACGCTGGCCTCTGATAACAGGAGCTTTGTCCCTTGAGGGCGACAGTTTCCCCTTTACCCTTGACCCTGGTTCATGCTTTGCCTCTGGCGACAGGAATGGTTGTCCTCCATTACTCTGTCCCTTCATTTCCTATGAAGAGGGGTTCTCCGGCTGGCAGAACCCGTGCAACTTGGTTAGGCTTCTGACATGAAGTCCCAACCCTGCGCGGCTGCTTCTCGTCCTGGGTAGGCCTCAGACTGCCTCGCAACCAGGGGTTCCCGGCTGGGCTACAGGCTTCTTGCCTAGGAGTCTTCATCACACGTCCATCCAAACAGCCGTCCAGGTGCCACAGAACCCCGATCATCTGACTCCTCCCAAGCAAATAGGCTCTCCCAGCAGGCCATGGGGCTCAAGAAAACCTCTGCCAATTGGCTACAGCAGCCTATCCATTCATACTCAAAGTTCATATGCAATGCCACCCAGTGGCAGAAGAGAGAGGTGCATCAAACTCAGAATTAGGAAAAGAATAAAGAGATCCCCTAACAATTGGCCAGGCTAGTTAACATCTAGCAAACTAAATTTGACAGCATCCCTGTTCAAGACCAGAGTGCTACATGATATGATGACCTCTACAAAAAATGTACTATTTAAATGAGAAGTACAGCCAAAGCTCATTTGGCTTTACTTCTCCTTTGGATCACAGGAGTTCAGTTTGTTCTGAACTCCTGTGACCCATTTTCAGCAGACAGCGAGCTAAAGCCCACTGTCAACCGATGTCACAGAGCCGGTGCAAGCTCATGGCTAAAGCCCGCTGTCAACTGAAGTCACAGAGCCGGTCCAAGCTCAGGAAAGGTCATGATCATATGGGATTCACTAACATGACAGGACCGGAACCTGGATCAGCCTCACAGCGAGCCGCTGAGAGCCTGAGCCGGCAGTTCCTGCCACTTCCCCAGCCCAGCGCTCCAGTGAGCGGGGGGGGGGGGCGGGGGTAGAGTATAGAGCTCTCTGCTAATGGAGCTCTGAGAACCGAGCGATTGGTGGTGTTTGATCACTTGGTTCTTAGCCTTAGAGCTCGTGGGGGATAGATACAGCATTGGACCGATACTGCATCCACCTAGGTAGGTATGATTCCGGCCCAAAAAATTCCCATACTCCTATTTTAACTACCACAAGTGTCATACTACACTAAACTTTTCAATGAAACTCTAACTTAATGAATTTATTATTTTGCTTATTAATTATCCCTGGTCCATGTAACTGGGAGGGTTGTGTTGAAACATGCTGCTCTCTTCCATCACATATCATCTGTGGGTATGAAAAATGGCAGAATCTTTGGCAACAGAAATTTCTTACGTTTGGAGAAGGCAATGGGTTCAAAGTGGTGGTAAAGGCACAAGTTTTTTTTACCTTCACGCATTCTATGCATGAATGTAAAAAACCTTCTGTATGCAGCAGCCCCCCCACCACCACCACCCCCCCCCCCCCCCCAATACTTACCTCAGCAACCTCTCGATCCAGCAATGTTCACGAGAACGAGGACTCACACTCCTGGTTGGCTTTTGGCAGCAACGGGAGCCATTGATCCCCACTGCTGTCAGTCACAACCAGTGAGCCAATCAGGAGACGGAAGGGATGGGATCAAGCCATGGTTTGCAAAACCATTACACAGAGCATGTTTATTATTTTAATTAGAAAAAACAAGACATTAATATTAACTTGTACTCGAATGCTATAATTAAATATAATCCCCAATAGCCAAAAAGGGTATAAATTCACTCTAAGTGCACCATATGCTTTTACAAACTTAGAAGTTACCTGGTAATTGTAGTGGTGACATCATCACTGTGCTGTACAGTGCCTGTGCAAAGAGCAGAGCAGTGGGAGAGACCCAACACTCCAACCCACAACAGGCTGCCTGAAGCAATCTACAGGTACAAGACCAGATGAAAAGTTTCACACTCTTTTACTGCTATTCCATGACTGAGGGACCCGCAGAGTGCCGAGGCTCAGGTAAAATAAGGTATTAACCCTATAACAATGAATCCCCCTTTTCCCACCTGAAATGACCAGACGACCCATTACTTCTTTTGGAGTCGAAAGGCCATAGGATCCTTTTTATTACAAAACCAATAAAATACAGTATTAAAGACAACAGTCAATGCATATATACAATCAACGCATAACCAATAACACAGTCAGATTAATCCTGCCATGTCTAAGGTGTTTGAAGGTCGATATAATCCAGAGCAACCGGTTGTATCTGCCACAGCATAAAAGGCCCCCAGCCACCATTTACACCGCCTCGGGGACTAGTTAAAGTGGAATTCCACCTAAAAGTGGAACTTCCGCTTTAAGGGAAGGTGACCCCCTGACATGCCACTTTTTTTGGGCGGGGGGTCCAAGGTCCACTTCCTCTCCTGGCGCCGCAGAGCCGGAAAGCGGGAAGGAAGTTCACCTTTCCCCCCTGCCTCTCGGCGATCTTCTGGGACACGTCACAGGTCCCAGAAGATACGCAGGTCATTCAAAGCGCGCAGCGCGACTCGCGCATGTGCAGTACGTGCCCGGCTTTGCAGCCAAAGCCTGGTGCCCGCACTTGTGATGCTGGCGCCATACAGAGGAGGGGGAGAAGAGCAACTCTGTGGGCAGCTGCACGACAGGGGAGTGTCCGATTATTAAAAGTCAGCAGTTACACTTTTTGTAGTGCTGACTTTTAATAGGGTGGAACTCCTCTTTAACCACTTACTTACTGACAATCAGATACAACCTAATTATAATCCAGATGTTACCAACGTATTAATAGGAAGGGACACCCATTACATAGATTGGCCCAACCCATAATTCTCTACCATTTTGAACCAGCGCCACCTTCAAAGACCCAATAGACCCCCTGCCACAGCACACGAGCGTGACACTTGAACTCGTGCTGCCCTCCAAACCTGGAAGGCCCGCTGAATACCGTTGTGAAAACCTAGATGCCTCAAGTCAATGCCAACAGCATTCAGGTGAACACCAGCCCCTCGCTGGAACCTCCAAGTTTTTTCCTCCATCTCTTAAGGCACATCACCAGGCCCCCTTTCCGTACAAAAATTCTTGCCACTTCTTCACCTTTATCCTGGCTTTGTTGATCCTGGCAACCGAGAGAGCCCTACACCAGGAGAACCTTGCCACTATGTCGGACTCCAGGCCCAAGAGGGTTAAGGCAGTGCTGGAAAATAATGGTGACCACACAAAATATTGGCACTTTGGGCCCAATTTGGAATTTTTCACTTAGGGGTGTATTCAGTTTTGTTGCCAGCAGTTTAGACATTAATGATTGTGTGTTGAGTTATTTTGAGGGGACAGCAAATTTACACTGTTATACAAGCTGTACACTCACTAATTTACATTGTAGCAAAGTATCATTTCTTCAGTGTTGTCACATGAAAAGATAGAATAAAATATTTACAAAAATGTGAGGGGTGTACTCACTTTTGTGAGATACTGTACCCAACAAGACGAGACAAGAGGGCCCAACAACTCAGCAAACATAAACATTCTTATTATAATAAATGGGGGCGCACATATGACCAAAAGCTAACCAACTCCCACTGCCCTGCCCTATGTGCTGAACAACCTGGTAATCAAGGCCCCATCTCATCGCTTCTGTTGCCGCCTCAATTCTAAAAGAATGGGAAGAGTAGTTGTCTGTGCATAAACCGGCAGACAATAAGAATCTTTTAAACACTGTCCCAAACTGGAATTTAGACAGAGCTGTCCCATCCGCATGTACAAAGAAAACACCCTGAAGATTAGGCCGAAGCCCAATGAAAACCGCAACCGCCTGCACAGGCTAAACCGGAGAAGTGGGGACTGCACACAACTCAATCCGCGAAGCCCTCCCCAACTGGTCCGTCTTAGATATTTTCAACCAAATACCCACTGTATCAGCCCTCATGCACACATCCCAGAACCCTCACCACATTTGTTCTGACTCACCATTTCCCCAACCCTGAAAGCCCCAAAAAGGCCAATACAAAAACGGCCCGGAATAAAGCAACCTCATAGGCAGAAGAACAAATCCCGTCCAATTGCCCCACAATGGCACATAGAACCTCAAAAGAAACCGGGTGGCGTGCGTCTGCCACCGAGCAACGCCTACAATACCCCTTCGTGGCTTGTCTGACAAAAAAATCTTGGTAACATCCCTAGTTCCCAACAGCTTAAACATAAAAGCCAGACCGGCTAACTTACGAGACATGGAAGAAATAGACATACCTCGTTCAAAATTCCTCCCGATAATGTAAAGCAACACATGTAAGTATTCGTCCTCCCTGGAACACCCCCCAACTTCACTCACCAAGTTGCTCCATTCCTGCCATACCCATACACATTCCAAGTGGATGCACAGATAGAACTGCGTACTAGGCCCGAGGAAGTGGCAATGCAATACTCCAAAGATGCTGGGGCATGGAATTCCTCGCTGCTCTGCTTCCGGTGCCAACCCACGGAATCTGTCCCACTGGAAACGAGTCAAAGCATCAGGCACTGAATTATCCACTCCCGAAACATGAACAGCAGAAACACAACAGTTAATGCGTAAACAAGCAACAACCAAGTGACAAAGCAAGCTAACGACAGCAAAAGAAGAAGCTGTAATACTGTTAATTGCCCGCACAATCCCCAAATTATCGCTGTGGAACCAAATACGTTTATTCCAAAATTCTTGACCCCACAACTCAACAGATAGCATAATGGGAAACAGTTCCAGAGCAGCCAAATTACGCACTAAGCCAACCTCCCTCCATTCCACTGTCCAACTCTCAGCACTCTCAACTCTCAGCACTCCAATGACCCTGACAATAAGCCCCATAGCCCGCAGAACCCAACGCATCAGTGAACAATTTCCGATCAAAATTGAAAACTACCTGCTCCACCCACAAAGAACGAGCATTGTAAGAAGCCAAAAATTAATTTCACACTTGCAAGTCCTCGCGATGATCTAATACCAGCCAAATATAATGGTGTGCCGCCCTAACCCCAGCTGTAGCCGCCGCCAGGCATCTACAAAACACACGCCCCATGGCCATAATGTGGCAAGCAAAGTTCAACTTGCCCAAGAGAGATTGCAAGTCACAAAGTGTTATTTTATTGCATTTGCTTGCCGCAGCCGCCATTGCCTCCTCCAGATCTTCAAGTTTGTCTAAAGGCAGACGGCACTCCATGGCCACTGTATCAATTACGATGCCCAAGAACCGCAACTCGGTGACTCTGTCTTGTCCAGCTGCACTCTGAAACAGTCAAAAACATGTTGCACAGTAGCCAGCAGGGAGGTGCAGATAGTACTTCCCGCAGGCCCTATACACAAGTAATCCAAATAATGGATGATAGAACTGAACCCAGAAACATCCCAAACCTTCCACTCCAAAAAATAATTAAAGAACTAAAGAGTTCAAACAAAGAACAAGAAATGGCACAACCCATGGGCAAACATCTATCAATAAATATCCGCCCTTGCCATTTGCCCCAACAAATGGCAGCAACTTGGGTGCACAGGTAACAAGCGAAAAGCCTCCTCAATATCAATTTTTGCCATCAACCCACCATTACCATACCGCTGAAGCCATGCCACCGCTGTATCAAAAGAAGTATGACAACCTACAAAGCCCCGGATCAATTGAGTCATTCACCGAACCCCCTTTTGGATGTGACAAATGATGAATGAGGTGGAAATTATTTGGTTCCTTTTTGGGAATCATGACCAAAGGAGAAATCACGAGATCAGGTACATACGAGGAATCGAAAGGGCCAGCCATACGACCCAAAGCAACTTCTTTGAGTAACTTGCTGGAAATGACCTCCGGATGTGAACAAGCTGACTGTAAGTTATCAGCCATAGGAGGAACAACTCGCAACTGACAGGGTATCAAAAAATCCACTGAAAAAGCCTGCTGCAATTCGCGAGCGGCCTCCCTAATAGGCTAATGCCTTAGGAACTGCGCCATCTTTTCTACCCTCACTGGCGTCTACTGTTTTTCCAGCTTCATCACCTTTTCCTCTTCCATGCTTGAAACACCTGGAAAATGTATGAAACCCTCCACAACCCGAGCAAGAACGTGTGCGGAATTAAACGATAACGCCTTTATTCTTCTTCTTCCTTCTTACTTTTGTCAGGTTTAACTTTGCCCAAGTTAAACTTCTCCAAAGGCAACAAGAACATATCTCCACATACTCACCTTTCCAGATACTATCCTCTACTTCAGGTTTAAGGTGTGCACCCATGGGCCTCTCAAAGCACCCATGCATTTTGCGGCATCCGCTAACAGAATGCCATCAATCCCAGTGACCCCCTTCTCACTAACTTTGCCGTTGGCAGCCGCATTGACCTCAGGTACCCCGCCAATTGCAACAAGTTGCCCAGAAGGTGCTGGCGGACAAGCACCCGCTTCAAAAGAACTAACCGGACTGGCCACTCGGGCCGCCTCCTGCACCCTGTCCCCTAGACCGCCATCACTAGATGCAGCCACTAGCACTGCGGACCATGTAGCTGCTGGAGAAGATGTAGCCCCAGGAGTCACCTCAGCCTCGCAATGCACCAGCACTTCTCTAAGGTCTGCCGACATATGTGTATGACACCATCCGCACCCAGATCCCCTAGCAAGGAAGGGGGGATGATTTTGCTGTCCCCCAGATGACCCAGATGCCTCCCTTTTTCACCACTACCCATGGAGCTGTTACCAGCTCCCCTTGAGCCCCCCGCACAGAGACAGATTTGGAAGAAAGATGACACGAAACATGGGGCTCACCTTGTTGCCTCTGTCCCAATGGACATCCAGCCGCAGCTCCGTATTCCCTCGCAACAGGCCACTGTACCTCCCCTTCAGAGCTGCTGAGCTCACCCTCAGACCAGCTCTCCTCTGCTGGCAGCATTGATGGTCCTCTTCCTCCTGGCTGATTGAAGCAGCTCCTGGCCCCAGAGTCTGGCGGGCACCCACTGATAGTGTCATCCACCGCCGAAAACCTGGAGACCGGAGTGCACACACTCCTACTCCTACGCTGGAAACTGTGAAGAGCTGGGGAAGCCTCACAAGCCGCAGAGCAGATCCTTCTGTCGCCCATTCTGCCATGCCGTATCACAGGAGAGAGCCTCCGACCACTTCCGCCAGCACAGGGGGCCCGGCTGTGCCTGGAACATGGCTGGCACCTGCCCAACGTTCTTTCCCTTGCCATGCCGCACTCCCAATGGGCGGGAAGTCTGCAGAGCCGGCCGCACCATCCAGATTCAGAGTTGAGGAGGCAGGGGGGTGGGTGGCAGCTGCAACACTCCTACCTCGGGTCCGCCTATGATGGAGATTCCTCCTGACACACTCACCAGGTTAAGCAGGTGTGCGCTTAGCTGGTGGGGTTGGAGGTTCCCTTGAGGGGCTCCTAGATCGGCGCCGAACCCGCAATGTCTCTTCTGGGCTAAAACGCTCAGGAGGCCTAAACCTCCTTGCACAAAGGGTACCATGAGAGGGCCCAGGAGAAACCTGTCTGGGCTCCTGTAATAATTCAGAAAGTCTCTCTTTTAGCCACCCAGGGCCTCTGGCCTCAGCCACAGCCTTCAGCTGGGACAACATGGTGTCCAACTCACTCATATTTTGTCTTCAAACAGGTCAAGAACGGCACACATGAGAAGAAAACTGTCTGCTGTGTCCCAACATACAAGAAAAAAATAGTCATTTTTAGCACTAAAGGTCCTTCATGATGGCAGGCAAATGGGATACCAATGAATACAAACCCAGATGGATGCTGCCCTCCTCGGATGGGGGCAATTCGAAAGTAACTAAAAAACAAGACGTAGGAAGGTGCGCACACCTAGTGCATTACCTTCCTTTGTCTTGTTTTCTGCTGTGTCCCAAGCTCCAACTGAGCTCCGACAATCTTCCCCCTCCTCTTTACCCCTTACTGGACACACCCTACACCCTGGACTCTCCAATCCGGCTAGCTTGCTGTCTATTTAAAAAAAATCACCCCACCAAACCTCCACCTTTTCTGCCTGCACCAGTCATGCTGGCCCTCCTCCTAGTTCCACGTAGATCCAGGCCATTTCTTCATCTGAAAGAAATACACAAAGGATGCCAAGATTCAAGGAAGAATACACATGCATTTTGTATTTAGATAATATTTTCTTGCCTCAGAGCTCAGATTTAATTAGCAAATTATTTTACGTGTGGATTATCCATCTTTAATCATTGCTCAAGCAGTTGGTAGAATTACAAAATATAATGATTCCTATGGACCAGTCATGTACCAAGGAGGAGGTTAGAGAATAGCTCTAATACTGTTTTTCTTTTCCCCACCTGTGTAACATTGTCGTGAGGAAGTAATATTACAGTTTGATATTAGTGTATAGAGGTATTTTACTCCCATAACTTCATTCACAAGTTTCTGAATCTGCCCATTTTCCTGGGAGTTATGTCTCTCACAAATCTCAGAGACTTAGATGAACCCGCATTAACACATCGGTATAAGAACAGGACGAACGCCATAGTGTAAACATTTAAATCAACATTAGTTGAAAAGCGAGGTTCCGTCCCTATCCCTGGCAAGTGTCAGCAGTGGTTGCACAAACGCAAGCCTATTGTAAAATGGCCGCGATGCATGTGCGGACTCCAACAAAATGGCCGCCGGACCATATCCGGTTACAACACTATAAATTACATCTACATTGACCAATCCAGCAGCCCTGAAGAAGTCACGTGACGTGACGCAACGCGTAGGCTGTTCCTAGTTTGCTGGATACACAGTGAGAGGCGCTCTGACGCCGCTGTGTTATTTTAAAGACTTTTTACTGAAATTTTGTCAAAACGGTTTTAATTTGGATCTAATAAATCATTCCTTTTAAAATACTACACCATGGAAGCCTTTTATCTTTCCCCTCATGCTTGAGTTGTATGGAGTTTGAGTAACACGGGAGAAGGAAACCGACCGATCGGGTCGGTCGATCGTTAGTCTTGATCGGGATCGGCAAGAAGGAAGCGTGAGATTGGTGAACGGAACCCACAAAAGAAACCTTGATGCGCACATGCCCTGACTCATAGAGGTGAGCATTCTGTGAGCACTTATCCAGTTGAAGCACCTTTATAAAGGAATCCTTTTGGGGTTAATATACCTACCCCCCTGCAAAAGAGGCTTTCTTCACCTGTTTGGAGCACGAATCATTTGTTTATGGACTATCTGAGCACAAGTCACTGAATTGTCACTGCAATCACTTTATTTATAAAATAAGGACTTTCTATCTACATATGTTGATCCATTTGTATTGATTTATTGTTATTTTACTACGGAAACAATATTCATATTAGATGCTATGGGAGAAAGTCGCTCTCTCAGCATGGCCACCATTGAGAGAATGCCTTGTATTTTTCTCCATGAATGCAAAGCATTCTCTGATTGGAAGGGGGTGACGATTGTGACATGGGGAAGGATGCAAGACATTCTCTGAATGGCGACCATGCCGAACAAGCAACCCCCCTCAGGTTACTATACAGAAGGGCAGCCACCAATCACAGGATCTGGAAGATCATGGCCATCACTTTAGTAGCTCCGGATACTGCAGTGATTTACAGCTTCCAGATAGGCCAATTGGGTATCACATATGCATACTAACATTGGGCCAAGCTGTCTCTATGTAAATTTGCAATATCGATCATGCCTGGAGTGCAGCTTTAACCACTTCAGCTCCAGAAGGTTTTACCCCCTTAATGACCAGGCCATTTTTTGTGATACGGCACTGTGTTGCTTTAACTGACAATTGCACGGCCGTGCAACGCTGTACCCAAATAAAATAGATGTCCTTTTTTTCCCACAAATACAGCTTTTTTTTGGTGGCATTTGATTACCTCTGCGTTTTTTTTTTTGCACTATAAACAAAAAAATACGAATACTTTTGGTAATATAGTGTATGTTTGAAAGACATATTTGTAATCTTACTGTGCATGCCAAATTTTAATACTGTCCGTTGTATATTATTGAAAGTGACAGACTGTGATTCACACTTGTTATAACCAGTTATCGTACAATTGTCATCTGACAGAGAATATCTGCTATCATCCAAAGAATCAAGATAATGTCCTTCGATTGAATTCAATAGACTGCTTCATAATTATGGTACGAATTCAGAAGGTAATGTACATGATACAGCATAATCCTATTTGACATATTTCTTTGAAGAAAAGAAACTCTAAAATAAGACGGAGTTCTGAAGAAGAAAATAGCAATAAGCTTAGGCTGTGAGACCATTTGTCTGTTATAACCAACCTCCTGTATCATTGACATCACAGATGTATCAAAGATGAGATCTGACAAATTTAAGCAATAATAAAAAGATAATGTTTTAGTAGTTTTGACAATTTTACTGAGAACTAGTTTACATTTTACTGCAAGGGGTTTTAGTTTTTCTATGAAAATGATTAGGTCTTCATAATATTTGGAATAAACCCAATATAAGGAAGCAATGCTCACAACTTGGTATATTGTTTGCCATTAATGAACAATTTCTGTGTTCTGGAGGGTGATAATGATACAGCTGGAGGCAATTATTTCACGAAGACAAATTTCACAGTTCCCAATGGCCCTGTAATAAGATTTCTGCTTTGTATGCATTAATATAGCATTTCAACAACAAATAAAAGTTAGGTAGAAGAGATGGCCAATGACCAGCTCTGCTTTAACATCAGCCTAACAAGATCCTTTCACATAAACAATGTGACCAAAGCCTTGGCACTGGTCTCACAGACCTGCACAGGACCCCGTAACAGTGTTGCCAACCGTCAGTATTTGTACTTGCAGCCAGTAAAAAACGGGCACTTTTCTCCTGCCAGTAAATGCCAGTGACAGGAAAAGGTTACCAGTAAAACATAGGGCTTTGACGCTCAGCTCAGAAATGTGCATGCGCAGTTCCAGTCCAGAGCCAGCCGAGACCATCCGAGTGCCTCCTACAATGTGTTCAGGCAGTGCAGGGGGGGGCGGGTCTGGCAGAGGCAGTGCCTGGGCTTTTCGTGTGAGGTCACGGTGAAAGGGAGCTGAGTGGATCGGCAGAGCCTCATATGCGGGTCTGTGAGATGGAGCAAGGCAAGCCACAAGTGGGATTGTCAGTGCTGTTTGGGCGGGAGTGGACTGAAGAGACTACCTGTCATGGAGAGGTTGTCACTGTGGAGGGGACATATTGGTTAGGTGTCATCATCATCTTTGCTGCTACACTGCCCCCTCCTCCACAACTTATCCCCCTCCCTGTACACACTGCCTCTCTTGCACACATGACCCCATTCCCTGTACACACTTTCCCCCTCATGCCCACATTACCCCCAAACACATTGCCCCCTCCATATTACACCACTTCTGCACACAATGCCCCCCATATCCCTTCACAATGCCTTTCGTTCTTTTGTACATTGTCCCTGGAAATCTGAGATTTCTAGTTGCTGAGACACTGATCTAATCATTTCTCCGCCCGGCAAGGGTTAAAGCTGATGCCGGCAGAGTGATTTCTCTGCTTGGCTCAGCACTGGGGATTCTCACGTTCTTAAAAAAGCTGTAAATCAGCCACATTCTGCTCACATTCCTGACATTGAGGGCCGACCTGCCCACCTGCCCAGCTGAAGTACACATCAAAGACACCAAGTCTGGCAAGAAGAGCTGATTGGCTGCAGCACACTAGCCCTGATTGGAAGCTTCTCAGGCAGCGATCTTTTGTTTACCTGGGGCAGTTTACTGTAGGGTGACCAGACGTTCCCTGTTTCTGGGGGCAGTCCCCGGAATGAGGACACTGTCCCCGGACCAAGTCTGTCCCCGGTTTTGTCCCCGGATTGGATTTGAACAAGATCATGTATACATACTGTACGTGATCCTGCATTTCTGGGTACCAGAGCCGTTCAGCGGGTCCGGTGGACTCGATGTTCGCTGGAAACCGCTGATCGTACTGTACACAGGCAGAACGGTGGTCTGCCTATGTAAACAAGGCAGATCATTGTTCGGTTAGTATGGAAGACATTGATCCAGTGTTCCTGCAAAGCAGAGACAACGATTTGTGCCTTCCCTTAGTAAAAACACCCCCCCCCCACAGTGAGAAAACACTTGTTAGGCACACATTTAACCCTTTGATTGCCCTAGATGTTAACCCCTTCCTAGACAGTATCATTAGTACAGTGATAGTGCATATTTTAGCACTGATCACTGTATTAGTGTCACTGGTTCCCACAAAGTGTCACTTAGTGTCAGATTTGTTCGCTGCAATTTATCCTAATGTTTATCCTAATGTTAAAATCACAACCGAGAACTACATTTTCTAAAAATAAACAAATAATAATAACAAATGAATACCAAATATATAAAGAAAAAAAAGAGAGAAAAGGGGGTGGCTACAGCAAAAAACATCAATGAATATAACCCACCTCCCAGTCACACAAAGAGGGGTATATTAGGAACCACTTGAATCAAATGATGATATTAATCTCAAGTTTGAGCCCTCCAGGAGACATTGAATTAAGGGTAATTATCAAATAGGTCTCTATCAGGAAAAGCCTAGAGAATCTTTCAGCTTTCCAGTAAGGACATGGTTATGGTCTCAATGCCAAATAGTTACAAACCTTTATGTATCCTTATTAGGGATGGGCAGAACACCCCAACCCCCCGGTTCGGTTCGCACCAGAACATGCGAACAGGCAAAACATTTGTGCGAACATTCGAACACCGTTAAAGTCTATGGGGCCCGAACATGGAAAATGAAAAGTGCTAATTTTAAAGGCTTATATGCAAGTTATTGCAATAAAAAGTGTATGGGGATCCGGGTCCTGCCCTAGGGAACATGTATCAATGCAAAAAAAGTGTTTAAATCAATAGTTTTTTCAGGAGCAGTGATTTTAATAATGCTTAAAGTGAAACAATAAAAATGAAATGTTCCTTTAAATAATGTGCCTGGGGGTCCCCTTAGTCTGTCTGTAAAAGGGTGCACCTCTGTGATGTTTAGAACAGTGCCAGAGCAAAATTACATTTGTAAAGGAAAAAATGTAATTTAAAATCACTCGTGGCTGTAATGTATTGCCGGCTCCCAGCAATATAGATAAAAATCACTGAAAAATGTGCGTAGGGTCCCCCCCAGGGCCTTCAGGTCTGGTATGGATTTTAAGGGGAACCCTGCGCCAAAATGTTTTAAAAAATTGACGTTGGGTTCCCCCTAAAATCCATACCAGGCCCTTATCCGAGCATGCAACCTAGCCGGCCAGGATGGGGGGGACGAGCGAGCGCCCCCCCTCCTGAACCGTACCAGGCTACATGCCCTTAACATGGGGAGTATGGGTGCTTTGGGGCAGTGGGGGGCTCTGTGCCCCCCACCCCAAAGCATCTTATCCCCATGTTGGACAAGAGCCTCTTCCCCACAACCCTGTGCTATGATTGTGGGGGTCTGCAGACGGGGGACTTATAGGAATAATGAAGCCCCCTTTAATAAGGGGGCCCCCAGATCCCGCCCCCCATGTGACTTAGTATCTGGTACATCGTACCCCTACTAATTCACCAAAAAGTGTAAAAAAAGTCCTTTATTAAAAAAGAAAAAACAAATAAGTGTCCCCCATTGTAATCCATCGTCAATCACGGCGTGCGACTGACCCGGAAAAAAATAAAGCCGCAACAGTTCCTTCACCATGGGAGGGCTCCCACTGATTGACTGATTTTTGCTTTGATAGTTTATTTATATGGAAGGACGGGGCCACCCGGTGATTTAAGCGTGTGACCCGCCCCCTCTGACATCACATGACGTCAGAAGGGACGGGGTCGCTCACTTAATTTGCCGGGTGGCCCACTCTGCCATATAAATAAACTGTCAAAGCAAAAACCATGCAGACAGTGGGAGCCCTCCCAATGGTGAGTAGCTGTGCGCGCCGTCTGCGCGCAGTGTATTATGGGGCGCTCCGCGGCATTCAACTCGAATCGCGGGCCCATCTCTAATCCTTATTATGATAGGTAGTAAATGGCAAGAAACAGGAAATGGCTAATTTGTCATTCACTGTTTTTATTCATAACTGAAGCAATGGCTGTATGGGACCCCATGTCAGGTTGTTTGTATGGGGACCCCATGGTTTCTAACAGCAGCCCTGTTCTTACTTTTAATGTCTCTATTATGAAGCTTACTGGGTGCTACCAAATGTTTGATGTTATTTTCACTTTCAACGTAAACAGCCAATTTGCTTTTAGTAAATCAACCCTAATGTGACCTAAGTCTAGGCGCTGTGCAAATGGCTGGTCACCATAAGGATTTTTTTTTTTTCCACCATACATACGCATTTACATATAGCCTATGCTGAGGGGATTATGTGGGCTGCCATTGCTGAACTGAGCTTCAAAAGCTGGAATACATTTTCAGATCAAGAGGTCTAGCTTCATATATTGTACATTAGTTCAGCCTCGGGGAATCAGAAAGCACTGTAACCACTGAAGCCTGGCAACTATCAATTTCAGAAGGTCAGCAATACCAGCTTATTTATTTCTCTCAATACAGGTTTCAATTAAGAAAACCTTAATTACTATTTACTAATGTAACACATAAGGATTGTTCAGATAACTTTGATTTTTCATTTTTAGCATGGGTTGACTTTTCATCATATCTCAATGGAGTGTTCCCTAAAGGAGGTCATTGGAACTGTGCCTGGGAAACAGTTTATATTACATTGTGGTAAATAGCTGACCTTGGCAGTAATTACAAATACATATAACCTTGCTTTTGACACCAACACAATATGAGAATTCTTCAACATGAATTAGTCCTTGTACTGGGTTGTTCCTTGTCCATCGCCCATGTAGAAGAACCTGCAGTTGTTTTGTTGCCTGGAGATCATGACTCTTAGATTTTTTTTTCCTTGAGACAAAAATAGAATGTGTTGGCAACATGCACAACAACAAAAATCCATAATTAAAATAGATTAATATCTCATTCAGATGCAAACAAGTCTCTTCAGGCAGAACATTCATTCTTCGGCAGACGATTCAAAGAGGAAGCAGCATGCTATGCTTGCAGTTATTAAAAATCATTTCAAGAATTGTAATTCTATTGATAAGAAAGCATATTTTTTCCATTCTGTTAAAAAGTGCTAATTACTGAATTGGGAGCATTGGAAAAATATTTAATATAATGTGTGGAAAGATATTCCATTTGAAATGTGCAGTCTTGTAAAGTGGACTATAAACAGTCACTGGTCTGTGTTATGGGTTTAGCACCTTCTACCGTGCAATTTTTTCTGGTTTTAATTAAGTTTAAATTAAGTTCCCTATTAGATTTAAAATGGACAATGTGGCTTTTGCAACACTAACCAGTGCTGCTGCTCCTTTACCAGGACGAATAGCCAGCACCATTCAACCCACTTCCTGTACACTTAGGCTGTCATGGACATACCTCCTGGGGTTGCTTCAACATACCAGAATGAAAGAGTTTTTTTTTTTTTGCTCAGGGTTGGGTTTTGAGGTATGAATAGGTTTTTAAAAAATACTTGCAGAAAATAGGAGTTGTTGAATTTTTTAAGTGGGGATCAACTTTAAAGAGGGTTTCCACATTCGAAAGGAAAGTTGGTAATATATAAATTGATGTGCTAATAAGAACTTGTGGGGGATGAAATCATCTCCCTGGAACCCCCCCTCAATCAGCTGTTCATAAACATTTTAAAATCATTGGGATATACTAAAAGCAAGTACACTGTTTACTTTGCAAGTGCAGTTGCCCTCTGTAGGATTATTTTCCCCAGAGCTTAGTGAATGTGCAATGACATACAGTATCTCACAAATTTGCTGTCCCCTCAAAATAACTCAACACCCAACCATTAATGTCTAAACCGCTGGCAACAAAAGTGAGTACACCCCTAAGTGAAAATGTCCAAATTGGGCTCAAAGTGTCAATATTTTGTGTGGCCACCATTATTTTCTAGCATTGCCTTAACCCTCTTGGGCATGGAGTTCACCAGAGCTTCACAGGTTGCCACTGGAGTCCTCTTCCACTCCTCTATGATGACATCACAGAGCTGGTGGATGTTAGAGACCTTGCACTCCTCCACCTTTCATTTGAGGATGCCCCACAGATATTCAATAGGGTTTAGGTCTGGAAACATGCTTGGCCAGTCCATCACCCTCAGCTTCTTTAGCAAGGCAGGGGTCGTCTTGGAGGTGTGTTTGGAGTCGTTATCATGTTGGAATACTGCCCTGCGGCCCAGTCTCAGAAGGGGGGGGGGGATCATGCTCTGCTTCAGTATGTCACAGTACATGTTTGCATTCATAGTTCCCTCAATGAACTTTAGCTCCCCAGTGCCAGCAGCACTCATGCAGCCCCAGACCATGACACCACCACCATGCTTGACTGTAGGCAAGACACATATGTCTGTACTCCTCACCTGGTTGCCGCCACACACGCTTAGCACCATCTGAACCAAATAAGTTTATCTTGGTCTCATCAGACCACAGGACATGGTTACAGTAATCCATGTCCTTAGTCTGCTTGTCTTCAGAAAACTGTTTGCAGGCTTTCTTGTGCATCATCCCTTCTGGGACGACAGCAATGCAGACCAATTTTATGTAGTGTGCAGCATATGATCTGAGCACTGACAGGCTGACTGCCCACTCCTTCAACCTCTGCAGCAATGCTGGCAGCACCCAGTCGTCTATTTCCCAAAGACAACCTCTGGATATGAAGCTGAACACGTGCACTCAACTTCTTTGGTCGACCATGGTGAGGCCTGTTTTGAGTGGAACCTGTCCTGTTAAATTGCTGTATGGTCTTGGCCACCATGCTGCAGCTCAGTTTCCGGGTCTTGGCTATCTTCTTATAGCCTAGGCCATCTTTATGTAGAGCAACAATTCTTTTTTTCAGATCCTCAGAGAGTTCTTTGCCATGAGGTGGCATGTTGAACTTCCAGTGACCAGTATGAAAGACTGAGAGTGATAACATCAAATGTAACACACCTGCTCCCCATTCACACCTGAGACATTGTAACACTAACCAGTCACATGACACCGGGGAGGGAAATGGCTAATTGGGCCCAATTTGGACATTTTCACTTAGGGGTTTACTCACTTTTGTTGTCAGCAGTTTAGACATTAATGGCGTGTCTTGAGTTATTTTGAGGGGGCAGCAAATTTACACTGTTATACAAGCTGAACACTCACTACAGATATAATAAAATATTTACATAAAATATGAATCCAATGTAGTTTTACTTCAGACAAGTGCAATACAAATGTTGTTTTTATAGTCTTTTTAAGTGTAAGAATACAATGATGTTTCTAAGCCCTGTTTCTGAGATGAAAATGAAATGTGGCCATAGATTGCTCCCTAATTAAATCTGATGGTTGTGCCTTATATATGATACCATATCAGTTGCTCCCCTTAAGCTACAACCACCTAATGTGGTCAATTAGATTGAATAACCTCAGGTCTGGGAAGGTCTTGTTAGCACAAGCCCTCCGCTGTCTATCTGCAATACCTTGCAAAGTAGACAATCAAATATCTTCTGCTGGCTGCCTGGCCTATATATTATAGATACAAGACAATAAATAAACATATATCATTAAAAACTAGGCAACCTATTTTTGACAACCAGACCCAGCATTCAGTAGTGTGAACACCAATAAACATCCAGCTGAAACTGATTTATAAAATGGCAAAATGTTCCTTTTAAAGTCCAACTTCCCTTTAGTTCCTGCCTGTCTCATCTATTTCAGAACATGAAGTAAGCTCTAAACATTTTTTTAGTGTATTAGCAGTTTTTAGTATACTGTACATAGTTTTGTATATGTCGTTTTTAGCAGTTTTTGTAGTTTGTGTAATTGTTGGGTAGATTTCACCTTAGCTTACGTCCAGGTGAAGTGTGTTTTAACCGTAATAAGTAAACGTGAATCTTCCTAAATGGACACCAATAAAAACTCCTTATCTTGCTTTCTATTAAACATAAGTTTGGCTTTAGAAACCATCAGAAACCTTTGTCTCTGTAACATGGAAGATAAATGGTGGAGGTACAGATTTTAATTCTCCAGGCTTCAGAAGCAAGACTTTTCTTTGTTACCCAATAAGTACAACTGTACCTTGTGTCAGTAAAGAGTATAGCCCATTCATTACAAATGTCATGTCAAACCAATCGGACATATAGCTTCAGCAGTATAACAGGTACTGTTCTATTATTATAGTGATAATGGAACAAAATACAACGCATTAAACCTTAATAATCCCTTAAAAAGAAAGACTTGGTCACTTTAAACAAAGTTCTAATTAAAGTGTCACCAAACACTAATGCAGAAGTATCACCACCCGAAGTCTATGCAGAAGCCAACACTTGTAGGCGTGTTGGATTACTGGTCCCCTGCAGTGCTCAGTGGTTCACTCCATTTACTCCAATGCCACTACAGGACACAGTAGTGATATGGAGGTCAGTGGGAGGAGCCACTGAACACAGTGGGGGACCAGATATCAACACTCCTGGAAGCAGAAAAGAATTGGGAACTGTTTGTATTCGAACCAAACACAACCAGAGTGTCCGTGTGATGCTGTGACTGGTGGTCATAATGAAAGGTGAATGCTATCTTAGAGAATATGGTGTATTGTAACATGTCTTTTCACATATACATGCTAAAGGGGATTGTAATGGATGCATTGTAAATGGAGAAATACTTTATGTGCTTAACAAGATGTTTCTATGAAAGTGACATGGGCACACCTAAATTACATTTATAATAGCATGCCATCATCACAAATAAACATTATCATTCAGTTTCCCTTAAAGTGGTTGTCAAGGGAATAAAAAAAAAAAAAACACCTGCAAGACAAAGGCATAATGAGCTAGTATGCATCGCATACTAGCTCATTATGAATTACTTACCTTAGATCAACGCTGTTGCAGCGGTCCCCGAGCACCGCTGTGACCGGCATCATGTTGAGTGTGTCTTCTTCTGGGATCGCGGGCTCCAGCCAATCACAGTGCGGACTCCAGCGCTGTGATTGGCTGGAGCAGCGCTGATGTCACTCCCGCGCATGCACACTGGAGCCGTGATTTACAGCACACTTAGTGATGAAACTGCCCATTTGGGCTGTTTCTTCACTGCGCATGTGCTGATGATGTTTGCACATGCATCTAGACTGTATATCTCCTAAACCGTACAGGTTTACGAGATATGCAGGGCACCTACAGGTAAGCCTTATTATAGGCTTACCTGTAGGTTAAAGTGGTTGTCAAGAGTTGACAACCACTTTAACAAACGAAGACAACAATTTTTTTATGGACTTGCATTTCTCCAGCATTGATTTCCTTTGTAGGATCACACCAAAACTCAGAGCAACAAAGTCAGTGGTGGAAGACTTCCCCCTGCTGGATGTTGTGATCACAGGTTTGAATGGGCAGCAAATAGCTATACAACAGCAGCTGTCAGTGACAAATCTCCACTCAGAGGCACCAGCCCAACATATTTAATATTTTGAATATAAATTATAATTGCGGACAGTTATCACCAAAGCATTGGGGTACATTTTGTAATATAGATACCTATTATGGTAAGAACTCTCTAAGTGAGGGATTTCTCTCACTTTGTAGATATTTCTTCTCCCTTCCTGTTCCATTTCCAAAAAGTAAAGATATATCTCCTGCGGCTGCAATGGGACACAGACAGCAAAAAATAAAGTTATCCAAATTAAAAATTTAGTTTTTTACTAGACATATGCTTGCATGATGGAAACACACAGGAATGTCTCAGAGAGCCTCTACTACTGTGGTCCCAAATGGAATGATGCATCTGTTTGATGTATTAAACATGGTTAGTAAGTCAACCATGTGCAAGGGCCCTAAGCAATTTAATGAATGATTTTTTTTATTGCCTGTAGTTGCTTCTTAGCCAAAAATATATCACAGCAGTTAACAATAGTGTCCTTGTAGCACAATTGCTTGCAGCGCTTTATATATTGATACTGTGCATACAGTATACATGGGCAGTGAGCCATGGTGATCGGGGATTACATTATCTAGGGAAGGCAAATGAATAGTGAGGCTGTCAGTCCAGACAAATGATGTCCTACAGGGGTTACACAATGTTTGTATTCACTCCCTTCTCTTCATTGATCTCACATTAATGTGCACTTTTAAGTAACACAGACAATTGACTTTCCCTGGCATGTATACCATTTATTATGTCAGTCTTTTTGTAGTAATCAATGAAGTAAAAATAAGGAAACACTGGTGTTCTGGGTGGGGGGTCAATATTATAGAAATTTAGGTAAATATGTTCAATTTCACATTTTCTGGATTAATTTAAAGCCCAACTCCACTGAGACATATAAACAAACATTTATTTAGGATATGTAAAAACCTAATTAGAATTTTTTGTTTTAATTGAACTAGCCAATCAGGCAGGGGTGGTTTCTGGACCATGAGAAATTAGTAAGCTGCATCATAGTCTGCAGGAGGTCTAGCCCAGGAAGGAAGTCTGGAAGGGATGCCTGGATGATAGGACTGGCTGACATAGTTACAAATCTTTTAGCAGATACAAAAGCCCACAGCTGTGTTATTCAGCTGTAAATTTAGCTGCTTCCCTGGAGTACTATTAAGATGAATTCCAGGTTAGGATACTTTTATATGTGTCCAGCTTGGTGTCAGGGAATGCCTGAATGATTAATTTAGTGAGCTATGTTGATTGCTTAATCGATCAATGAACAGCAAAACCTCTAATACAAAAATAATTAATAAAAATAATTTAAGTAACTTAATTAAATACACCCACATTATTATTATGTAGAATTTTTTTGAATAACACAACAAGATTGGTGTAAGTATAGACTGCACACTACATACAATAAGTTGATATTTATTTACAATAAATCACTTTACAAACACCACTAACAGTCGGATTATTAGGTTCACACAGACACTATATTTTGCAATGATGTTTGAAAATTATTTGTTAAGGTAAATTACATACCTATTAGGTTAAATTCAATAATGAAATTACCCTTTTGTAGATACCCTAACATAGAAAATTTGGCAGATGATAATCTGCGTTTGACTAACTAGGCCCGTGAACCCACTGCAGTCACATTCCCTGGAGAATTCCATCTAAAGTTGTATAGGAAATGAAAATGGCCAAATTTTGCTGTGTTAGGATATCTAATGGGATAGCAAATCAGCTAGCATAAAATAATTGCATACAGAGAAATCAATAATAAATATGGAAACTATAGTTATCCTTCCACAAATAAGTGTAGGCTTAAAAATGGTTATTGGCCAGACTCTCATAAAATGGCTGCCCACTTAATGGGTGGAGTTTGTCTACCAAAAATGACGTCTAGCTTGGTTGAAGCTGTGCCCTGGCTTCAGTGAAGTGTGTGCCTGTCACGCTCCTGATGATGGAGTCTGGCTTGTGCAGGGAACAACCACTCTTGCACACCTGATTCAGGGACCCCTGATAGAGAAAACAGGTGGTCTGGGAGTGCAGGATGGCACGAGGGCTGGATTGTCACTGATGTTGGTGTGTGAGATCCCAGAGCGGCTCGTGCATATCAGAAGAGAGGTGGTACAGGCTGGGTCTGCAACTGGCTGGCGGTGCGGTACAAGGGAGCAGGCAGAAGAATGGTCAGGTCCAAGCAGAGTTCGTAACCGGGCTGGCAGCAGAAGTACAGAGGGGTCAGACAAGCAGATGGTCGTGGATAGCCGGGGGTCGGTGCAGGCTGATATCAGCAGGTCAGGTCAAGCTGGGTCTTTCAGGAAACAGGAATAGAACAACAGGATCAGAGCTGGGGCTCACAGGTACTCAGACGCTGTAGAACGGACAGCACTGGCTACAGGGGTCAGTCAGCTTAAATGGGCCGTTTGGAGCCAATGCCGGCGCATACGCGCATGACTGTGCACAGTCACATGCTACGTGCGCCCACGTACAGACTTCCCAGGGGCCACAATAGCTTCCTTACATTGCCCCACCAAGGGGCAGCCTCCGGATGCCCAGCCTGGTAACTTTGGCAGGGTTGTTATCCTTGAATACTTGGATACATTCATCCACATGGATGTTGGCTTCGGGCTCACAAGAGCTCTCCTCGGGGCCGTACCCTTTCCATTTCACAAGATACTGGATACTGCCGTCCCTCTTCCTGCAGTCCAGCACAGACTCAACTTTGAATTCTTCTTCTGCGTCTTAGCAAGCATTTCCTGCAGTAATTTTCGATTGGTGTTGAAGAATTTGGTAGTTTTGTGCACTGCTGGTATGGCACTTTCAACTAACAAGCTGGGGGGGACTGTGGGATTAAAGCCATAATTAGACCAGAAGGGTGACTGTTTAGTCGCGGAGTGAATGGAGTTATTGTAGGCAAATTCTGCCAATGGTAACAGTGCAACCCAATCATCTTGTGAGAATGATGAAAAGCAACAGAGGTATTGTTCCAGGGTCTGATTTGTCCTTTCGGTTTGGCTGTTGGTCTGTGGGTGGTAGGCCGAGGAGAATGAAAGGTTGATTTCCAGAGCAGAACAGGGGGCTCTCCAGAACCACAACGTGAACTGGACTCCCAGATCAGATACTATGTTGTCAGGAATCCCATGTAAATCATCGGGAGGAAGTGTGCCATTTTGGTTAGTCGGTCAATGACTACGAAGACTGTGGTGTATCCGTTGGCTGGGGGCAATTCCACTATGAAATCCATTGATATTTTGGACCAAGGCCATTCAGGTATGGGGAGTGGCTTCAACAACCCCCACGCCTTGGTTTTGTTTGTCTTGTTCCTGGCACAGACAGAACAAGAACTAACATATGCTTGGCAGTCCTCACCGACTAGTGGCCACCAGAAAGAATGAAGCCCAATTTCTGTGGTTTTCCATGTGGTAAAGTGTCCGGCTAACATGTGGTCGTGACAAAGTTTCAGAACAGCAGGGCACTGTTCCTGGAGAATAGTGTCCGGAGAGGCAGGTGTTCCAGGCTCTGAGAACATCCTGGATAAGGCGTCTTGCTTGACATTCTTGGACCCCAGCCTGTACGTGATGTGAAATTGAAACCTAGAGAAGAAGAGTGCCCAACAGGCCTGATGGGGCTTAAGCCTTTTGGCAGTCCTGAGGCACTCTAGGTTTTTATGATCAGTACAGATCAAAATGGGGTGCTGGGCTCCCTCAAGCGAATAGCGCCACTCCTCAAGTGCTGACTTAATGGCGTGTAACTCCCTGTCTCCCACATCATAATTCTTTTCTGGGTGCGAAAGTTTGTGGGAGAAGAATGCGAAGGGATGGAGTAAGGCCTTTGCACCTTGTCTCTGGGAAAGCACGGCTCCATCAGCAGTCTCGGAAGCATCTACCTCCAGAACATAGGGCAAGGTTGCATCCGGGTGCTTGAGGATGGGTGCGGAGATAAAGATTTCTTTTAGAGCTTGAAAGGCTTTTTGCACTTCAGGCATCCAGTGGAAATGCTGGCCTTGCTTCGTGAGCTGGGTAATGGGGGCGATGATAGCAGAAAACCCCCCTAATGAACTTTCTGTAGAAATTAGAGAATCCCACGAAGCGTTGGACCCCTTTTTTATCCGCTGGAACTGGCCATTCCTGGATAGCTGAGACTTTCTACCTGATACAGAAAGGATCAGACCAAGGAATGGGATACTGGAGCGCTCAAAAGCACATTTCTCCACCTTGGTATATAGTCCGTGTTGCTGCAGGCGGCTCAGAACACTGCAGACATGTTTGCAATGTTTTTTCAAAGATGAGGAGAAAATCAAGATGTCGTTGAGATAAATAATGATGAAAAGATCTAGGTAGTCTCGGAAGATATCGTCGACAAGGTGCTGGAATGTGGCCAGGGCATTGCAAAGTCTGAAGGGCATGACGAGGTACTCATAATGTCCAAAGCGGGTTTGGAAAGCTGTTTTCCACTCGTCGCCTCTCGGATAAGGATAAGATTGTGGGCCCCTCGGAGCTCCAGCTTGGTAAACACAGTGGCCAACCCTAGCCTCTGGAAGAGCTCTGGAACTAGCGGAAGCGGATAACGGTTCTTGACCGTGATTTTATTTAAGTCTCTGTAATCGATGCAGGGGCGAATCGTATGATTCTTCTTCTTGATGAAGAATATGCAGGCCCCGGCAGGAGACGTGGAAGGTCTGATAAATCCCTTTGCTAAATTTTCATCCAAGTAAGCCTTGAGGGCCGATAGCTCAAGTTCAGACAAGGGGTAGATATGGTCAAAGGGAACCTCAGTTCCGGGTAGGAGTTCAATAGGGCAGTCGTAAGACCGATGTGGTGGTAATTTGTCTGCCCCTTTCTTGCTGAATACGTCCAGATAACTATGATAGGCCGGAGGGATGGCTTGGCGGGTTTCCAGGTCAGGTTCTGAATCTAAGCTTAGGAGTGTGGGGCCAATGTCCCGGGACGGGAGCAGACAGTGCTGGGTGCAGTATACAGACGGGAACTGAATGTGCCCGGATGACCAGTCAATGTGAGGGCTATGAACCCTGAGCCAAGGGAGACCCAAGATGATGGGAAAGAGTGGGGATGCAATGGCATCAAGGATCAACAGCTGTTAGAAGAAGAGTGTGCGGAGGGTTAATTGCAGTTGGGTGTTTCCTCTAATTCTTGGATGGGCAGCTCTATGTAAACTTCCTGCTTCCTGTAGGCAAGTGCTGTCCGTTCTACGGCGTTACTGTGTTCCTGAGCTACCCGTTCTGAGCTTCCTGATTACCTGTGACCCGGCCTGAGCCCACGTCTGCTTGAACGCTGCCCGCAATGACCCTGCCTGCACCCGACCGTCCGACTGCCTGTTCCTTCTGTACCTCACCTGCCTGCCTGTTAACGACCCTGCCTGCACCCGACCATCCGATTGCCTGCTCCTTCGGTACCACTCTGACCGCAAGTTAACGACCCGGCCTGCACCACTACTCTTCAGCCTAGCACGGACTACGGGACAACTTCATACCACCACCTGTGTCCCATCCAGCCCTCGTGCTCCCCTGTGCTCCAGCGCTCCCTGTCTACTCTACCAGGGGTTCTGGAACCAGGGCCGTAAGAGAGGTTGCCTACTGCATAAGTCAGACTCTACCACCAGGGACGTGACAGCAACGGACAGCCAGTCCGAGTCTGCGCAGTGGCCCTCTCGGATGGATGACCTAAGCCTGCATCTCACAGGGCTCACCCAAGCGGTGAAGGACTTGCAAAGTGGGTACACCCAGCTGGAAAACAGGGTCCTGGAGCTGTCCCTGCCAGCTGCCAGCACCATAGTAACCCTGCCCACTGAGCCCGAGGTGCCTCTGCCCGAACGGTTTACAGGAGACCGTAAGAAGTTTCGGGCGTTCCGTAGCGCCTGTGAGCTCTATTTTGCCCTGCAACCGTGTACCTTTTCCCTGGATTCCACCAAGGTGGGGATGGTCATCTCCTTGCTACGCGATGACCCCCAGGTCTGGGCTCACCGGCTATTGGAGCAACGGGCGCCAGAAACCACCAACCTCAACCTCTTCTTCCAGGCTATGGCTCGGCTCTATGTGGACCCCCACCAGACTGCTACTGCGGAGGCCGCCCTCCACACACTCCAGCAGGGCCACCATATGGCGGAGGACTATGTGGCGGAGTTCCGGCGCTGGAGTGCCAATACGGCCTGGGATGAAGCGGCACTCTGCCATCAATTCAGGGGGGGTCTCTCAGAGCCACTGAAGGATGAGTTGGCCCGTGTGGGTGCCCCCCGATCCCTGAATGCCTTGACTAACTTGTCTATACAGATTGACCGCCGCATGCGGGAACGCAGGGCAGAAAGGTCCACGGGATTTGCCGGGATAGCACACAGACGGTCCAGTCCCCCAGGACCTACCTTTCAAGACCCATCAGGGCCTGGACTTTCACGACCCAATTTCCTGTCTGCGGAGACAGAGAGGAGACCCCTCTCATACCCAGCACTTTCAGGTCCGGGACTACCCAGAACTTTCCATCCAGGACCCCCTGACCTGGCAGACACACGATAGGGCCGTTTAGGGCACCTGGAAAGACGGGACGCAAGGGCGTACGCCGCCAGTTAGACATATCTGTTCAATCAGTTCCGTAAGTCCCTAGCCCCCCGTGGGTGTGCCCGGTTGAGTAGGAAGTCACCGAGACTCTCTGG
>BLSH010050174.1:387506-400656 GCA_018402905.1 Glandirana rugosa
ATCGGGTTAACACTACATGTATCTGTTATTCTATTAACGTATTTTCAAGTCTTTAACAGACATGTTATCTGATATATATATATATCACCCCTAACTTTCAAACCCGTGGGGTCCATTTTTAAACATAATTACACGTATTTCTTCGGTTCCTTACAACCTTTTTAGAGGTTTTCCGTAGTTTAATGTCTAATCTGTAAGAATATTATACAGTTGTTTTCAATCTAAAATAAAGGTAGTAAATGTGAAAGTTTTATTGTCTTTTGTTTTTTTACCGCAGACGTTTTCAAACCCGTGGGACGTCTCAATTATAGAACATGACGGGGGAAACCGTTCATAGTGTCGAACATTTACGAAAAACATCGGTCGCTTCTCAGAAAGTTAAGAACAAACTCCATAGAAACGGGTAAGAAGGAATGTTTTCAGAAGGTCAAGAAACTCTAAAGACCCAACAGACAGTGCGTGACGAGAAAATTCCAGACAGGTATCTAAAGGTGCTGAAGTTAAAGAGAGGATGGCTTCTACAAATGGATAATGATCCTAAACACACCTCGAAATCCACGGGGGATTACATCAAGAGGCATAAACTGAAGGTTTTGCCATTGCCTTCACAATCTCCTGACCTCAACATAATTGGAAATCTATGGACAGACCTTAAAAGAGCAGTGCGTGACAGACAACCCAGAAATCTCAAAGAACTGGAAGACTTTTGTAAGGAAGAATGGGCAAAGATACCTCAAACAAGAATTGAAAGACTCTTCGCTGGCTACAAAAAGCATTTACAAGCTGTGATACTTGCCAAAGGGGGCAGTACAAGATATTAACTCTGCAGGGTGCCCAAACTTTTGCAGACGCCATTTTTTTGTTTTCTGTTATTTTGAAAGTGTAAATGATGGAAATAAAATCTAACTTTTGTTGACATATTATAAGAATGTCTAATCTGTAATTTGATGCCTTTTGGAGATTTTTCCAACATTCCTTGGCTTCTTTATGCACATTAATACAAATTTTTACCTGGGGTGCCCAAACTTTCAATCCCCACTATATATATATATAGTCTATTGTACAGACAATTTCTGAACTTTTATGCAATTATCTTATTGTCTATGTACATCACAATTGGGCTATTATTTTTGTTGTGTATGTGACTTATTGTAATAAATATTAATTTATTGTCGATAGCTCAGTCTGTACTTACATTGATCTTGTTTGTTCTTAAAGAATTCTGCTTGGCTAAAAATTACCTCAAAATAATTAAGTCAGTTAAATTATTCTTATATTGGAGGCACTGTGTTCGGTTTGGCTAACTAAATTAACCGTTCAGGCATTCCCTGACACAATATAACACGGGGCGCCTAATTTACTGATGTTTACTAACAAACTTGTGACGCCCATGTGCAAGGGGCCAAAAACTGTGTGTAAAGAGCTGAGTATTGTTGAGTATAGACAAGTAAAGGTGTGTAAGTGTATAGATGTGTAACATTTTTCTTCATTGCCAGTGTTGTAATTTACTCATTTATAAGTAAACTTGGAAAATGGAAAATTGGAAAATGGAAAATTTCCTATTTTTGCTCTACTGTTCTGTACTCAATGCTGCATTACTGATCTTTATTCAGCTGAGTGCAATGTCCCATAGAAAACAATGCATATCATTTCCGATCGGTTAAAAAACTCAGCTACTTTTACTCCCATGTGCAACTGCCATATTTTGCCTTCCTAGGCAGGCTGAATTTGCGTGAAAGCTGTTAAAGGTAAAATTCACATGGGATGCTGTGCCTCTATGATTGAAAGAACTGAAATCCAATAAATAAAATGAAAGATGGGAGGGAAAGAGTCAAGCCGGGCCATACATGGATTGAAATTCAGTCAGCTCAGCAGGGACCGGACAAATTTTGATCCATGTATGGGCAGATTGATAGTACAAAAGTCAATCTACGGATTGAGTTCTGCACAACTGCCCTGTTGGAAAATTTCTGCACAATCAGTGCCGCTGGCTATAGGCAGCAGTGCTGATCAGTGGATTCTGATGGTGGGAAAGTTTTCTCGCTGTCAGAATACAATAGCTTAGCATGAGTGATTCCCCCATCCACATTGAATGCGTGAGTGGGGGAATCTACTCTTTTTTTTTTTTTCAACTTGCTGGTTTAAATGAAAAGAATCATGTATTGTCTGCCTAAGGTAATGTTGGATTACCTAAAGCACATTTGGAGAAGCTCAGAGTGTGCATTGACATCTGAGTAAGCATGTGCAAGACTGAAGGGAAGGCTGGAGTTCAGCTTTAAGTTGTCTAAACAATCATGTACTGCTTTGCCTATAAAGCGTGTATGAAATGCATACCAATAAAGAATAATTATTTTTCCAACAGAAAAACTGAAAAGCTGACGGCAAAATAAAACTTGAAGTTTGTGGGCTAAGGTTTTGACAATTTTTCCTTTTCTTTGCATTGTTGCTCTGAAGAGATTCCTTTCAAGTTTCTTTGGAGTGCACCTCACAGACACCTTATTATCTTTTCTATAGAGACACTTGTGGTCACGACAGACAATATTTCTACAAGCATAATAAAAGATAAAATGGAAGGTTCTACACATCAGTACAAGATATTCTCGAGCTATTCCAACTGCCTTTGACATATTTCAAGGCCTGGTTCAAATGCCTCATTCCTGGGGTGATTCACATTAGAATTTGTTGTTTTCTGCCACAATAATACAATTTCTGTACCTAGAATGTGAAATAAACATGGGCACGAGGCATAGAGCAGAACTTATTCTGGAAATATCTCTAACTGTGTTTGTTCACGCCGCAAGAAATCTAATGTATTGATTGCCAGGCAGAGCATCAAGCTAGATAAATTGGAGCTGTTCACACACTGATTTTTGGATTTGTTTACAGAAATAATCAAATTGGTTGGGCACCTCAGACTGTGCCGGTAGAAAGCAAGATATGCCATTAATATGAAACAAACCAGGTTTTGGAGTTTGCTTGAAATTCCTTTTCTAATTTTGTGCACATCAAATTCAACAAATAAACTGCATTAGTGTATTGACTGCACTGTTACACAGTAACTTATTATCCGATAGCTTCATAAAGCAGTGCCTGGACTTGCTGAGTGTTTAATTGGTTGATTTGGTTCCAAATGCTTGTGATCAAATTACAAATAGATTGCAAAAAGTTTGTAGAAGTGGTTGAAATACTATTTTGGATTTGTCAGGGACCTCATGCAACAAGTGCTAATTCCTGCGTTGCAAGTGCTCATTTTCATGCGCATGTGCAGGGTTGTGAGCATAGAGGATTAACCAGATGAGCGCATATGTGTGCGCACACCGACACGCCCACAGATTCTGGTGGCCGGCAGCCTTTTTAAACCGAAGGTCTGCCTAGCCTCAATGCTGGATTGTCTTCAGCTCTTGTTCCTGTATCCCGCATAGTTGCCAACAGTCCCGAATTTCCAGAGACATTCCCGATTTTTAGACCTTTGTCCCGTTCTTACCGTGTCACGGGAAATTTCATGGGAAATTGGGGGGTTCCCGATTTATCACCATAGCCGCCGCTAGAAGTCAGGGCCGGCAATGATGACTTTGTCTTTGCCGCCATTTTACAGAAGACCAGCTCTTGTGAAGAAGAAACAAGAGGCAGAGCCTGGGTGGCAATGAAAGTGGCTGCCAATAGAAATGGAGCTGCTCCATTTCTATTGACGGTCGCTTTCATTGCCACCCAGGCTCCGTCTCTTGTTTCTTCCCTTCAGCCTCCACGACAGCTGGTCTTCTGTAAATGGAGCGGAGACCAAATCACAATACAGAGCAGCGTAGACTAGCTGCATCTGTGTTGACAAGTGCGCTGCATCTGTGGTGACAAGTGCGCTGCATCTGTGGTGACAAGTGACATGCTGTATCTGTGGTGACAAGTGAGCAATGCATCTGTGGTGACAACTGCACTGCATCTGTTGTGACAAGTGTGCTTCATCTGTGGTGACAAGTGACACACTGCATCTGTGGTGACAAGTGAGACGCTGTATCTGTGGTGACAAGTGAGCGCTGCATCTGTGGTGACAAGTGCGCTACATCTGTGGTGACAAGTGACAAGCTGTATCTGTGGTGACAAGTGAGCGATGCATCTGTGGTGACAAGTGACAAGCTTCATCTGTTGTGACAAGTGTGCTTTATCTGTGGTGACAAGTGACAAGCTGCATCTGTGGTGACAAGTGACAAGCTGCATCTGTGTTGACAAGTGAGCGCTGCAACTGTGGTGACAAGTGACAAGCTGCATCTGTGGTGACAAGCGAGTGCTGCATCTGTGGTGACAAGTGACACGCTGTATCTGTGGTGACAAGTGAGCGCTGCATCTGTGGTGACAAGTGACAAGCTACATCTGTGGTGACAAGTGACAAGCTGCATCTGTGGTGACAAGTGAGTATTGCATCTGTGGTGACAAGTGATACAAACTGCATCTGTGGTGACAAGTGAGCTGCATCTGTGGTGACAAGTGACAAGCTGCATCTGTGGTGACAAGTGAGCGCTGCATCTGTGGTGACAAGTGACACGCTGCATCTGTGGTGACAAGTGAGCGCTGCATCTGTGGTGACAAGTGACAAGCTACATCTGTGGTGACAAGTGACAAGCTGCATCTGTGGTGACAAGTGAGTGTTGCATCTGTGGTGACAAGTGACAAGGTGCATCTGTGATGACAAGTGAGCTGCATCTGTGGTGACAAGTGACAAGCTGCATCTGTGGTGACAAGTGAGCGCTGCATCTGTGGTGACAAGTGACAAGCTGCATCTGTGGTGACAAGTGACAAGCTGCATCTGTGGTGACAAGTGCGCTGCATCTGTGGTGACAAGAGTGCGCTGCAACTGTGGTGACAAGTGACAAGCTGCATCTGTGGTGACAAGTGACAAGCTGCATCTGTGGTGACAATTGATAAGCTGCATCTGTGGTCATAAGTGACACGCTGCATCTGTGGTGACAAGTGACACGCTGCATCTGTGGTGACAAGTGACACGCTGCAATTGTGGTGACAAGTGACATGCTGCATCTGTGGTGACAAGTGACATACTGCATCTGTGGTGACAAGTGAGCGATGCATCTGTGGTGACAATAGCGCTGCATCTGTTGTGACAAGTGTGCTTCATCTGTGGTGACAAGTGACAAGCTGCATCTGTGGTGACAAGTGACACGCTGCATCTGTGGTGACAAGTAACATGCTGCATCTGTGGTGACAAGTGAGTGCTGCATCTGTGGTGACAAGTGCGCTGCATCTGTGGTGACAAGTGCGCTGCATCTGTGGTGACAAGTGCGCTGCATCTGTGGTGACAAATGACATGCTGCATCTGTGGTGACAAGTGACAAGCTGCATCTGTGGTGACAAGTGACACGCTGCATCTGTGGTGACAAGTGGCATACTGCATCTGTGGTGACAAGTGAGCGATGCATCTGTGGTGACAATTGCGCTGCATCTGTTGTGACAAGTGTGGTTCATCTGTGGTGACAAGTGACAAGCTGCATCTCTGGTGACAAGTGAGCACTGCATCTGTGGTGACAAGTGACAAGCTGGATATGTGGTGACAACTGAGCGCTGCAACTGTGGTGACAAGTGACACACTGCATCTGTGGTGAGAAGTGTGCTGCATCTGTGGTGAAAAGTGACAAGCTGCATCTGTGGTGACAAGTGCGCTGCATCTGTAGTGACAAGTGCGCTGCAACTGTGGTGACAAGTGACACAAACTGCATCTGTGGTGACAAGTGACAAACTGCATCTGTGGTGACAAGTGTGCTTCATCTGTGGTGACAAGTGACAAGCTGCATCTGTGGTGACAAGTGACACGCTGCATCTGTGGTGACAAGTGACATACTGCATCTGTGGTGACAAGTGAGCGATGCATCTGTGGTGACAATAGCGCTGCATCTGTTGTGACAAGTGTGCTTCATCTGTGGTGACAAGTGACAAGCTGCATCTGTGGTGACAAGTGACACACTGCATCTGTGGTGACAAGTAACATGCTGCATCTGTGGTGACAAGTGAGTGCTGCATCTGTGGTGACAAGTGCGCTGCATCTGTGGTGACAAGTGCGCTGCATCTGTGGTGACAAATGACATGCTGCATCTGTGGTGACAAGTGACAAGCTGCATCTGTGGTGACAAGTGACACGCTGCATCTGTGGTGACAAGTGGCATACTGCATCTGTGGTGACAAGTGAGCGATGCATCTGTGGTGACAATTGCGCTGCATCTGTTGTGACAAGTGTGCTTCATCTGTGGTGACAAGTGACAAGCTGCATCTCTGGTGACAAGTGAGCACTGCATCTGTGGTGACAAGTGGCAAGCTGGATATGTGGTGACAACTGAGCGCTGCAACTGTGGTGACAAGTGACACACTGCATCTGTGGTGAGAAGTGTGCTGCATCTGTGGTGAAAAGTGACAAGCTGCATCTGTGGTGACAAGTGCGCTGCATCTGTAGTGACAAGTGCGCTGCAACTGTGGTGACAAGTGACACAAACTGCATCTGTGGTGACAAGTGACAAACTGCATCTGTGGTGACAAGTGTGCTTCATCTGTGGTGACAAGTGACAAGCTGCATCTGTGGTGACAAGTGACACGCTGCATCTGTGGTGACAAGTGACATGCTGTATCTGTGGTGACAAGTGAGCACTGCATCTGTGGTGACAAGTATGCTGCATCTGTGGTGACAAGTGGCATGCTGTATTTGTGGTGACAAGTGAGCGATGCATCTGTGGTGACAATTGCGCTGCATCTGTTGTGACAAGTGTGCTTCATCTGTGGTGACAAGTAACAAGCTGCATCTGTGGTGACAAGTGTGCTTCATCTGTGGTGACAAGTAACAAGCTGCATCTGTGGTGACAAGTGAGCGCTGCAACTGTGGTGACAAGTGACAAGCTGCATCTGTGGTGACAAGTGTGCTGCATCTGTGGTGATAAGTGACAAGCTGCATCTGTGGTGACAAGTGCGCTGCATCTGTGGTGACAAGTGCGCTGCATCTGTGGTGACAAGTGACACAAACTGCATCTGTGGTGACAAGTGACACAAACTGCATGTGTGGTGACAAGTAACAAGCTGCATCTGTGGTGACAAGCGAGTGCTGCATCTGTGGTGACAAGTTGCATCTGTGGTGACAAGTGACACGCTGTATCTGTGGTGACAAGTGAGCGCTGCATCTGTGGTGACAAGTGACAAGCTGCATCTGTGGTGACAAGTGAGTGCTGCATCTGTGGTGACAAGTGACACACTGCATCTGTGGTGACAAGTGACACGCTGTATCTGTGGTAACAAGTGACACGCTGTATCTGTGGTGACAAGTGAGCGCTGCATCTGTGGTGACAAGTGACAAGCTGCATCTGTGGTGACAAGTGAGCGCTGTATCTTTGGTGACAAGTGAGCGTTGCATCTGTGGTGACAAGTGACAAGCTGCATCTGTGGTGACAAGTGAGCGCTGCATCTGTGGTGACAAGCTGCATCTGTGGTGACAAGTGACAAGCTGCATCTGTGGTGACAAGTGCGCTGCAACTGTGGTGACAAGCGACAAGCTGCATGTGTGGTGAAAAGTGACACGCTGCATCTGTGGTGACAAGTGATACAAACTGCATCTGTGGTGACAAGTGACAAGCTGCATCTGTGGTGAAAAGTGATAAGCTGCATCTGTGGTGACAAGTGACAAGCTGCATCTGTGGTGACAAGTAACACGCTGCATCTGTGGTGACAAGTGACAAGCTGCATCTGTGGTGACAAGCTGCATCTGTGGGGACAAGTAACACAAACTGTATATGGTGACAAGTGAGCCAGGCTGCATCTGGTAGCAGGCGACGTGGCAAGTGACACACTCAGGGCTCCCACTGATTTTGCTTTATGGTGAGTTGAACTATTTAATTTTATATTACAATGTAATAATAGAAATAATGTGCTTCAATCATCCTGACACCATAGCAACCATAGTGCCGTGATGATTGGACATGCCAACACCAGGTGTTTGGAGTATCTTTATCTGCTGATTGTTAAACTTTCTGGGATACACATATTTATATTGTGGTGTAGAATCTGGGCCTGTTGTCCCTCCATCTAGGGCCGCCTTTACCACGGGGCAAAATGAGCAACTGCCCAGGGCCCAGTCATTGTTGGGGGGGCGTAAAGCAACTTCCCCTGCTTGAGACCACGGAGCCTGCAAATATTATTACCATGTAGCGGGCACAGCAGATTCCCCGCTTACTCTCCTGACCAGTTGATACAAGCGGGCACACTGTGTGACAGGGGAGAGGGAAGCTGTATGTCCCAGAGCCCGCTCGTCCCGCTTATCAATATGTCAACACTGGAGCGGCTGTTACAGGAAGTGAGGCAGAGCGGCTCAGTGTTCCCCTGCTCGGCCCGCCCCTTCTCCGCTCAGTGTTCCCCCGCTCAGCCCCGCCCCTTCTCCGGTCAGCAGAGCTAAGATGCTGTGTGGATTGTTCTCCTTCACCCTTCTGTGAGCAGCAGAGGGCAGGAATAATTAAAGCAGCGCTGGACCGGAACAGCTTACAGAGGGGGACACGTGCAGTAACTTCTAGCAACCAATGGGTCAGTGGTAAAGTGTGCAGTAATCTCTAGCAACCCAATCAGTGAGCCATAATGGTGTGCAGTAACCTCTGGCAACCCAATCAGTGAGCGGTAATGGTGTGCAGTAACCTCTGGCAACCCAATCAGTGAGCAGTTATGGTGTGCAGTAATCCATAGCAACCCAATCAGGGAGTGGTAATGGTGTGCAGTAAACTCTGGCAACCCAATCAGTGAGCAGTAATGGTTAGACTCCAATGGTTAGACACCATTAGACTCCAACGCCACCCTCACCTTGTCTATAGCTCCATAGATCCCCATGTGGGCACATACACACGTATTGCAGCTTCACTTGTCTTTCCATTCACATCCTTACACCCTACTCACCGTTCCCACCCATCCTCTTATCTCTTCTTACCTTTCCTTGCACACTATCTCCTGTTCCTCTTTCTCTTCTTCCTTTTCCCTTCTCACCTCCCCTTTTTTTTTGTTTTTTTTTTGTTTTTTCTTTTTTTCTTTTTCCTTTCCTATCCTCCTATCTCCCATACCTATCCTTATTCTATTCCTCTCGGTGTGTTCCTGATTTCATCATTCCAGCAATGCAACATAGCTATTCTATTTATTTTAGTTATTTTCATTTCTGTTTATACATCACTCACCATGATTATGTTGCATTTATTATTGACATACTCTCTTACAGTCATGCATTCAATTTGGGGGCCATTCAGGGACACTCCAATCCCTACTTCCTTTCCATCATGCCGGTCCTCCATCTGATCTCTTGGTGGGTGTCACTTGCCCTGCCCCCTCAGCTCCCGGACAGGGTGCTTCCCGTGCCTGCCCGCTGGGGTTCAATCTTTGGAGCCAGGTGACTCAACTGTAAGTATGTGGTCCTTCCAGGCCCCCAGCTTCTACCCTATCATAATCCTAATTTTTGGTGTACTCATCTTTGCAATTTGTTTTCTAGATACCCTGCATCCACTCCTGAGGAAGCGAGCAGAGCTCGCGAAACGCGTTGAGATATAGCTGCATTGTATACTCACCTTATTTGGATTTACTAGTCTGTATGCATATCTTTGGTTGCTAGTACATTTAAATATGTCACTCTTGCAGCTTCATGCTGACAGGGACTACCATCATCTGGCCAAATATCCATCTTTTTACTTATCTATGCATGTGGTGATCTACTATGTACTCTTTTACCATGTTTAACATGTATCGTTACGGTTTTTATGCCGTACAAATATGATTATCAATCTAGTTGTATACCTATATGTTAACTACATGCATAATAAAATATTTTAATTACGTACGTTGCGAACACACACTTCAAAGTCCCACTCTTTGTTTGTATATAAATTGACAGGGATGGAGGCGGTGACCCCCTATGGGCACTGCTTCACTCAAAGTCCCAAACCTCTTTCCTTTGCTCCGTGTGTAAACAGTGTGGATAGTTCAATAAGTTCATTAAAGTGCAGAAAATTGTGAACGGCCAAACATAAAGAGGCCTCCCATCCAAATGTTCCAGTCACAATTGTATGGTGGTTGGATCAAAGCGTCTCCATATCAGTGGTGGATGAATCCAATTAAAAATGGTGAATTTGAGTGAACCCCTTATTACAATCCATCCCCTTCCAGATTAAAGGCTTACCGGAAGTAGAATACATTCAAGCCTGAATATATACTTGGACTCTGACTGTCCAAGTGGGGAGGAAATCGTCACACAATCCTTGGTCCTTCTGGTTAGGGGCACACATGGTAGTAGACAGTCCCTCTTCCAGATAGTCACTCCCGAACTGGTCTCCCAGCTATAACTCAACAGTGTCTCTCCAGAGTCCACTGGGTTCCACGGGGGGTCCTCCACCCGCCTATAACTGAATGCTCCACTCCCCTAATTATAACAAGACTCCGCCTACAGACGAAAAAGCGTTCCTATAAATTTTTGGAGAATGTTGGCAACTATGATCCCGAGCTCCTGAAAGTCTGCTCCCTTGCTCCAGACCCGGCTACGTCTAACACTTCTCTTGGATCACCCCTGCTTGTTTGTCCACTGCTCGTGTTACTGACCATGGTTTGGACTTTTTCATGCACTTCTGACCATGATTTTACCTTCTGACTTGGTATCTTGCTGCCAGCTCATTACCGACTCCTACCTGTTTCTGACCTTGAGCTTGATCCTGACCCTGCACTTGTCTGCCTGGCTGCTGCTGAACACAGCTTGGGTCCTGACTCCATACTGCTGCTGTAAGGACTCCTGTGTTTACACTCTCAGGTTCACTACTCCAGCTCCAGCTCTGGCTCCACATTCAGGTACGTGACAGTATCTTATGCATTGTTAACCACTTACCGCCTGGCCTATAACAGACTGATGTCCGGGAAGTAGTTTGGTTATCCTGACTGGACCTCATATCATGTGAAGCAGAATAACAAGCCAGTGCGTGCCCGTGGGGGGCGCGCAGCGCAGCAGTCGGTGGTGTGGTGTGTCAGTCTGACACACCGCATCTCCGATCTAGGTAAAGAGCCTCTGACGGAGGCTCTTTACCACATGATCGGCTGTGTCCAATCACAGCTGATCACAGTGTAAATAGGAAGAGCTGTTTATTGGCTTTTCCTCCACTCGCACTGCCAGGCACAAGTAGAGGAGAGCAGATCGCGGGTCTCCTGATAGGGGGGTCTGCGCTGATTAATTATCAGTGCAGCCCCCCCAAGGATGCCCACCCAGGACCACCAGGGATGTCCACCCAGGACCACCAGGGATGCCCACCCAGGACCATCAGGGGTGCCAATAAATGCCCTATAGGGATGCCTACCAGTGCCTCCTGATCAGTGACGCCTATCAGTACCACCCATCAGTGCCGCCTATCAGCATTGCATATCAGTGCCACCTATCAGTGCCTATCATTGCTGCTTATCAGTGCTGCCAATCAGTGCTGCATATAGGTGCCTCATCATCAGTGCCACCTCATCAGTACCAATCAGTACTGCCTCATCAGCAACCGTCAGTGCAGCCTCATCAGTGCCCATCAATGAAGGAGAAAACATACTTATTTACAAAGTTTTGTAACAGAAACAAAGAAAAACTTTTTTTTCCAAAAGTTTCGGTACCTACTGTGCATGCACGAGAAGCTGCTGCGCTTTCTCACTGGCCGGCAATGAAGGAGGTGGAGGAGGGAGCCGGGCCGCTGACATCAGCGGCTGCGGTTGTGACCCGGGCTCCCGGATGTTGGGGAAAAGGACACCTGTCAAAGACGGTGCCAAATGTGACACTTGGGGGGGGAGGAATCCGATGAGAGGAAGTTCCACTTTTGGGTGAAACTCCGCTTTAAAGTAGATCTTCAGTAATTTTTTCATTGGCCCAATCTCTGCACCCCTGCTTGCACTCATTCCCTTATACATATCTTTTTTTTATTGACCGGTTGAATGACACTCTGTAGTATGAATGAAACACCTGCAGTTTTCTGACTGGCAGTAATTAAAGCGGTAGTAAACCCATCCATTTAACAGGTTAAAAAACAGTTAGATTTCCGGCATGTGCCGGAAATGTAACACTCCCATTGGTTGTGTTCTAGACCAAACTGTCAAACCATCCAATGGCTGGTGTCATAGCTGATCACATGTGCAGCATCATGGCAGTTGGAGGTTAAACAGAGGCCAAGATGGCAGCTTCCTTGGCTGAAAATGATAGGAGGGTTTACTACCACTTTAACCAGTTCCCTACTGAGTCATTGTAAAATGACGTCGGCAGGAACTGCTCCTCAATCCGGGCGGACGTCATATGACGTCCGCTGCTTCTCGCCGCTACTGCGGGCCCCCAGGGGCCTGCAGAGCGGCAATCACGGATCGCTTGTCTGCCGGGGGGTTGTGTCCCCCCCAGATCGGGGTAAAGAGCCAATAAAATTGGCTCTTTACCACGTGACCGGCTGTGTCCAATCACAGCCGGTCACTAACGCTCCTCTCGTGCACGCCGCTCGTGCGCACCCCTGGGGGCGCGCAATGCCGCAATCGGGGCTGAGGCTTGTCCCTCAGACAAAGCCCAGCTCCGATCCGTGTAAAGAGCCAATAGATTTGGCTCTTTACCACGTGACCGGCTGTGTCAATCACAGCCGGCCATGTGATGTAAACAAACTGCGGTAACGATCTGTTACCGCGGTTCTCCCTGTCACACACCGATCGTGTGTGACACGGAGATTGCGGTAACAGCACCTACTGTGTACACCAAGCACACTGATCACCCCCCCAATAAAGAGTACCTGTCACCACCCCATCAAAGTACCTGTCATAGTCCATCAGAGTACCTGTCACCTGTCCATCAAAGTACCCAAGTACCTGTCACCTGTCCATCAAAGTACCCGAGTACCTGTCACCTGCCCATCAAAGTACCCGAGTACCTGTGATACTGTCCATGAAACTACCCCACCACTGTCCATGAGAAATAACCCCCCCACTAGTCACACGAACCACATGTGTCATCCACGACAATGGCGTTAGAGGCACAGTGTGTGCTAGCCACACACTGTCCCTCTTGGCGCCATTGTCTAGCAATGGCGTCAAACAAATGTAGTGTACCGGCCGACACTAACTGTGTCGGCCAGTGCACCATTTCTCGGTTTAGATAACCGAG
>BLSH010050174.1:402426-424974 GCA_018402905.1 Glandirana rugosa
AGTGGTTAACAGAACTGAACTGCATTTACTTAGCAACAGTATATAAAGGCCTGTCCCTTTGTTTATTTACCGTCACTTAGCACACGCCAACTGACAGCTGCAGTAAATAAACAAAGAGGCGGGGTCACCTGTCATCAGCCCCTTTGTTTATTTACCATTGGTGGGAACCCAACATGTCAGATGTAGGGAAGCAAACAATGTATGCGGACCTGGATTTTTTTGGGGGGGGGGGTCAACGGCAGCGGTGTTTATCATCATTGATGCTGGATTTACTTTAGGGGAAATTGTTTTTGTTTTTTAATAAAGGACATGTCAAAAACTGCCTCTGTTTTCATTTATGTTTGACACTTTTTTGGTGATTGAGTAGAAGTACAGTGTACCCTATATTTATTCACATAAGGGGAGGCCGGTATCTGGGGCTTCCAGATTCCGATAAGACTCCTGCCCGCAGACCCCCACAACCACCGGGCCCGGGCTGTGGGAAGAGACCATTGTCCCCATCAACATGGGGATAAGGTACTTTGGGGGGGCGGGGAGCCCCCCCTGCTCCAAAGCCCCCCCCATGTTGAGGGCATGTGACCTGGTATGGTCCAGTGATATGCAAAATGGCAGTGGTGTGTTGGGTACTGGAATGCCCTATGCATTCCAACACTCTGTCTTGCAGTCTCTGTCCTAGCAGATGCTGGCAGAAGGAGGCAGGCACAGGCAGCTCTGTGCCTTGAGTTGGACACTTCCCAGTACTGGTCCTGTACTGACCAGTGATATTCAGAGTGGCATAGGTGCTTAGGGTGCAAGAATGCACAATGTAATGCAGCACTTTGTCTTGCAGACCCTGTCCTGCATCCTATCAGACACTGGCAAAGGGAGGCAGGGAGTGCTCCCTGCCCCCCCCCTGCTCCAAATCCCCCCATGTTGAGGGCATGTGACCTGGTATGGTTCAGTAGGGGGGTAGGAATTGGGAGGGGACCACTACACGTTTTTTAAAAAAAAAAATTGAATATCGGCAATTGTTCGTTTATACAACACTAAAACGTGTATCCTGCGATCAAAGATCTGGCCTCACACGAATGCTGGTCTAAACCCTTGGCTTAATATATTGGGATAAGTGCCGCCTTGCTGCCCTCAGAGTACTGGGGACGTCCCAAACCACTGAAGTAAAAACACAAACAAATGAGCGCACGAGCCTAGCGTATTATCCTCAATCAATAATTTATTATAAAAAGAGAATCATACTCACAAACAAAACTCTTGGTTACAGCATATCAAGATAAAAACAACTTCACGTCCATGGTATCACATGCCAGACGAACACTGTCCTGAGTGTACTGGTTGACGCTTTTCAAGGTCGTACCTCTTCATCAGAGCCACCGGCTCAAAAAACTTTGGCTATACTTCTCCTTTAGGTTCCACTTTAAGCTGTGAGATGTTCAATAGGAAGCCTCAAAGCACTCCCTGCCTCCCTTTGCCAGTGTCTGATAGGATACAGGACAGGGTCTGCAAGACAAAGTGCTGCAATACATAGTGCATTCTTGCACCCTAAGCACCTATACCACTCTGAATATCACTGGTCAGTACAGGACCAGTACCGGGAAGTGTCCAACTCAAGGCACAGAGCTGCCTGTGCCTGCCTCCTTCTGCCAGTATCTGATAGGACAGAGACTGCAAGACAGAGTGTTGGAATGCATTGGGCATTCCAGTACCCAACACACAACTGCCATTTTGCATATCGCTGGACAGTTTTCCTACATGGATTGTCTTTAATCAGTCAGGGTTCCCTCCTCAGGATACAGGTTTTTCTGCAGGAGCAGTGTGTCTATGCAAATATCAAAGCATTTGGGGTTCATTTACTAAAACCAAATAAACTCTGCACTTTGCAAAGTGCAGTTGCACTCTGCAAGTGCAGTTGTTCCCAAATGACAGAAGCTCTGCTGACTTCCATCATCCAATCACATGCAAGTAAAAATGCTGTTCTATTTCTTATTTTCCTTGCACGTGGTTTACCTCATTCACTAAGCTCTGAAGCAACTGCACTTTGCAAAGTGCACAATCTAGTATTTGCCTTTAGTAAATCAAATGGATTGTGTTTTCTAGCCTGTCTGGCCTTACAAAGAGGAACTTCGGTCAAGCTGATGTCTAAAGCTAGTTATACACGTTTTTTTTTTTTTATTCATTCTACCAGCGGATCCCTGCATCCACATCTCCCCTGCTGCACTACTGTATTCTGACAGCTATCGTATTCTCACAGCTGGGACACCCCCCTCATGGTAGAAAACACAGATCAGCATTACAGCCATTGGCTGCAAATGCTGATCAAATGCTGGTGTTCCAGCAGGACCGTTCTAGAGAGACCAGTCTTTGTTGAACAGACGGGTTATACACAAAGAGAATTTCATTCATTTCCTGCTGAATTGCAATCCATGTGTACCCAGCAGGGCCGAAATTGGGGGGGGGGGCAGGAGGGGCACCTGCCCTGGGTGCTGCACCGAGAGGGGTGCCGCCCACTGGCAGAATTAGTAAATATACCATCACCATCTCTGTAAATTATTTACACAGTACAGTATAATACATTCCTAGCTACATGTCCCTGCAGCTAACCAGACATGTTGTCAGGAAAATGGCAGTTTCCGGTCGCTCAGCACAAGTGCACCCATGCATGCCAATGGCACCGATCAGGCCATTTAAGCATCCTGCACCCTGTAGCAGGTGCTGTCTGATCTACAGCAAATCCGTGTTCCCAAGAGACCTGTACCTGTGCATTTCCTGTTCCTGTGACCCCGGCTTGACCTGATTATCCGTGCTATCTGCCTGAACCGACCTCTGCTTGTCCATGACCACTCTCTCTGCCTGATCCCTCTGTACCTCGCTGCCTACCCGCTGATGACCCTGCCTGAACCCGACCATCCATCTGTCTGATCCCTCTGCACTGTTTTGCCTGAACGTTGCAGACCCGGCCTGAACCACTACTCTCAGTCTTGCACGGACCTCTGGAAGACATCTTACCATCACCTGTGTCTGAATCCAGCCCTCGTGCTCCCCTGTGCTCCAGCGCTCCCTGCTCTATCAGGGGTTCTGGAACCAGGGCCGTAAGAGAGGTTGTTCCCCGCACGAACCAGACTCCACTATCAGGATTGTGACAGTATCAGACAGCCATGACAGAGTCTGTGCGGGGACCCTCTCCTATGGATGAACTTTGCCAGCACCTGTCCGGCCTCACACAAGCCGTGAAGGGCCCTACAGAAGGGCTATGCGCAGTTCGAGGAGCAAGTACAAGAACTTGCTGCGCTCCTGGCTCTAGAGACTGTACCTGCTGCTGTGGTCCCATCACCCAAACCACGGGTTCCCATGCCTGAACGCTTCTCGGGGGACCGCAGGAAGTTTCGGGCATTCAGGTCCGCCTGTGGTTCTCAGTGGAGACCACCAAGGTGGGCTTTGTGATTTTTCTGCTGCTCGGAGACCCCCAGGCCTGGGCTCACCGTCTCCTGGAGCAAAAAGCAAAGGCTGTGTCCAACTTGACCCAGTTTTTCCATGCCATGGCCCAGCTGTACGAGGACCCCCATCTAGCCGCCTCGGCCGACGCCGCCCTCCACGCTCTCCAGCAGGGCCAACGAATGGCAGAAGACTATGCTGCCGAGTTTCAGCTCTGGAGCGCTGACACAAACTGGAATGACGCAGCTCTCTGTCACCAGTTTTGTTTGGGAGTGTCCGAGGCCCTAAAGGACGAACTAGCCTGAGTGGGGGTTCCCCGTCCATTGGACGCCCTTGTTAACCTGGTCATTCAGCTCGACCGGTGCTTCCGGGAGCGCAGGGCTGAGCGATCCAGGGCCCCAGCACGCTTTGCCCGGTCATCCGGTGGCTCCAGTCCAAGACCCCTGCCTGCAGGACTGCCTGACCCAGCGCAACTTGGGCTCCTCCGCCCTTCTCTTTCTCACGAAGAGAGACAACGCCGCAGGAATGACAATCAGTGCCTCTATTGCGGTGAGCCCGGACACTATTTCAGAACCTGCCCAGTCAAGCTGCACAAGCACCCTACAGTTGCACCCAGTGTTTTGCCCGCACACCCACACAGGGGGACTCACTTGGTTCTACCCATTTCCCTGCAGCTTGCAGAAGGGAATATACCAGTTCAGGCCATCATAGACTCTGGAGCCTGCAGCTGTTTTCTGGATCAGACATTCGCTGCCCAGCACCAGATCCCGCTCCAACCCAAGGCACACTGGATGTTGATGCACCTGGCTGATGGATCTGCCATCAGCTCCAGACTCGTTACCCACAAGACTATCCCGCTGCCGGTCAGCACACCCAGCGGGCACCAAGAACTCCTACGCTTGGATGTCATCTCCTGCCCTCTTTTTCCCGTTATTTTGGGACTCCCGTGGCTACAGGCGCACAACCCCAGCATAAATTGGAGCACGGGCACAGTCAGGTTCCAGTCACTTTATTGTGCGCAACACTGCCTACGAACGGGCACTGAAATGGCCCCAAACCTGCTATGACTAGACTCTGACCCAGACCCTGAAACCCACCGGGCCGTTCCACCCATCTACCACACCTTTTTGGATGTGTTTAGCAAGAAGGGCGCAGACCAGCTTCCTCCTCACCGGTCTAATGATTGCCCCATCGAGCTCCTTCCCGGAGCGGAAGTCCCCTTCGGACAGATCTTCCCTCTTACCGAGCTCGAACTGGTGGCCCTCAAGGCCTATATTGACGACAACGTCCATCCACACCACCAACAGGAGCCGAAATATTTTGGAGAAAAAAGATCATTCCTTGCGCCCCTGCATTGATTACAGGGAACTTAACAAGATTACGGTGAAGAGCCGCTACCCTCTCCCCCTGGTACCTGAACTGTTCCAACGGTTGGGAGCGGCCACCATATTTACCAAGTTGGATTTGTGGGGAGCTTACAATCTGGTCCGCATTAGGGAAGGCGATGAGTGGAAGACCGCCTTCCGTACTCGGTTCGGGCATTACGAGTACCTGGTTATGCCCTTCGGGCTCTGTAACGCCCCCGCAACATTCCAACACTTTGTGAATGACGTTTTTAGAGACTACCTAGATCAGTTTGTGATCTTCTACCTAGACGACATTTTGATTTTTTCTGCCAGTTTGGACGAACACCGTCAACACGTGGCCAAAGTATTAAGTCGCCTCCGCCAGCATGAGCTCTATGCCAAAGCGGAAAAGTGTGAATTCGAGCAATCCAGCATCCTCTTCCTGGGATTAATTATATCCGTCAAGGGAATTACCATGGATCCGCAGAAAGTGGCTGCTATCCTGGAGTGGCCGGTACCGGTGGACAAGAAGGGAGTCCAGCGGTTTGTGGCATTTGCCAACTTTTATAGAAAATTTATAAGAGGGGGCGCATGCGCGCAGCGGCACTGAGCGGTCATGCTAGTGTGAAGCTCCGCTCCTCTCCCAGACACTAGCGGGGACACAGACCGCCTGGGGCTCCCTCTACAACACCCGCTGACAGGGTAGCCATTACAGCACCTGGGGACCGTCCGGAATGGTCCTGGGTGTCACCAAACAAAAGTTCCGCTCGCAGAACATTCGTGAGGCCTTGCAGCGGCCGGGACCTAAGATGGCGCGGGCACCTATACTACAGCCAGGCACGCCGTGATCACTTAAACAGACCAAGCAGTCCTAGCAATCACCACAGGTACGGCACAGCGGTGGGTCTGATTCAGATTCTGATGCTGGGAGCACGCACACAGTGAGGAAATCAGACATCTTCACCAGATTTGAAGCTATGCTTCAGAAAGCCCTGCAACAGACATCTGACAGCATTACTGAAAAGCTCACAAAGGAGATCAGGGAGCTTGGCCATAGAACGGCTTAGTTGGAGGTCAGAGTGGATGATATGGAGTGCAATATACAAAATAACTCCACAGAAATTGAGAACCTCAAGGAGGAGAACCTAAACCTGCAAGCTAAGCTTAAGGATATGGAGAATAGGGCCAGAAGGTCCAATATCAGGATCTGCGGAATCCTAGAAAGAATCTTTGACTTGCAATCGACCATGACAGTGCTTTTTCAGGAGCTTCAGCCTGCTATTCCAATGGAACGGCTGGAGATGGACAGGATTCACCGAGCCCTGGCCCCACGCAAGGAGAATGGTCCACCACGGGACATTATTGTGAAGTTTCACTACTATCGCACCAAGGAACAGTTGCTCGCATCGGCTAGGGGCAAAGATCCCCTTTCCTTTCAAGGAATTACGTACCAGCTTTTCCCCGACTTATCTCCTATTACCATTGCTAAATGAAAGACACTGAAACCCCTGCTGCACACCCTTCAACAGCATAAAGTCAACTACTATTGGGGTTTTCCATTCTCAGTGCGATTCATCTATAAAGAAGCGAAATACACTTGTCGCTCAGCCTCCGAGTTGCAGTCAGTCCTCCAAGATTTGGATCTCCTGAGCAATGCTCAGCCCTGGCCCCACGCAAGGAGAATGGTCCACAACGGGACATTATTGTGAAGTTTCACTACTATCGCACCAAGGAACAGTTGCTCGCAGCGGCTAGGGGCAAAGATCCCCTCTCCTTTCAAGGAATTACGTACCAGCTTTTCCCCGACTTATCTCCTATTACCATTGCTAAATGAAAGACACTGAAACCCCTGCTGCACACCCTTCAACAGCATAAAGTCAACTACTATTGGGGTTTTCCATTCTCAGTGCGATTCATCTATAAAGAAGCGAAATACACTTGTCGCTCAGCCTCCGAGTTGCAGTCAGTCCTCCAAGATTTGGATCTCCTGAGCAATGCTCAGCCCTGGCCCCACGCAAGGAGAATGGTCCACAACGGGACATTATTGTGAAGTTTCACTACTATCGCACCAAGGAACAGTTGCTCGCAGCGGCTAGGGGCAAAGATCCCCTCTCCTTTCAAGGAATTACGTACCAGCTTTTCCCCGACTTATCTCCTATTACCATTGCTAAATGAAAGACACTGAAACCCCTGCTGCACACCCTTCAACAGCATAAAGTCAACTACTATTGGGGTTTTCCATTCTCAGTGCGATTCATCTATAAAGAAGCGAAATACACTGAGCAATGCTCAGTCCACGAACAATTCACGCAGGCGCTCCGCCTCTAGATCACCGCAGAAGACCTCCCACGCCACTCATCACCCCGAGGCCCCACAACGGAGCTTTCATAAGAGAAGCCGATTTGATAAAGAAACAGCCGTTGAGGAGGACTCTATGGATTAATTTTCCTATTTTGATACTCCTACCTATTATTGCCCAGTCGAGGCGCTGTTCACTCTTCCCACCATCTTTGATGCCCACGTCGATCATCCTTGGACTTTTTGCTCCGGATCCTATGCATCCCCTAATCACCCCTATGTGTTTTATCTTATCCCTCACTACTTGACGGGCTCTGGCGGCGCCCTCCATGACTCTGTCAGCTTGCCTGTCCCTCTTTCCGGGCCAAATGAGTTCCTTGTTTAGCCTGTACCTTTTTGTTTTTTTGTCCGGCCCTTTGGTTTGGAACTTTAATCGCCATCTGCCCTAGGATGTTTAAGGAGCCCCTGAAATTTGGACTCTTATACAAGATGTCCCTGCTCTTTCCTGTTTTTGTGTCTCTCGGATTGGAATTCTTGCTCCCCTCTTTTTCTGTCTTTGGTCCCCCGTTTTTATTATGCGAGGCACCTTGGACAGGCCTGGGGCCTCAAAGGGGATACTTTTTATTCCCTTTGACAGCCCCCCTCTCCTCTTTTTTGTTGTTTTTCATGTGTTTATGAATATAGCTGGATTTTTCACTTTATGTTTTTCTTTCTTTTTTCTAGATCTACTTTCCTTCTTTTCCCTTGCCGGCTGGGGGAAGTGGTGTGCGGTCAGAGGGGCGTTCAGGAGCAGCAAGTATGTGTACATCAAATATATAGTTCCCTTATGGCCCCCCTGAACATTTGCACCCTGAATGTTCAGGGATTCAACACTTCCCAGAAACGCTCCAAGGCACTGAGGTCTTTATCGGCTAAGAAAATGCATATATTATGCTTGCAAGAAACTCATTTTACCCCTAGGCATGCCCCTAAATTTCTCCACGCCTCCTATCCGCAGTTTTTCCTGGCCTCAGCCCCCAATAAACAGCGAGGCACCCTTATTGCATTCCACAGAATTGTCCCCTTTAACCTCAGACACCAAATAAGTGACCCTGAAGGTAGATACCTTCTTCTTACTGGCCACCTGGCGGACACAGCGATAACCGTGGTGTCCTACTATGCCCCAAATCGGAACCCAATCCCCTTCCTCAATCACCTCCTCAACAGGGTCAAACAACACCAGTTTGGTACAGTCATTATATGTGGGGACTCAAACCAAGTGGTTTCCCCTTATTTGGATAAATCGCCCCCCTCCCAGTCGCACCGTACCACCAAACTGTCTCTACAACAGCTCTTAGCCAAATTTTTCCTGGCAGACACTTGGCGGGAGCTCAACCCTTCTAGCAAATCATTCACCTTCTATTCCCACCCCCATGCCACGTTCTCGCGTATAGATCATGTATTCATGGCTTCCAGTATGCTCCCTGAGCTTTTATCGTCTTCTATTATCCCTTTCCCCTGGACTGACTATTCAGCGGTATGTACAACTGTCTTATATCTGGTTCCTAGAGCACAGGACACTATGTGGAGCATTAATGACTCTATTCTCACCCATCCCTCCTATAGTCAGGACATTGAATTAGCCCTTACCGAGTATTTTGCCACTAACTCCTCAGCCGATATCCCGGCGCTAACCCTTTGGGAAGCGCATAAGCTGGTGATACGTGGTAAGCTAATTCAGCAAATGTCCATGGTGAAGCGGGACCGTAAAACTCAGTTTGCTAAATTGGAAGCCAATTTCACCCAATGCTATGAAGCTTTCCAAGACAACCCCTCCCCCACCACCAAAAGGAATCTAGATAAGGCACGCCTGGAGCTTGATCTTTTCTGGACTCAGCCGATAAAACCATCCGTAGACGTCAGCATTATACATACATCAAAGCAAATAAACCAGACACCCCTTTGGCGCGTTCTCTTAAATCCCTTAACCATGGCCCTTCTTCAATTAGGTTACGTGTCACACAGGATTCCTATACTAGCAACCCGGTTAAGGTGTTGGAGATCTTCCGTACCAACCTAGCAAAACTATATGACTCTAAACACAATTTTAGCCCGGCCACGGCTGAGAAGCTATTCTCGAAGATCACTCTCCCTTCGCTTACAGTAGGTCAAAATGAACTACTGGAAAGCCCAATCACAGAACCTGAGGTTCTTCAGGTGATTAAAACTTTAAAACCCAACAAGAGACCAGGCCCGGATGGTCTTTCGGCCTCATACTATAGAACCTTTGGTCACCTCCTAGCTCCACATCTCACCACGGCCCTGAATTCCCTTCTCCAAGGTCGTAATTTTCGACCTGAGTCACTCACAGCAACCATAGCTATAATCCCTAAACCTTGTGGGCAAACTACCGCCCCATCTTGCTCCTTAATAACGATCTCAAATTACTTGCTAAAATTCTCGCCCTAAGACTTAACCGTATAATAGGAGAACTTGTACATCGAGATCAAACTGGTTTCATTCCTGCCAGACAAACTGCTGACAACATCCGACGTGCCTTATTACTTTCACACACCGCCAAATCTCTGAATATCCTAGCTATCTTCCTTTCATTGGATATCAAAAAAGCTTTTGACACTATTTCTTGGTCGTATATGCGCTTCACGCTCCAGCGCTGGGGATTTGGGCAACATTTTCTTTCTTGGATTGATGCGCTATATCATGATCCCTATGTGTATGTAAAATACGCTGGATTCAAGTCGGCACGCTTTAAAATTAGGAATGGAACCAGGCAGGGCTGTCCCTTCTCCCCCCTCCTTTTCGCCCTTTTAATAGAACCTTTTGCCCAATTAATCCGATCGCACCCAGACATCAAAGGTATTGAATTAGGAGGTCATCACCATAAAGTCTGCTTATTCGCAGATGACATCCTTCTTTTTCTGACCACGCCGCTCACCTCTGCACCCAACCTTCTAGCCCTTTTAGATTCCTTCTCCAATATATCTGGTCTACACATCAATCCCCACAAGTCACAAATTCTCAACATCTCCCTGCCCTCGTCTGAGGTACCACAGGTGAGGGACTCCCTTCCCTTTGCTTGTGCTCCTCATAGCCTCAATTACCTTGGTGTCAAGCTCACACCTTCTAAGGCAGGCCTATTTGGAGCTAATTACCTGCCTCTGCTTAGAAGTGTCACGAACCTGGTCACAATGGTCCTCCCTCCCAATATCATGGATAGGGAGAATCAATGTAGCCAAGATGACGATACTCCCCAAATTTCTCTATCTTTTTAGGGTCCTTCCGGTACACGTTCCTGCCTATTTTCTACGTCTCCTCCAAAGTAGAGTGATGTCATATATCTGGCACAATGTCAGGCCGCGCATAACCAAATCTACCATGTTCTCGCAGCGATTGAGTGGTGGCTTAGGGGTTCCTAAATTCCAGGCCTACTATCATGCAGCACAGATTTCACAGCTGGTTAAATACCATGCGACCAAAGAAACACCGCTCTGGGTTGCAATTGAGGCAGTTGACTTAGACCCTCTTTCCGCAGCTAACTTGTTGTGCCTTGACTCTAAAAGTCGACTCCTTATAACTAACCCTATCACACGCCACTCTCTGTCCCTGTGGGATAAGTATAGTGTCTCACATAAACTTCAGTCTTCACACAACCCACTGCTGTCTTTCTTAAAAAACCCGGCGTTCCTCCCGGCGTGGGAGGCGCCCTCAAGATTTCAAAGGTGGAATGAGGCTAACCTATTTAGATTTCACTCACTTTCCGATTTGGGGCACACCCTAGTTAAAACTGACTGGACGGATATCTGGTCAAACACGCATTCCTCCTCCGTGAATATTTTAGCTAAAGAAACTAACTATAAAGTCTTGCTGCGTTGGTACCTAGTCCCCGCCAGGATTGCCAAATTTGCCCCAACGTACTCTCGCCACTGCTTTAGAGGTTGCACGGACCAAGGCACTTATTTCCACATTTGGTGGGAATGTCCAATAGTGCAGGCCTTCTGGAAACATGTTTTAGAATTAGCCTCTAAAGCGATGAATACTCCCATTGAGGTCCATCCAACCACAGCTTTGCTAAATCTTAAACCCGAGGGGTTAACACGCAATCAATATCGACTGCTACAACAGGTCCCCACTGCAGCTAAACAGATTATCGCCAAAGCCTGGAAATCCCCTAAACTCTTAGTGTCTGAGGTTAAGGGCAGTATGGGCAGAGCCTTAATCCATGCAAAAATGGAGGCCATTGAAGGTAATAAAATGAAAATATTTGAAAAGATATGGAGGCCATGGATTACTCACTTTCTTCCCCCAGATTTTGACGATTCACTCCTTCTCCCGTGTTGAATAGATATAGCTGGCACTCCCTCCTCATGCTTGCACCCTGCGTCCCACGTCCTGATGACCGCACACCGCCCCGCCGGACATGGTAAGCCGTTTCTCTCTTCCTCCCTCCCACTCTTCTCCCCACCTTACTCCTGTTTTCCTCTCTCTCTCTGTCTTTACGATCTATTTTTGCCTATACTTTATTTAAGCATGAGCTAGTCTTATCAGTTGGTTAATATAGCTCACTGGTCTTTTGTGCACACCTTATTGTGCAGGGCGAGCCTCTATAGTCAAATACGGATGTTGTATTTGTGCTCTCCTTGATTGAGTGACTGATGCTCCGCTGTCTCTTTGGCGCCTTTGGCCTGCCACAGCTTGTTCCCATATGGGGTGGCAGGAGGGCGCTTGAGAGCCCGTGGCCCGTCCTTTAATCCTTCTTACTCACTCTAATAGATAGCTACTGTAACAATACAGCTTGCCCCTGGTTTTTGATTTTGATTTTGCTTATTCTGTACGATCATACAAACAAAGCAAGGTCAGTTTATGAGTGTTTATGTTTAGTTCTGTGCCATGATTTCAGTATGTGATCATATATCTCTTTTTGATTACTCAATAAAATTCTTTGACAAAGAAAATTTATAAGAGGATTCTCCACCATCATCTCACCGATTACCCAGCTTACTAAGCAAAATACCCGGTTCAGGTGGTCCAGCGAGGCCCAGGCATCTTTCGAGAAACTTAAGAGATTGTTCACCTCCGCACCTGTCTTGAAGCACCTGGATGCAACCCTACCATATGTCCTAGAAGTGGACACCTCGGAAAATGCTGTGGGAGCTGTCCTTTCGCAGAGACATGGTCTCAAGGCGTCACTGCACTCCATGGCCTTCTTTTCTCGTAAGCTGTCAGCACCAGAAAGGAACTATAATGTGGGGGACAGAGAGTTACTGGCCATTAAGGAAGCACTGGAGGAGTGGCGCTATCTACTCGAAGGGGCTACTCACCCCATCCTCATTTACACTGACCACAAAAATCTAGAGTACCTGAGGACAGCAAAGAGACCGCGCCAAGCCCGGTGGGCACTCTTCTTCTCTAGATTCTCCTTTCATCTCACATACCAGCCCGGCTTGAAAAATACTAAACCCGACGCCCTGTCCCTGTCACGTACCTGGTGATGGAGTCTGATTGTGCAGAGGGCAATCTCTCTTACGGCCCTGGTTCGGGAACCCCTGATAGAGAAGACAGGAGATTCCGGAGCACAGGGGGGCACGAGGGCTGGTGTGGATGCAGGTGGCGTAAGAAGGATCCTCCAGGAGCTCGTGCAGACAGAAGGCTGGTGATGCAGGCCGGGTCGGTAACAGGCTGGCTGGTGCGGTACAAGGGAGCAGGCAAGCGGGTCATCGGGTGTAGGCAGGGTCATTAACAGGCAGGCAAACTGAGGTACATGAGGGTCAGGCAGAAGCGTGTCGTAAATAGGCAGAGGGTCGGTGCAGGTGGAGTTCAATCAAGGTCAGGCAAGCCGGGTCACAGATACAGGAAGTCTTTGGTAAACGGGTCCCTGGAACACACTGGAACACTGTAGAGCGGACAGCACTTGTTTCCTGGTGCTGTCCTGCTTAAATGGCCGCTATTGGCGCCATTGGCGCGGGCGGGCGTGCGCACGCGCGAACGCGCACAGAGAGCCGGAAACGGCCAAGAAGTCTGTCTTCCTAACAGTCCCGGATGTTCCTATCCCACCAGACACCATTCTTCAACCCGGCAACTTCCTGCTAACCCAGGAAGACCTGTTATCCCGAATCCGATGATCCCTAGCTGGGATCACCAGTTCTCCCGACCACGGGCTAATGCTAAATGATGGACTGTTGTGGCATGGCAACAGGATCTTCGTGCCTGAGGGTCTACGAGTGTCTGTTCTCCAGGCCTGCCACGACCACAAACTGGCCGGGCACTTCGGTACCCGGAAGACATCAGAGCTGTTGCAGCGGTCCTTTTGGTGGCCACAGGCGGAGAGAGACTGTAAAAGATACATCAATGCCTGCCCCACCTGTGCCAGGAACAAGAACAGCAGGACCAGAACCTGGGGGCTGCTAAACCCACTCCCTATACCTGAAAAACCATGGGCAATGATTGCCATGGACTTCATTGTTGAACTGCCCTTGTCAGAAGGATACTCCACGATCTTCGCAGTGGTTGACAGGCTAACAAAGATGGCCCATTTCCTTCCAATAGAGGGCACACCAAATGCACCTGAGACAGCAGAGGTCTTTGTCCGCAAAGTCGTCAGGCTCCACGGAGTCCCCACAAATATAGTATCGGATCATGGAGTCCAGTTTACCTCCAGGTTCTGGAGGTCGTTGTGTGCCTCCCTAGGCACTGAACTCTCTTTCTCTTCAGCCTACCACCCGCAGACCAACGGTCAAACTGAAAGAACCATTTAGACCTTGGAATAATACCTGCGATGTTTCTCCTCCTTTGCACAGGACGATTGGGCTTCCTTGTTACCATTAGCCGAGTTCGCGTACAATAACACGGTTCATTCCGCCACGGGGCAATCCCCATTCTTCGCGAACTATGGCTTTCACCCATCCTTCATTCCCAACATCGTCCCCGAAAGCCAGGTGCCAGCTGTACAGAGCACAGTGAAATTTATCGAGAATAACACTAAGCTATTACAGGAAACCATGGCCAAGGCCCAGGAAAGTTACAAGGAGACTTTTGACAGGAAGAGAAGGGGGGAGCTGAACCTGGAGCCCGGTGAACAAGTCTGGCTGGCAACAACCAATCTTAAAATGGCCTGCCCGTCTAAGAAATTGGAGCCTAAGTTCATTGGACCGTTCTCCGTCAAGAGGAGGATTAATAGGGTGGCCTATGAACTTGAACTTCCCAACACCTTGAGAATCCACCCAGTCTTCCATGTGTCGCTGCTAAAACCTGTCGTGCCTGACTCCTTTACGGGCCGAGGCACTGACCCCCCAGAACCAGTGCTGGTCAACGGGGAAGAGGAGTTTGAAGTGAAGGCTGTCCTAGACTGCAGGAAGAGGGGCAGTGTCATCCAGTACTTGATCAAATGGAGGGGTTTCGGCCCAGAAGAGAACTCCTGGAAACCAGAAAGCAACATCCATGTGGAGGAATGCCTTAACATCTTCTGGAGAAACAACCCAGCCAAGTGTGCCCGGTTGGGCATCCAGAGACTGCCCCTTGGGGGGGGCAGTGTCAGGTAAATGTCAGTTTCCGGCCGTTCCGCGCGCGCCCATGCATGCCAATCAGGCCATTTAAGCATCCTACACCCTGTAGCAGGTGCTGTCTGATCTACAACAAATCCGTGTTCCCGAGAGACCTGTACATGTGCACTTCCTGTTCCTGTGACCCCGGCATGACCTGATTATCCGCGCTATCTGCCTCAACGGACCTCTGCTTGTCCACGACCACTCTCTCTGCCTGATCCCTCTGTACCTTGCTGCCTGCCCGCTGATGACCCTGCCTGAACCCGACCATCCATCCATCTGATCCCTCTGCACTGTTTTGCCTGAACGTTGTCGACCCGGTCTGAACCACTACTCTCAGTCTTGCACAGACCTCTGGAAGACATCTTACCATCACCTGTGTCTGAATCCAGCCCTCGTGCTCCCCTGTGCTCCAGCGCTCCCTGTCTGCTCTATCAGGGGTTCTGGAACCAGGGCCGTAAGAGAGGTTGTTCCCCGCATGGACCAGACTCCACCATCAGGATTGTGACACATGTACAATATTTACATTCCTGGACCAAAGCATTTCTCCCTGAAGAAAAATACTTTGTCCACATAATTTGTAGTAGCAGTTAATTGACTTGACTTAATGGATGAGGATGACTAGCCAGTCCATCCTTGAATTCCTAAGAGAAGAGAGAACAACTAACTAAAACTATCTACAAATAACAGAAAGTCTACTGAGATGGGGTTATAGACCTCCAGTAGAGCAACATTTAAAGAAAGGAAACTTTTCTTTTTCTTATGATCCCACTGCAGGAGCAGAAACAAAAAACGTCTATGTAGGAGTTCTTTTTTAAGGTTCCTAATGGGAAGAACCCTTCCCCAAACAAACAGTCCTTAAAGAGATTGAAAACAGGAACAAACTTCACCCCAGTGTCCTTGCAGTTAAACAATCTTCTCCACTGGGCACAGGGTGGCAGGCTAGTTTGTCCTGGAATAGTCAGAAACAGAAGGAATCATGCTGCACTATCCAGCAGTCTTTGATGGCAGTCTATGCGACACTTTAAACTTCCTTACACATAGTACCGGGGGTCCGGCAACCTTCTTCGGCCCTCTCCTACTGTATATGTATAGACAAAGTGACTCTGAGTCGGCCGACCCACTTTCACAATCAGTACTCTGTCTTTGTAGATCGATCTCCCAAGTCGCAATTCCTGCTTGATCTCCAAGAACCGGGCCCACAACTCACTTTCTGTCCCTCTCCATGGCTTTGGGACATGTAGGTAATACGAAACAATTTCATCCTCCCCCTCTGGGGGTGGGCAGATTCATTTTTTTCATTATACTGAGGTTTAGTAACACTTTAAGTGAAGGTTGCAGACATCTATGCTTATCATTGTCACTGGGACATTAGGTTGGTGTTAGAGATATTATACTATCATCATACTGTGCATGAAGATGTGGAAAGTTGCTAAAGTGACCGCGTGCACCTTAAATGTGCTTTTATTTTTATTTATTGGTAATATGAACATGTATATATGTATTTGGGTTTATTAATATAATTTATAATAATAAATCCTTATGTCCACATGTTCATATTTCCAATAAATAAATATAAAAGCACATTTACAGTGCATCTGGTTACTTTAGCAACTTTCCACATCTTCATACACATTATGATGATATGTTCAATAGCAAACTAATGTCCTAATGACAGTAATAATGGATATGTGCAGAAACATACACTGAATCCCTGTAGGTTGCCCCAGGTCCATGCGATCACTGACACCACAGCAGCATCTCACCCAGCCGCTTGTCACCTGTCTCTTTCCACATGGGGTGGAATCCGCTTTACTGAGCAGGGGATCTGTTGGCTGATCCCCTGCTGATCGGAGCACAGCAGGCTGATAGCAGGTCTGTGTTCATTCAGTTTATGTAGAGTGGACACAGACACAGCCCGCTCTGCTCTATGGGCAGATGAGAGTAAACGGACCAGCTGTCCGTTTACTTCCAACTGCCCTCCAATTCCATCCCCATAGACGGAGGGGGGCAGGCCCCCCTTCATTTTTTTTTTTAGAGGACTGGATTGGAGATAGGCAGGTGTAAAAGGACTCAAGTTCACCTGTCTATAAGGGTGAATGGAGGCACCAATCAGGTCCACCTGAAAAACTGACAGGCAGACCTGATCAGGCCCTTTGTGTAAAAGGGTCCGGTTCACACTGGTGCAATGCGGGAACCAGCGCGATTCCGGTGCGGGTTCCCACATCTCACGCGCAGGCAGTTCACACTGCTCCCCCAAATAGGTTCGCAGATCACAGTGTAAACTGTGAAATTGGACAGGAATCAGAACACCCATGGAATCTGATTCAAGTGCAGACCAAAAAAGGGTCTGAATGCATACAAACTGTATGGCTGAATTTGCATCGCACAGACATTGCATGTGTTCAGTTTGAACCCAGCCTTAGACAGTACATTTCAGAGCCAAGAAAAGCTATACCCATAGTTGCCAAGTGTCCCAGATCTGCTGGGACAATCCCATTTTCTAGACATCTGTCCTGCAGGGGCTTTGATCTACTGCATGCCCCAGAACCCAAGCTGTGAGGATGGCTACAGTATCGTACATCCCTAGGCAATTTAAAGAATAATTCCTGGCATAGGCTATATTATAGGTAGTAACATTGTTCCAGCTTGTAACTATGTATGTACCATACCTGACTGATGCCCCTTTAGCTGCAGGGGAAGGATCTGGGGAATCTGTCCTCAATTCCTTTCTGGTCTCAAAAGTGAGGAATCAGAGGTCTTTTTAGACCCCTGATATTGCACCAAAGCCCACCGACAGGGCTTCTAATAATTATAAAAAAATAACATTGTAAACAATAATAAAAAGATAAATAAAAAGAAATAAAACATGTAAAAACGGACACTGTACACTGCCCTACCATCTCCAACCCCTTGGGGGGAGGGGGCTTTGGGTGCCAAACTAAGTCCCAGGTGAAAGAATGTCTAGCTTCGCCTCTGGTACCCAGCTTAAGAGATGTGTATGTATGAATGTTAGTTACATAGTTAATCTGGTTGAAACGGACATAAGTCCATCCAGTTCAACCAATAGAGAGAAAAAGAACACAAAAAGAAAACCTCCATATACACTATCCTATACCCACAGTTGATCCAAAGGAAGGAAAAAAAAGACCAGATAAAGCATGATTCAGTTTGCTCCAGCATGGGGAAAAAAAATAGCCCATTATGAAATACTCACCTTAGAAACGAGGCCCTCTCAGCGGTGACCGACTGTCATCTTCTCCCTTCCTTTCTTCCAGGATCATGGGCTCCGTCTATGTGAGCATACGGGAAAGATAAAAACACTTAACTTTAAGAGAGCAAATTTTCTCAGAACGAGGGCTGCTCTCCAGGACTTAGACTGGGAGAGAATATTGGCATTGATGAACACAGAACAGAAATGGGAATTCTTCAAAAAGACTGTATGCAAACTCACGGCCAGAGTTAAAAAGGTTAAAAATAATAAGAAAAGAGCTTTACAAATATAAAAATGAAGGAACACTGTCATCATTTAAATGTTACAAAGAATATAACAGATACGTGAAAAGGGAAATCAAGGACGCAAAAATTCAAAACGAACGACAGATTGCAAAAGATGGTAAGACAAATCCCAAAAAAATCTTCAAATATATTAATAGTAAAAAGGTCAGGTCTGAGCATGGAGACCCTTTACAACATAATTTAGAATGGGTGAATGGGGACAAAGAAAAGGCAAATTTATTAAATACTTTCTTCAGCTCTGTGTATACAAAGGAGAATGGGGAAGCTCATGTCCATAATGGGGATGGTATTGACACAACCCCAAATGATCCACAATAGCTCAGAAGTGATATGGTCCAGAAGTATTTAGACAGAATAAAGGTGGATAAAGCATCTGGACCAGATCAGCACGTCAGCAGCTGCATGCAGGGTGAATATCTCCTAAACCGTTCATTTTACCTACAGGTAAGCCTTATTATAGGCTTACCTGTAGGTAAAAATCACCAAGCTGGGTTTACAACACTTTTAGGGACCTTAAATTGTAAGCTCCTTGAGAGCAGAGACTGGTGTGAATGTACAAAATACACTATATGTAAAGCACTGCGTAAATTGGCAGAGTTATATAAATACCTATAATAAATAAATAATAAATATAAAAATAAATGCATGCAGGTCTGAATCCGACTGAGGGTCAAAGCAGACCAAATTAGCCAGGATGATTAATATATACTTTTTATCTGTGTGATGCTAAAAAATGCCTGCAGAGGTAATACAATTGTCAAGCAATGTCAATAAAAGTGAACAAAAACCCTTAAAATGCAAGTTGGCGAGTCAACTGAGTCTGCCAAAACTCTGTATTTGGAACATAATAGATATATAGATAGATAGATAGATAGATAGATAGATAGATAGATAGATAGATAGATAGATACATACATACATACATACATACATACATACATACATACATAGATAGACAGATAGATAGATAGATAGATAGATAGATAGATAGATACATACATACATACATACATACATACATACATACATACATAGATAGACAGATAGATAGATAGTAGTATTGTGCACAACGGAAAATTTTGTTTCGTTTCGGTTCGTAAAATACATAATGTCGTTCTGTTATATTCGTTATGTTACCTTAGTTCGTTTTAGAATAAATCGTTATTTCCATAGCGTGTCGATATTCGTTACCGAATCGATTTGTTTTGTATGTATATTGAATCGATACGTTACTTATGTATGTATATATATTCGTGATAACGATTCATAGTTTGGAAACTCGTTTGTTTATTGAATCCATTAACACACACAATGACAATGTCTCTTCTCCTATGCCCAAATACAATACAACACCCTTCTAACTCCTCCAGCACAAAACGAATCAGCTGATTGGACTGTAAGATTTACTCTGAGTTGACCTTTTGTTTCATTCAACCTTTAACGAATGAACGAATCATATTGAATTCATTTGTTATTTTCGCTATAATTCCTTTCATATTCGTTGAAGTTCGTTATCTTTTTCTTCGTACATTCGGATGCAAAATTCGGCCGAATTTCGATTCGTTATGAAACGAATTGTACATGTCTAATAGATAAATAGATAAATAGATAGACTGACTTACACTTGATAATATATACACTTACTCATGTTCAAGTAGCAGTCACATTTAAAGCTTTATTCAATAAGTATGAAGAAGGGGCCACATCCATGAAAATACAATATATACAATTAGCAGTAATTCTTTTGTAATTCCCAGCAGACATCAGCAGCAGTCTGTAAAATATGCAACATCCGATACGAATCTTCACATAATTTATCATATTTCATAGCAGACTACAGCTCTAGATGGGAGCTTCTGCTACCCACTATACAGTAAGTGTGAATATTGCTGTGTCTCCAGGATTAACATATGATGAGGTGACAAGTAGTGACAATTAATATGCTGTCTGTTTTCTCTGTCTATGTATATCTCAATGCATGTCTGAAAACCTTATCTTTTATATATTGCAGTCATGTGTAGACTTGCTGCCTGGAATATATTAAATATTAATGCAGCTTTTCTTTCTTTCTGTTGGAGTAGAAACAGAATAACAGTGATGTTTAAAATAAATGATTATTGATTGAGAGGAAATATGGATCGATGGAGGATCCTAGCTAGTGTTAGCATTCAGTTCTAAACAGCAGCCCTAATGCTTTATTATGATTTGTTTGTAAATGATGATAATTCTCTTTTCTTGCATTGTTTTTTTCAAAACATTTTAATTGAAGAAATACAGAAATAAATGAACAGGTAGAACATTAGGTACATGGGCCCACCAGCCTAAAGGTATACATAAGATCTGTAACCATAACAATGATGAAAGTGCGTACCGGTTGTATGGAAAGTATAGTACAAAATGGTGACCATTTGAATATGTTGGTCCGTTAAAAAGTTTATGAAGAAAGCGTAGGTTTTGTTTCTCTGAAGTCGAGGAATACTAAGTCTTTAAAGAAATTGAATTCACATTAGAGTTGGTTGTGCTGTGGGTTGAGCTGGTTGCTTGAAACATGTTGTGTTAGTTGTTTGTGTGTCTATGAGGTGATATGGTGGTTAGGTTTTCAGTGTGACAGGTTTCAAATGGCAAGAGTTATTTGTGATTAGGGATGTTCTCAAGGCCGACAGTCCTGCTGGCAACCTTGGTTAGGTCCGTCGGTTATATTCAAGCAATTGTAGTGGGCTGGAGGGGAAACAGTGATAGGGGATAGAGAGATAAGAGGGTAAGGAGGGGCATGATTTAGAGTAGAGGTTGTAAAGTTGAGGGGGAGGTAAGGCTATAGGGTGAGATGTTAGAGCAGGCCAAGACATGGCTTGCATTGTTATTCATTCTATATTTTATAATTGCAGAGCTGCATTTTTGAACTGAAAGGGAGCCTGCGCAAAAAAGAAATGGATGCCATTGCTGATGGTCCTATGAATGCTAGCTATCTGGATGCCACCGATTTCATAACAGAGTCGCTGACCTGCAGCAAGCATTCAGATCAGTAAATTTAAAGTGAATTTAGAAGCCTGATCTTCATGCTCGTTGTGGATCAGTGAATTACAAAGTATTGAAGCCATCGGGTCAGCATGACAACCAGGGAACCAGCAGTTTCAGGAGCAGAGATCAGCAATAAAAGCCTACATGTGTTTCTGAGTATAGGTGTCCTTTAACCACTCGCCTACCAGCCCAATTCTGACACTTCTCGCATACATGTAAAAATCTACTTTTCTTTTTTTACTTAGAACCCCCAAACATTATATACAGTATATATATTTTTTAGCAGAGACCCTATAGAATAAAATGATGGGTGTTGCAACTTTTTATGTCACACGGTATTTGCACAGCAGTTTTTCAAACACAATTTTTTTTGGGAAAAAATACACTTTAATGAATTTTAATGCCCACAAACACAATACAATACCCACTTTTTTTGTAAAATATAAAAGATGCTATTACGCCGAGTAAATAGATTGGGTGAAAGAGCCTGAGAAAGGCAGTGGCGGCAGGAGTGGGGGGGAACCCCTTCCGCACCCACAGAAGTGATTGAGCAGCTGTTCAGCCACTCAATTCACTTCTGCTTAACAGGGAATCCCTGGCTGAAAATGTTGATATTTATACCGGGATGATGCCTGCAGGTTCAACCTAAGCACATCCATGGGCATCCTATGGTCAGGAAGTGGTTAAAGCAGGGGTAGTCAACCTTAGAGAGGTGAAGATCTACCTGAGCAACATGAGAGAAGTCAAAGATTACCTGGCACAGTCTCGCCTTCTCACATCTGATTTAAATCTCTAATTGTACAACTGTGTCACAAACACGTGCATTGCACGGAAATCATGGGTTTAAATCAGGTGGTGAGAAGGCAACATATCGCCTCCTCACCACCTATCAACACACACTCGGATCGCTTTTCAGAGGAGCAGCACTTGTGCTGTGCTTGTGAATGAGCCCTTAGTTGCATTCAGCAGCGGCACCTTAGGGCTTGTTCACGCGTAAAGTTGGGAGTGATAAAATAGCAGGATATAATAGAAGTCTATGGAAAGCTTCAGGTACACTATACTGCACCTGCGGTGTGGGTAAACTGCAGCACATCAGTGTGAAAGCAGCCCTATATTATTAAGCCCAGTGTATTGCTTCACACTGACCTGAAGATCTCTTCTTTCCTTCTGCTGGCACCACTGTGGAGACCGCTAGCCAGGATAAGAGGCGGAGTGCAGCTGGTATCAATCCGCATGGGACAGGAGCCAGCACTACAGAGGAGGCATTGGAAATGTGACTCTTGCTCCCTACTACACCTCCAACTTTACAAGTAGTCCCTCTGCATTGCATTCTGTTTGATGCTCAGGAATGGCGGGTCAGAAAACCCAGACCGAGATCTACCAATAATATAGGACGATAAAAT
>BLSH010050174.1:434824-449057 GCA_018402905.1 Glandirana rugosa
GGGGGGGGGCTCCCTGGGGTCTTGATCCGGCTCCCTGGTGGTCCAGTGGGGTGATCCTGAGGGTGGCTGCGCTGATAAACGTTCAGCGCAGCCCCCCCTCATCAGCCGAGCAGCCGTTAGGCTCTCCGCTGCTCAGGTCTGCAGACCTGAGCAGAGGAAAAGCCGATCAACGGCTCTTCCTATTTACACTGTGATCAGCCGTGATTGGTCACGGCTGATCACATGGTAAAAGGCTTCGGATCGAAGCCTTTTACCTCGGTCGGTAGTGCGGTGGGTCAGACTGACCCACGGCACCACCGATCGCCGCGATGCGCGCCCCCAGGGGCGCGCGATCGCGCATTATCCTGAGGACGTCAATAGACGTCCAGTCAGGATAATGAACCCCCCGCCCGGACGTCATTTGTCAATGCGCCGGGCGGGAAGTGGTTAAAGACGAAAAATAGGAATAAAAACAGTAACATGCAACAAGAAACGTGAATATTTTGTGTGCAAGAAACAAGGTAATTTAAAAGCAGATTGCAGAATCTGGAAAGCTAGAATGCAATAACAAATCAAATTACAAAAGGCCAAAAGTATGAAGGAAGAGACTGATTTTTCTTCAGATAATGAATATTTTTTTTCAATCCAAAATTGCACCTCATCAAACATAGTGTGTTGATTCAGGAGCTACGAGTCACATGACAATCGACAGAAATTTCTTTATTCACCCTGACCAGAGTAAAACAGAAAAATCACTACAGCTAATGGGCAAATAATGGAATCAGAAAGAATAGGAGATGGCTTTCTTTACTGTCCCATTTCCCAGAGTGTCACCAGAAAAATACCTGTGAAAAAAGTTCTCTATGTCCCTGCTCTTGAAACTAATCTTTTGTCAGGAAAGAAGCTCACAAAACAAGGCAATGTAGTGACCTTCCAAGATGACAGTTGTGCAATCACAAAAGGGATATCTTACTTGCAAGGGCTAAAATTACATATGAACTGTATCAGCTTAACTGCAATTACGCAGTTAAAACTACCAAAACTACCATGGAGGAAAAACATTCAAACTGCATTCACACATGGCACAGACGACTTGGGCACAGAAGTCCTGACATATTAAAGAAATTAACTGAGAATGACTATGCAAGTGGAATGAAAATTAGTCCATGTGATAAAACAATGAAATGCACCAGCTGTATAAAAGAAAAAATTACAAGAAAAGCCTTTCCAAAGCAGAGTAACAGCAGAGCTAAGAAACCTCTGGACTTAATTAATTCAGATCTTTGCAGTCAAATGGAAAAATTGACTCCAAGAAAGAAGAGGTATTTTATCACCAGGTATACTACACTATATTTGTTACACAGCAAAAGTGAAGTACCAGAGAAACCTGAACATTATTTGGCACAAGTAAACAACACATTTGGAGAAATGCAGCGTGTACTAAGCACAGACAATGGAACTGAATAGGGGGAAATTAGGAGAAATGGGGAAACGTGGGGGATTTGTTGGGATTATCACGGTGCATATGATTTAAGTCACAACAAGAGAATTATAAAAACATTTGTTTTATTAATATATATTAAAAATTGATACAATTATGAAGTAACAATCAGAAATTCACTGTACATATAAGAGTAGTTTTCATAAATTACAACGCAAGCAATAATGGCACTGCATGATGGCGAATATTTCATCCTACATGTTTCGCCGAAATACGGCTTCCTCAGGGATTGAGATAGGCCATCATATAGTATTAAATGCTATACAAAAAGAAGAAAAAATAATGATTTAACATAAAAGTTATGCATAATATATTAAATCCATACAAGTACTATTAACCTTGCACCTTTTTGCGAAACACTCACCCCATCGGCTTTTGCCCTTCACCATGGCTGAGACTGCACCGGAACCTGAGCCACCATGCACGTCACACCAGGCAGGGGGAGCGCTGCATGCCCACAGGTGGTCTCATAGCAGCCAGCTAATTTACAAACTTTCTAAGAAACAACAAACAAAGCAAACAACTTTTAAACCAATAACCCCATATCAAGGGGTCAATATCATTGTTATTACCAAGGCGGGGATCACATTGTCACCCTCCTAGGTATTTGGCACTTATGCCCAGGCCAAAACTTACATTATGCAAATACTACATGGAGATCACTTCCGGAGGGCGCTGTAGAGATCTCGCCACTCCTTGCAAGCTGATATTAAGCCAGCAGGGGCAGACTAAAAATAAAAATGAAAATAATGTTTTGACTGGTATAGATATATAGACGATGTGCTATTGTTATGGACTGGTACTAGGGAGGAACTTACTCTATTCATGAACCACATTTCTAAAAATGAATACAATCTCAAATTTACCATGAATTGTCATCAAAAGAGGATAACATTTCTTGATGTCGAAATATATGTTGACTCAGATTATACAATAGGTTCTACTCTATTCAGAAAACCCACCTCTGGAAACACAATATTACATGCTAAAAGTTCCCACCCCAAAAAATTAATCAATAGCATACCATATAGTCAGTATCTAAGATTAAAGCGCAATTGTAGTTCAGATGAAGATTTTCAGCAAACAGCCTCTCAACTCTATCACAGACTTCGGGAATGAGGCTATAGTCGAACCTGCTTCAAAAAAGCCTACAGGAAGGCTGCCAGCCAAGATAGACAGTCACTCTTATTTTCAAATAGGTCAAATGTTTGCCCTCCAACTACTCGTGTAATTACAAGATACTCACCGCAGCATCAGGAAATAACGTCCATTTTAAGAAAGTTTTGGCCTCTTCTAATATCGCATCCAATAGTTGGTCAGTATATTAAGCCCTATCCCCAAGTTACTTATAAATGTGCCACTTCGCTCTGGGATCGTTTAGTTAGGGGTCACTTCTATACTGAAAAAAACACCGAACATACTCAAACAGGCACTTATGCCTGCGGTAGATGTCAATATTGCTCATACGTAGCTAATATTGAAGTGGCTGCTAATGGACAATCACACAAAATCAAATACAGAGTTACCTGCCAGACAATTGGTGTTGTGTATTTGGCCACCTGCTTATGTGGGGCCTACTATGTAGGCAAGACCAAGCGTCCTTTTTTTATACTAATCAAAGATCATATTCAACCTATTTTAAAAAAAACAAATTACGACAGCTATAAACTCACATGTGAGAAGGTGCCATGATTTTGATCCCACTTGGATCAGTTTGATGACGCTTGAACACATACCGCAACATCCCCACGGAGGCAGTGTCGACCGTGCCCTCCTTCAACTGGAGGCACGCTGGATACATGCCCTTCGGGCTACTACTTATCCTGGTTTAAAGGAGAATCTCAGTTATATGCCCTTTTTATAATAAAAATAGACATGTGCCTCCTGTCCCTTGTTTGCTGTGTTATTATGGGAGTTTCTTACTACTTCCCCTTACCATCCAGAGCAGCCTTTTCTCCCCTACCCCCTTTCCCCTTTTTTATTGTACATTTTATTCTTTGATTTATGACATATTTTGTTTTTCATATATTATGTGTTATTTTTGTGCTTTATGTATCCATTGCAATGCATTATATATTGGATTGTAATATCTATAAAGGTACGATATTTACAACATAAGTACTGTGACCCAATTTACATTTATTATATTTAATGTGTAGGGAAATTGTGTACTTTGCTATGGCTTGCACCCGATTGTGAGAGGTGCTCATTGTATTTTTGTTCCACTAGGCCTGATACACACTGCCCTAACTCATCATGGCTGTATTGCTTTGGTTCCACTTGCGGGCTGTGTATGCTCTGGGGTGGCTGGGGGCGTTTGCCTGCCCAGACGGATGGACGTCGCCGCTTCCCATAGGTGGCGTCCTGAACGTCTCTCTGTGCCCCTTTCCTCCCTATTTGGGTGGCCCTCGTCCCAGGCTCTTCTCCATTCCATTGGTAGGGAGGATTGCACTACCAGCGCACAAGCTGCTGGTCCTCTCCCTCTCAAGGTGCAGAGCTTCTCGACGCAAGGCCCTATGGGGACTGTAGTCGGGCGCGTGGGTCAATGGGCAGGTGCATGCACAGAGATGTCCGCCTATCCGAGCTCGTGTCAGTGACGTCACACGCCGACATGAGCGGACGGCTTCATAAGCCGGCTTGAGTATCAAGCCCTCAGTTTGGCTGTATGAGGGCTGCTGCTGCAGAGATCTTTTTCTCTTTTAGGTAAGCTTAACTGATAAACAACATGGATGTTTAGACCTTTGCTGCTGTCTGGTTCATTAAATGTTGATGAGTCTAGGCAATTATCTCTTTGTCTCTATTGACTTAACTTTACTCTAGTAACAATTATCTCATCCTTTTACTCTTTGAGGGACGTTTCACATCCCCCCCCCTTTTTTCCCCATGTTTGGGAGCTATTTTCCCAGCTGCCATGGAAACCATAATGTATAAAGGGACTTTTAAATCCCTTGTTATAGTTATTTTCTTTCTTCATTGGTTTCATTAAATATATTTTATTTTAGCCAATATACATGCAGTATTGGATGATTAATACAGATGTTTAGCTTTATATCGAATAGGTCTCTAAACACAGTCATTGCCTTTCTTTCTTTTATTTTCATTTTTATTTTTACTTTTTATTTTTAGTCTGCCCCTGATGGCTTAATATCAGCTTGCAAGGAGCGGCGAGAAAGGGATCTCCATGTAGTATTTGCATAATGTAAGTTTTGGCCTGGGCATAAGTGCCAAATACTTGGAGGGTGACAATGTGATCCCCGCGTTGGTAATAACAATGATGTTGACCCCTTGATATGGGGTTATTGGTTTAAAAGTTGTTTGCTTTGTTCATTGTTTCTTAGAAAGTTTGTAAATTAGCTGGCTGTGGGCATGCAGCACTGCCCCTCCCTGGTGTGACGTGCATGGTGGCTCGGGTTCCGGTGCAGTCTCAGCCGTGGTGAAGGGCAAAGGCCGATGGGGTGAGCGTTTCACAAAAAGGTGCAAGGTTAATAGTACTTGTATGGATTTAATATATTATGCATAACTTTTATGTTAAATCATTATTTTTTCTTCTATTTGAATAGCATTTAATACTATATGATGGCCTATCTAAATCCCTGAGGAGCCGTATTTCGGCGAAACATGTAGGATTGAATATTCGCCATCATGCAGTGCCATTATTGCTTGCGTTGTAATTTATGCAAACTACTCTTCTACGTACAGTGAATTTCTGATTGTTACTTCATTATTGTATCAATTTTTAATATGTATTAATAAAACAAAAGTTTTTATAATTCTCTTGTTGTGACTTAAATCATATGCACCGTGAGAATCCCAACAAATCCCCCATGTTTCCCCCATTTCTCCTCATTTCCCCCTATTAACTTTAAATATATGGGATGAGGTGCTCACATTGAACTGCGCCACCGCATTACTTAATTGAAACCTGAATATAGAGGTGATAACACACAGGCGATTCTTAAAAAGCATGGCATAATATTTCAAACTACTGTACCATACAACCCAGAACAAAACAGGGTTGCAGAAAGAATGAACCATACTCTATGTGAGAGTGGAAGAACCATGCTGTTTGATGCAGATATGCCAACCACATACTGGGTTTGGCAATTATGACCACATGCTATCTCCAAAATCGGCTACCTGGAAAACCAACTAAGAAAACTCTATATGAACTGTGGAATGGGGGAGCCCTTAATTTGAACCATCTAAACATTTTTGGAAGCAAAGCCTACGTGCACATTTCAAAAGAAAAATGTACAAAATAGGAAAGTTGCACAAAGGGAGGTGTACTTGTGGGGTACAAAGAATCTCAAAAGGGATACAGACTTCTACACCGAGACACAAACAAGGTAAGTAGAAGTGGAATTGTCAAACTTCAGTGTGTTCCAAGTCTGTATGCAAGCACTTTCTACATATCTTTATCATTATGTCATCCCATTATATATGGTGGTGCTTATGTTTTGAAAATGTATTATGCATTTCTAGACCATGGAATTGTATTTGATACAATAAAGATTTTATTATTATATATACAGTACACTGTCCATACACCTATTTTTTGCAGTAATTTGCCTCATTTAAAGTCCCATTCTTTCTTTCTTCCTTTTTTTATGCTTCATGGTTAGGGATGGAGGCTTATTGATGTGGCTGTGTCAGGTCACATCCCTTCTCTATTTGTATACGTTGGAAACATTCTATGGTACTGAAAAAGTTAATACCTCAAAGAATAAATCAGTGTGGTCCCACTAGATAAGCCAAGAGAAGGAACATGAAGATCTTTATCTCTATTAGTACTGACAATGAATGTAGAGTCAACACTTGAAGCTGTTTCAAATGTTGTAGGGAAAAGCCTTTTGGTCAATTCACACTCCTTTATCTGGTTGAACTAAGAAAAAAAGAAACCAGAAGTAGACACTGTGATCTCTCCTGCAACAGATAGTGATGAACTATAGAGGCTGCAGATTTCGGTTTTCAACTGTGCTGCCCATTCTGACCACAGATGTTTGGAGCTGCAAAGTTCTGTACCTTAAACCCAATATAAATATGCAGAAAACACAAATTCTCTCCTCGGTCAGCAACACCTTCCTGTTATGCTTTTTAATGGATTTTACAGAGCACAAAGTAAAGTGGCATTTTTTGCACAAGACCGATCCCATAGGCTTCTGCTTCCCCACAGTCTAGCAGTCTTGTGCAGTATACTGTTCCTGATGTCATCAGGCTCATAGACCTGCTGTCAGGAACAGTCCACTGCTGAATGCTCAGGGAGTGCTGGTGCCGCTGGAGCAGAGGATCGGGTGAGTATAAGTTTTCTGGTCGTCCCTTGACAAAACGAGTAGTTAAACCATGCTGTGCAGGCACAGCCTAACTGCATAGGAAAACCTTTTTTTGGCCAGAGTTGAGCTTTAAGATATTTATAATAGGTGAAATTTACAGCGGTAACCCAAAACCCAAAATGTATTCTGGCCATTGAAATAAATTAATACTCAAAAGCTAAATGTGCCTAGCATTTAGGCACATTTACGTGCATTTAGAAGCATCTGGCTTTTACTCTGCCAAATCGCTCCTCTCCTGAATGTGATTTTGGTTCATTCAGGTTTCTACCCTTAAATGCTTGTACCTCTAAACACCTGTAAATGCCTCTGAGTGCATGGACACATAGTGTCATGATCAGGGGTGAGGCTGGAAGACCAATTGCTATAGCAGTAGTGGGACTACCATTGACCAGCAGAATATGTACACACATGGTCACCCTGGTGAATGACATGGGCTCATCTGAGGTGTGGAGTTTAAGTACTAACCGGTGTTCACCAGTACTCGTGATGGTGGAGATGGATTTTGCTGCGAGTTAGTACCACATCATGGTCCTCAGGATCACCCCACCAGGAGGTGAGCAAGCCGGGGTCCAGTAACGGATAAGCAGATAAGGATTAAACAGAAGCGTAGTCAGTAAACAAGCCAAAGGTCAGTAACAAATAGTTGCAGGTTTGGATCAGGCAGAAGCATAGTCGAGGAACAAACCAAGGGTTGATAACAAGTGGTAGCAAAATATGGACGGCAGCAGGAAAGTCAGGTGTGAGATATTGGCTGAGAGAGCACAACAATCTGGTAAACAGGAAGAGAGATCAGAGAGATCTCCAGGAGAGGAACTACAAGTGACAGGTGTTAGCGAGTGATGCACTCCCTGAAATGCAGGAAGAGGTACACGAGAGCAGATTGGGGTGAGACACAGTCTGAGAAGGGTACAAGAGCTAGTTGGGACTGTGGTGTCACTGTGGCAGTGGAGAGGGCTATTTGCAGCCAGGAGGGCTGGCAGGGCCTGGAAGAGGATAGGCTGGGAGTAGTAGTCCATCAGACTAGCTAGCACATATGAACTTTGCTACCCTTTGGGGGCCCCAGGGTCCCTGCCTGTAGTGGGGAGTTCAAAGGTCGCGCTAAAACTACAGCATGCCTAACCATGCTATCTAGGCCGGAACCAAGTTTTGTGCAGGAGAGAGGAACAAGGAGTTGATCGTGCAGCAAGTGTTGTGCTGGAGTGAAGAAGAAGTGCATATACTGTGATGTATATAGAGGTCTCATTGAAGAACTGTTGATCCGTGGGCGTCCCATAATCATCCCTACCCTATCTAAGTTCAATCCTCTAATTAAAACACTAAAGCAAAGTCCTCTAACCAATTTGCCAGATCATTATGTAGGCAAGCCAGTTTTCAACAAATACTTTTACATTCTTTTATGTATGAATGTGCTAATGGCTATACAGTGTATTATCTGGATCATAATTATGTCTAATCTTAACATAGTCTAATAAAACTTCTTTCCGTCTTTAGAATCCAGAATCTAAGACTACCCTTTTATAATCCACTGTGTAAAGGCTCTGAATGCACTTATCAATCCAAGTGGCATAAATAACATTTGCTATTCCATTGGTGTCCATCTCCGGAGCTAAGCATTCTCTACTCTAATGATTCCCTTTAGGTTTGCAGTGCAAAAACCTTTAATGCAAATCGAATTCAAAGGTTAAGTGCTAATTTCAAGGGATTTTTTTAATACATAATTAGAATTGCTTTAACGTGGGTTTCACACTTCCACAATGTTCCCTGAACCCTTTGGCGATTAGGAAAACTGAACAATAATGTTTATAAGTGTGTTGGGGTGGCCAGGAAGTATTTACAAATGAGGCTTGTCATAGGTGCCTCTGCCTAAACCAGCAAACCATTTTATCCACCGTTCAATAGGAAGAACAATCAAATTATATCAAACATTGTGTATGTGTATAACCAGTGGCTGTTTAAACCTTAAGGTAAACATCATGAATTATTTGAATTGCATACTTACATTGGTCCAGCTTGACATAATGTAAGTTTGCATATTTCGTACCTGATTACCACTTGGAAAGCTGGAAATCATTATAGTAGTCAGTTCGTCTACAGTGATACCTGAAAACTTCTGGGTCCTGCTCAGGTTCTATGCATGCGTCTGCACCACAGCACATTAACTTTGTGGGGTTGGTCACTTGGCCCTGCCGCAATTCATAGAATGCCTTATATTTTTTTCACTGAATACAAGGCATTCTCTGATTGTACAAGGTGTGATGTTCACACATTTGGACGGATCTAATCCTACTCAGCAGCTTACAGAAAAAAAATGACAACAATTTAAAGTAAATGTGAAGAGAAAAACATGAATAATGCAATTTTTGAGATCTCATTCTGAAAATGATGGTTGGCCGGCAATGATACTAACAGTCATTCTTCCATACTTTACTAACATAGGGTAAGTATGGGGGCATGGCCAAATGTGAGCCGAGGAAGACGTGCTGTGCCTGAGCTCTGCTCTTTCCTAATTCATTCTGCTATCCTGATTCTGCGGATTCTTTACAAAACCACTCAAGATCCCTGCCAGAGGAGTGCTCCCATGAATACACATGCTCCTGGTCTTCCCTATGGCGGGAGGCAAATCAAAATCCAGCAAGAAAGGTGCTGGCCTTGCCGCTGCTTCCTCAGCGGCAACCATCTTAGCCACAAGTCCTTCTCCATCTCTCGCCCGATCAACTGCGGGCACTTAGACGGCGCCAACGATAATGGGAGAACCAGAGCCCTGTTCAGCAGACCTGATGGCTGCCATTATCTCCCTCAGGGAAACCCTGACTGCCAAAGCTGACTCCATGTCGATCTAAATCAGCTTGATCCGGCATGACATGGAGAAATATAGATCTCAGTTGTCGGAGGCGGAGGCGCGCCTATCACAGGTGGAAGATACGGTGCATGAGGACTCCAGGGAGCTGAGAATCCTCCAGGGACAGGTCCAGGCTTTACAGAACAAGACCATCGACATGGAGAACAGGTTGAGAAGAAACAACCTGCAGGTGGTGGGTCTCCTGGAAAAGGCAGAGGGCACCAAAACCACAGAGTTTGCAGAGCACTTCCTTACCACCCTGCTAGGCCTCGCTGACCTCCCTGCTACTTTTGTGGTCGAGCGTACTCATAGAGTCCCAACCAGACCCTCCATACCTGGAGCTCCCCCAAACCGTTTCAGATAAACTACTGAACTACTGGGACCAGGACATGAACCTCTCGGCAGCCCGAAATGCACCACCTCTCACCTATGACAATACCAAAGTATCCATATATCCGGATTATTCCCCAGAGGTGCAACAACGTCGTCGTTCATTCACTGACATCAGGAAACGCCTCTGAGAGAAGGGTCATCGCTACAGTCTCCATTACCCCAGCAAGCTACGGGTGATAGATGGAGCCAATACACGATACTTCGACACACCGGCGGCGGATGCCTGGCTGGATTCTCTCTGAACTGCAACTGTGAGTGTCTCCCCACACTACTGTTCTCTATCGGCTATGTGAGGGTGATAACTCCTGCTACCCACTCCTGAATCACAATTTAATGTTCCGCAAATCCTTTCCAGTCTTAATACCCTGCTATTACACCGCACTCATCAGTCAAGAGCGGATCACCTGCATGGCCTCATGTAAGTTGCTGTGCTGCGAAACCACACCTGTCTGGATAGACTTACGGGGATCTAGAGTCCTCCCCCACTTTTTTTTTTTCCTGGCATGGGACATTCTTCTTCGAGTCAAGAATAACGTGCATTGGGTTCAAGTTCAGGGAATGGACCCTGCACCTGGAGTTAACCTAGGTTCTGTTCATAAGTTGGGTGCAAGGGTAGGGAGTTATGGTAAGAAGAACTGGGGTCTGTCTACTATTTTATATGTTTGTGCCTTACTGATTACTACTGCTACTACTTACTTTTCACTTTATGTTTTTAAAATGACGTGTGTGCTACACAGTATGCTAACAATTGATGGCTTTGGCTGGGCTCTGCTGCTCGTTTTAGTTTACCCTGTTTAAAGAAAGTCCTCACTAAGGGCTTTATCCCCCCCCACTCTCATGTCATGGCGAGCAAGGACCTGGAAACCTTATCTGTAGTGTCCTGGAACATGAGAGGACTAAATTCAAAGTATAAACATTCCCTTCTCTTCCAATGCCTCAAATCATATAAGCCGCATATAATAATGCTGCAGGAAACCCATCTCACGGGCAACAAGACGCTCTCTCTGAAGCGTCCCTGGATTCAGAGGATGTTTCATGCCACATACTCCTCTTATTCCAGGGGGGTTTATATCTTAATAAGCAGGTTGCTGCAGTTAATGGTGGAGGATGTGCACACTGACCCTAACGGGAAATCTATTATGTTTGTCCTCAACATATATAGCCAGAAATATGTATTGATCAATGTCTATTTACCTCCTCCTAGCAATATGCAACCCCTGTATACACTACTGGAGAGGCTGACTCCGCATATACCTGGCTGTATCCTATTTGCCGGGGATTTTAATGCCCCCTTGTCCGCAGACCCCAGTAGACCATCACCTCCGGCCTCCTTTAATTCTGACCTGGCCGCATGGGCACAGGTGGCTGGCCTCACTGAGGCGTGGAGATGGCTACATCCGCAAGAATATACTCATGCTTTTCAGCTACATTTAAAACGGCCTCACGCATAGACCTTGCGTTTGTTAACCCTGCTCTTCTCACTGAAATTAAAGAAGCCAGATATCTCCCCTCTGGCCTGTCAGACCACAGCCTTCTCAACCTGTGCATTATAGTCCAAAAACGGCGCAGCCGCGCCTTGCGGCGTCTGCAGCCTAAATGGATTAACCATGAAACCTCCCTCGAAATTATAACTGCTAAGTTGAGAGAATATTGGGAAAATAATGCAGAGTCAGCCTCCAGGGAAATGGTTTGGGACCCCTTCAAGGCTGACACTAGAGGTCACTACATCTCTACCATTACTTCTATTAGGAAAGACCAGGAGGCACGCATTTGCACCCTTCAGAATGAGGTGGAGAGCTCCTTGGCCCAGTATACCTCCTCGCCCACTGCAGAGATCTACAACCACTTGACTTCTAAGTGTAGGGACCTACATTTACATGTCTCAGAGGCTACCACTCTGGGCAACACCAAGAGTATTTCAAATTCGGTGATCAAATCAGCAAGCAGCTGCCACTAATGGCCCAAGATGACAAACCCCTCACTGTTATCCCAGAAATTACAATGGACACAGGGGAGATGGCTGTTTCCCCACTGGATGTTCTATATGAATTCACAAAGTATTATACTAAACTATACACTTCTTCATTACCGCCTGACTTTGACCCCTCATCCATGACTAATGCTTTAGACACACTAGCACTAGGATGGCTGTCAAACACTGAGAGAGATCTACTGGTCTTTGACATTACCCCAGAGGAGGTGGCACTAGTCATTCACTCCTTTCCTACGAGCAAAGCTTCGGGCCCAGACGGCCTACTGATAAAATTTTAAAGGACTCACATTGACATACTTGCTCCCGCACTAGCAAACCTATATAAGATATGCCTATGCTCTGGCTCCCTTCCTCCCTCCATGAGAGGAGCCCACATTGTACTCATACTAAAACCTCACAAAGATCCCAAACACTGTGCCTTATATAGGCCCATCGCTCTTTTGAACTGTGATGTAAAAATTCTAACCAAACTGTTGACATCAAGACTAAATAAAATTATTAGATATATGGTGGACCATGACCAAATGGGATTCATGCCTGGTAGATCCACTGATGTGAACATCCGCAGACTTTTTACCAACATCCATGCCCCCTACAGTAACCAGGGTTCCCACACCATAGCCACTTTAGACATGGAGAAGGCCTCTGATACAATGGAGTGGTCGTACCTGTGGGAGGTGATGAGGATGGGGTTTCCGATCCGTTTCATAGAATGGGTTAAAATCCAATACACCGACCCTGTGGCATATATTCGAGTGAATGGCTTTCTCTCCATCCCATTTCAATTGCAGAGGGGCACCAGACAGGGCTGTCCTCTCTCCCTGGCTCTCTTTGCCTTGGCCATGGCACCCATTGCCGAAGCGCTCAGAGTGTCACCAGATATCCGTGGCCTTCAGGTGGGCTGGCTGGAGGAGAGAGTGGTGATATATGTGCCGATGATTTGCTCCTATTTTTGAATGATGCTGGTGCCTCTCTGCAAGGTGCCCTCCGGGTTATGAACGCCTTCTCAACCTTCACGGGCCTACGAGTTAATTGGCACAAATCGCTGCTTTTCCTGGTGGATGAGGGAGATAAAACCTCATCTTCTGCGTACATCCCACTTCAGTGGGTGGAAAGCTTCACTTATTCGGGAATTGTGGTATCTAGGCATACTCAAGCATTCATGTGGGACAACCTGGACCCAGTTTTGGCTGAAATTAAGACCAAGCTGAAGGCATGGAATCAGGGCTGGTGCAAGGATTTTTGTCACCCTAGGCAAAACCTAATTTTGCCGCCCCTTTGGCTCCGCCCTTTACTCCACCCCCTTTGCTTTGTGCATGTATACGATGGAGGTGGCAGAGGTGAAGATTTTTGCAGTGCCTCTCTACCTATTTTCTCGCTTCCTCATGCCAGTCGTGGTCTGCAGGTATATGGACAGGCTAGGGTAGTATATGGACAGGCTAGGGTAGTATATGGACAGGCTGGGGTAGTATATGGACAGGCTAGGGTAGTATATGGACAGGCTGGGGTAGTATATGGACAGGCTGGGGTAGTATATGGACAGGCTGGGGTAGTATATGGACAGCCTGGGGTAGTATATGGACAGGCTGGGGTAGTATATGGACAGCCTGGGGTAGTATATGGACAGGCTGGGGTATTATATGGACAGCCTGGTGAAGTATATGGACAGCCTGGGGAAGACCGGGAGACCTACCTGTGAGGGGTACAGCATTTGAAGAGTGGCCTGACATCAGGACGGGATAGTCGAGGTGCTAGAGCTGATGTTCACCTGATTGCCTTGGATTAGAGTTGAGCGAACACCTGGAAGTTCGGGTTCTGCTGGTCCGTCCGAACTTCGGGACAAAGTCCGGGTCCGGGTCCGGACGGAACCCGAACGATCGCACGGACAACAAGCCCAAGGCAGGCCTGGGCCTGGGCCTGAAACAGGGCTTCAAGCCTGCCTGGTCGTCTTGGGCTTGAAGGTCCACAAGCGAGTTGAGATTAGGTTCCGTTAGTCCACTTGTAGTCGAGATCGTGGAGCTGATAGGGCAGGACTACAGTCCGGTGAGAAGTTTACGACATGGGGAGTGTCCATCCAGAGGGCCAGAAGGGGTCCGACAGGTATATGAAGTGGTCCGACAGGTATATTATGGGGTCGGACAGGTATATGATGGGGTCCGACAGGTATATGATGGGGTCGGACAGGTATATGATGGGGT
>BLSH010050174.1:459792-475772 GCA_018402905.1 Glandirana rugosa
GACTCGATGCCTCACAGATAAGGGTATATAGCTCAGCAATACAGATCAGGGTATACAGCTCAACATTACAGATCAGGGTATACAGCTCAACATTTCAGATCAGGGTATACAGCTCAACATTACAGAGCAGGGTATACAGCTCAGAATTTCAGATCAGGGTATATAGATCAACCTCACAGATCAGGGTATACAGCTCAGCCTCACAGATCAGGCTATATAGCTCAGCATTACAGATCATTGTATATAGCTCAGCCTCACAGATCAGGATATACAGCTCAGCCTCACAGATCAGGGTATATAGCCAGCCTCACAGATCAGGGTATATAGCTCAGCCTCACAGATCAGGTCTATAAAGCTCAGCATTACAGATCAGGGTATATAGCTCAGCATTACAGATCAGGGTATAAAGCTCAGCATTACAGATCAAGGTATATAGCTCAGCATTACATATCAGGGTATATAGCTCAGCCTCACAGATCAGGGTATATAGCTCAGCATTACAGATCATGGTATGTAGCTCAGCATTACCGATCAGGGTATAAAGCTCAACATTACATATCAGGGTATATAGCTCAGCATCACAGATCAGGGTATATAGCTCAGCATTACAGATCAGGGTATATAGCTCAGCATTACAGATCAGGGAATATACTGTAGCTCAGCATTACAGATCAGGGTATATAGCTCAGCCTCACAGATCAGGGTATATAGCTCAGCATTACAGATCAGGGTATACAGCTCAATATTACAGATCAGGGTATACAGCTCAACATTTAAGATCAGGGTATAAAGCTCAACATTACAGATCAGGGTATACAGCTCAGCATTTCAGATCAGGGTATATAGCTCAACCTCACAGATCAGGGTATACAGCTCAGCCTCACAGATCAGGCTATATAGCTCAGCATTACAGATCATTGTATATAGCTCAGCCTCACAGATCAGGATATACAGCTCAGCCTCACAGATCAGGGTATATAGCCAGCCTCACAGATCAGGGTATATAGCTCAGCCTCACAGATCAGGTCTATAAAGCTCAGCATTACAGATCAGGGTATATAGCTCAGCATTACAGATCAGGGTATACAGCTCAGCATTACAGATCAGGGTATATAGCTCAGCATTACATATCAGGGTATATAGCTCAGCCTCACAGATCAGGGTATATAGCTCAGCATTACAGATCATGGTATGTAGCTCAGCATTACAGATCAGGGTATATCGCTCAGCCCCACAGATCGGGGTATACAGCTCAGCCTCGCAGATCAAGGTATATAGCTCAGCCTCACAAATCAGGGTATATAGCTCAGCCTCGCAGATCAACGTATATAGCTCAGCATTACAGATCAGGGTATATAGCTCAGCCTCACATATCAGGGTATATAGCTCGGCATTACATATCAGGGTATATAGCTCAACATTACATATCAGGGTATATAGCTCAGCTTTACAGATCAGGGTATATAGCTCAGCCTCACAGATCAGGGTATATAGCTCAGCCTCACAGATCAACGTATATAGCTCAGCATTACAGATCAGGGTATATAGCTCAGCCTCACAGATCAACGTATATAGCTCAGCCTCACAGATCAGGGTATATAGCTCAGCCTCACAGATAAGGGTATATAGCTCAGCAATACAGATCAGGGTATACAGCTCAACATTACAGATCAGGGTATACAGCTCAACATTTCAGATCAGGGTATACAGCTCAACATTACAGAGCAGGGTATACAGCTCAGCATTTCAGATCAGGGTATATAGATCAACCTCACAGATCAGGGTATACAGCTCAGCCTCACAGATCAGGCTATATAGCTCAGCATTACAGATCATTGTATATAGCTCAGCCTCACAGATCAGGATATACAGCTCAGCCTCACAGATCAGGGTATATAGCCAGCCTCACAGATCAGGGTATATAGCTCAGCCTCACAGATCAGGTCTATAAAGCTCAGCATTACAGATCAGGGTATATAGCTCAGCATTACAGATCAGGGTATAAAGCTCAGCATTACAGATCAGGGTATATAGCTCAGCATTACATATCAGGGTATATAGCTCAGCCTCACAGATCAGGGTATATAGCTCAGCATTACAGATCATGGTATGTAGCTCAGCATTACAGATCAGGGTATATCGCTCAGCCTCACAGATCGGGGTATACAGCTCAGCCTCGCAGATCAAGGTATATAGCTCAACCTCACAAATCAGGGTATATAGCTCAGCCTCGCAGATCAACGTATATAGCTCAGCATTACAGATCAGGGTATATAGCTCAGCCTCATATATCAGGGTATATAGCTCGGCATTACATATCAGGGTATATAGCTCAACATTACATATCCGGGTATATAGCTCAGCATTACAGATCAGGGTATATAGCTCAGCCTCACAGATCAGGGTATATAGCTCAGCCTCACAGATCAACGTATATAGCTCAGCATTACAGAACAGGGTATATAGCTAAGCCTCACAGATCAGGGTATATAGCTCAGCCTCACAGATCAACGTATATAGCTCAGCCTCACAGATCAGGGTATATAGCTCAGCCTCACAGATCAGGGTATATAGCTCAGCAATACAGATCAGGGTATAAAGCTCAACATTACAGATCAGGGTATACAGCTCAGCATTTCAGATCAGGGTATACAGCTCAACGTTACAGATCAGGGTATACAGCTCAGCATTTCAGATCAGGGTATATAGCTCAGTCTCACAGATCAGGGTATACAGCTCAGCCTCACAGATCAGGCTATATAGCTCCGCATTACAGATCATTGTATATAGCTCAGCCTCACAGATCAGGATATACAGATCGGACTCAAAGATCAGGGTATATAGCCCAGCCTCACGGATCAGGGTATATAGCTCAGCCTCACAGATCAGGGTATACAGCTCAGCATTACAGATCAGGGTATATAGCTCAGCATTTCAGATCAGGGTATAAAGCTCAGCATTACAGATCAGGGTATATAGCTCAGCGTTACATATCAGGGTATATAGCTCAGCCTCACAGATCAGGGTATATAGCTCAGCATTACAGATCAGGGTATATAGCTCAGCATTACAGATTAGGGAATATACTGTAGCTCAGCATTACAGATCAGGGTATATAGCTCAGCCTCACAGATCAGGGTATATATCTCAGCATTACAGATCAGGGTATACAGCTCAACATTACAGATCAGGGTATACAGCTCAACATTTCAGATCAGGGTATACAGCTCAACATTACAGATCAGGGTATACAGCTCAGCATTTCAGATCAGGGTATATAGCTCAGCCTCACAGATCAGGGTATACAGCTCAGCCTCACAGATCAGGCTATATAGCTCAGCATTACAGATCATTGTATATAGCTCAGCCTCACAGATCAGGATATAGAGCTCAGCCTCACAGATCAGGGTATATAGCCAGCCTCACAGATCAGGGTATATAGCTCAGCCTCACAGATCAGGTCTATAAAGCTCAGCATTACAGATCAGGGTATATAGCTCAGCATTACAGATCAGGGTATAAAGCTCAGCATTACAGATCAGGGTATATAGCTCAGCATTACATATCAGGGTATATAGCTCAGCCTCACAGATCAGGGTATATAGCTCAGCATTACAGATCATGGTATGTAGCACAGCATTACAGATCCGGGTATATAGCTCAGCATTACAGATCAGGGAATATACTGTAGCTCAGCATTACAGATCAGGGTATATACTGTAGCTCAGCCTCACAGATCAGGGTATGTAGCTCAGCCTCACAGATCTGGATATATAGCTCAGCATTACAGGTCAGGGTATATAGCTCAGTCTCACAGATCAGGGTATATAGCTCAGCCTCACAGATCAGGGTATATAGCTCAGCCTCACAGATCAGGGTATATAGCTCAGCCTTACATATCAGGGTATATAGCTCAGCCTCACATATCAGGGTATATAGCTCAATATTACAAATCAGGGTATACAGCTCAGCCTCACAGATCAGTGTGTATAGCTCAGCCTCACAGATCAAGGTATATAGCTCAGCCTCGCAGATCAGTGTATATAACTCAGCCTCACAGATCAGGGTATATAGCTCAGCATTACAGATCAGGGTATACAGCTCAACATTACAGATCAGGGTATATAGCTCGGCATTACAGATCAGGGTATATAGCTCAGCCTCACATATCAGGGTATATAGCTCAGCATTACAGATCAGGGTATATAGCTCAACATTACATATCAGGGTATATAGCTCAGCATTACAGATCAGGGTATATAGCTCAGCCTCACATATCAGGGTATATAGCTCAACATTACAAATCAGTGTATATAGCTCAGCCTCAGAGATCAGGGTATACAGCTCAGCCTCACAGATCAAGGTATATAGCTCAGCCTCACAGATCAGTGTATATAACTCAGCCTCACAGATCAGGGTATATAGCTCAGCATTACAGATCAGGGTATACAGCTCAACATTATAGATCAGGGTATACAGCTCAGCATTTCAGATCAGGGTATATAGCTCAGCCTCACAGATCAGGGTATACAGCTCAACCTCACAGATCAGGCTATATAGCTCAGCATTATAGATCATTGTATATAGCTAAGCCTCACAGATCAGGATATACAGCTCAGCCTCACATATCAGGGTATATAGCTCGGCATTACATATCAGGGTATATAGCTCAACATTACATATAGGGGTATATAGCTCAGCATTACAGATCGGGGTATATAGCTCAGCCTCACAAATCATTATATATAGCTCAGCCTCACAGATCAGTTTATAAAGCTCAGCATTACAGATCAGGGTATATAGCTCAGCCTCACAGATCAGGGTATATAGCTCAGCCTCACAGATCAAGGTATATAGCTCAGCCTCACATATCAGGGTATATAGCTCAGCCTCACAGATCAGGTTATATAGCTCAGCATTACAGATCAGGGTATATAGCTCAACATTACAGATCAGGGTATACAGCTCAGCATTTCAGATCAGGGTATACAGCTCAACATTACAGATCAGGGTATACAGCTCAGCATTTCAGATTAGGGTATATAGCTCAGCCTCACAGATCAGGGTATACAGATCAGTCTCACAGATCAGGCTATATAGCTCAGCATTACAGATCATTGTATATAGCTCAACCTCACAGATAAGGATATACAGCTCAGCCTCACAGATCAGGGTATATAGCCCAGCCTCACAGATCAGAGTATGTAGCTCAGCCTCACAGATCAGGGTATGCAGCTCAGCATTACAGATCAGGGTATATAGCTCCGCATTACAGATCAGGGTATACAGCTCAGCATTTCAGATCAGGGTATATAGCTCAGCCTCACAGATCAGGGTATACAGCTCAGCCTCACAGATCAGGCTATATAGCTCAGAATTACAGATCATTGTTGTTGGGGTGCCCTTTTCATAGGTCAGATAGACTGATAGCCCTGCCCGGGTTGGTCCTCGTCTCAGCGAGCTCGGAGATCGATTCGGTTGAACAGAACACAAGACAGGCAGTGGTGTTGTTCAGAAAAGATCTGATAAGTGCTTTTATTTTCTCCGTTTATATAGTTTATTTCTGCTAATCAGAAATACATAAGATGAAACATTTCTCATAACAAATGCAATGAAGACCATAACAGGAATAATTAGTCAAAATACATGACGAGAATGGACCTTGGCTAGCAGATAAATAAGCGTCATTTCGGGGAAATAACATGTTTTGCTCAAACTTGCTTATCTGGTGAGAAATGTGTGTGAGAACTTCTATACAAAACTTTTAACTAGTTTAAAATGACTGCTGTAAAACAAAATGGAACTGAACAGGTATAGAAAATTACTTCATATTATTTCAATTGTATATAGCTCAGCCTCACAGATCAGGATATACAGCTCAGCCTCACAGATCAGGGTATATAGCCCAGCCTCACAGATCAGGGTATATAGCTCAGCCTCACAGATCAGGTCTATAAAGCTCAGCATTACAGATCAGGGTATATAGCTCAGCATTACAGATCAGGGTATAAAGCTCAGCATTACAAATCAGGGTATATTGCTCAGCATTACATATCAGGGTATATAGCTCAGCCTCACAGATCAGGGTATATACCTCAGCATTACAGATCATGGTATGTAGCACAGCATTACAGATCAGGGTATATAGCTCAGCATTACAGATCAGGGAATATACTGTAGCTCAGCATTTCAGATCAGGGTATATAGCTCAGCCTCACAGATCAGGGTATATAGCTCAACATTACAGATCAGGGTATGTAGCTCAGCCTCACAGATCTGGATATATAGCTCAGCATTACAGGTCAGGGTATATAGCTTAGCCTCACAGATCAGGGTATATAGCTCAGCCTCACAGATCAGGGTATATAGCTCAGCCTTACATATCAGGGTATATAGCTCAGCCTCACATATCAGGGTACATAGCTCAACATTACAAATCAGGGTATACAGCTTAGCCTCACAGATCAGGGTGTATAGCTCAGCCTCACAGATCAATGTATATAGCTCAGCCTCGCAGATCAGTGTATATAACTCAGCCTCACAGATCAGGGTATACAGCTCAGCCTCACATATCAGGGTATATAGCCCAGCCTCACAGATCAGAGTATGTAGCTCAGCCTCACAGATCAGGGTATGCAGCTCAGCATTACAGATCAGGGTATATAGCTCCGCATTGCAGATCAGGGTATACAGCTCAGCATTTCAAATCAGGGTATACAGCTCAGCCTCACAGATCAGGCTATATAGCTCAGCATTACAGATCATTGTATATAGCTCAGCCTCACAGATCAGGATATACAGCTCAGCCTCACAGATCAGGGTATATAGCCCAGCCTCACAGATCAGGGTATATAGCTCAGCCTCACAGATCAGGTCTATAAAGCTCAGCATTACAGATCAGGGTATATAGCTCAGCATTACAGATCAAGGTATAAAGCTCAGCATTACAGATCAGGGTATATAGCTCAGCATTACATATCAGAGTATATAGCTCAGCCTCACAGATCAGGGTATATAGCTCAGCATTACAGATCATGGTATGTAGCACAGCATTACAGATCAGGATATATAGCTCAGCATTACAGATCAGGGAATATACTGTAGCTCAGCATTACAGATCAGGGTATATAGCTCAGCCTCACAGATCAGGGTATATAGCTCAGCATTACAGATCAGGGTATGTAGCTCAGCCTCACAGATGTGGATATATAGCTCAGCATTACAGGTCAGGGTATATAGCTCAGCCTCACAGATCAGGGTATATAGCTCAGCCTCACAGATCAGGGTATATAGCTCAGCCTTACATATCAGGGTATATATCTCAGCCTCACATATCAGGGTATATAGCTCAACATTACAAATCAGGGTATACAGCTCAGCCTCACAGATCAGGGTGTATAGCTCAGCCTCACAGATCAAGGTATATAGCTCAGCCTCGCAGATCAGTGTATATAACTCAGCCTCACAGATCAGGGTATATAGCTCAGCATTACAGATCAAGGTATACAGCTCAACATTACAGATCAGGGTATATAGCTCAGCCTCACAGATCAGGGTATATAGCTCAGCCTCACAGATCAGGGTATATAGCTCAGCCTTACATATCAGGGTATATAGCTCAGCCTCACATATCAGGGTATATAGCTCAACACTACAAATCAGTGTATATAGCTCAGCCTCAGAGATCAGGGTATACAGCTCAGCATTTCAGATCAGGGTATATAGCTCAGCCGCACAGATCAGGGTATATAGCTCAGCATTACAGATCAGGGTATGTAGCTCAGCCTCACAGATCTGGATATATAGTTTAGCATTACAGGTTAGGGTATATAGCTCAGCCTCACAGATCAGGGTATATAGCTCAGCCTCACAGATCAGGGTATATAGCTCAGCCTTACATATCAGGGTATATAGCTCAGCCTCACATATCAGGGTATATAGCTCAACATTACAAATCAGGATATACAGCTCAGCCTCACAGATCAGGGTGTATAGCTCAGCCTCACAGATCAAGGTATATAGCTCAGCCTCGCAGATCAGTGTATATAACTCAGCCTCACAGATCAGGGTATATAGCTCAGCATTACAGATCAGGGTATACAGCTCAACATTACAGATCAGGGTATATAGCTCAGCCTCACAGATCAGGGTATATAGCTCAGCCTCACAGATCAGGGTACATAGCTCAGCCTTACATATCAGGGTGTATAGCTCAGCCTCACATATCAGGGTATATAGCTCAACATTACAAATCAGTGTATATAGCTCAGCCTCAGAGATCAGGGTATACAGCTCAGCCCCACCGATCAAGGTATTTAGCTCAGCCTCGCAGATCAGTGTATATAACTCAGCCTCACAGATCAGGGTATATAGCTCAGCATTACAGATCAGGGTATACAGCTCAACATTACAGATCAGGGTATATAGCTCAGCCTCACAGATCAGGGTATATAGCTCAGCCTCACAGATCAGGGTATATAGCTCAGCCTTACATATCAGGGTATATAGCTCAGCCTCACATATCAGGGTATATAGCTCAACATTACAAATCAGTGTATATAGCTCAGCCTCAGAGATCAGGGTATACAGCTCAGCATTTCAGATCAGGGTATATAGCTCAGCCTCACAGATCAGAGTATATAGCTCAGCATTACAGATCAGGGTATGTAGCTCAGCCTCACAGATCTGGATATATAGTTTAGCATTACAGTTTAGGGTATATAGCTCAGCCTCACAGATCAGGGTATATAGCTCAGCCTCACAGATCAGGGTATATAGCTCAGCCTTACATATCAGGGTATATAGCTCAACATTACAAATCAGGGTATACAGCTCAGCCTCACAGATCAGGGTGTATAGCTCAGCCTCACAGATCAAGGTATATAGCTCAGCCTCGCAGATCAGTGTATATAACTTAGCCTCACAGATCAGGGTATATAGCTCAGCATTACAGATCAGGGTATACAGCTCAACATTACAGATCAGGGTATATAGCTCAGCCTCACAGATCAGGGTATATAGCTCAGCCTCACAGATCAGGGTATATAGCTCAGCCTTACATATCAGGGTATATAGCTCAGCCTCACATATCAGGGTATATAGCTCAACATTACAAATCAGTGTATATAGCTCAGCCTCAGAGATCAGGGTATACAGCTCAGCCTCACCGATCAAGGTATATAGCTCAGCCTCGCAGATCAGTGTATATAACTCAGCCTCACAGATCAGGGTATATAGCTCAGCATTACAGATCAGGGTATACAGCTCAACATTACAGATCAGGGTATACAGCTCAGCATTTCAGATCAGGGTATATAGCTCAGCCTCACAGATCAGGGTATACAGCTCAGCCTCACAGATCAGGCTATATAGCTCAGCATTACAGATCATTGTATATAGCTAAGCCTCACAGATCAGGATATACAGCTCAGCCTCACATATCAGGGTATATAGCTCGGCATTACATATCAGGGTATATAGCTCAACATTACATATCGGGGTATATAGCTCAGCATTACAGATCGGGGTATATAGCTCAGCCTTACAGATCAGGATATATAGCTCAGCCTCACAGATCAGGGTATAAAGCTCAGCATTACAGATCGGGGTATATAGCTCAGCCTCACAGATCAGGGTATATAGCTCAGCCTCACAGATCAAGGTATATAGCTCAGCCTCACAGATCAGGGTATATAGCTCAGCTTCACAGATCAGGTTATATAGCTCAGCATTACAGATCAGGGTATACAGCTCAACATTACAGTTCAGGGTATACAGTTCAACATTTCAGATCAGGGTATACAGCTCAACATTACAGATCAGGGTATACAGCTCAGCATTTCAGATTAGGGTATATAGCTCAGCCTCACAGATCAGGGTATACAGCTCAGTCTCACAGATCAGGCTATATAGCTCAGCATTACAGATCATTGTATATAGCTCAACCTCACAGATAAGGATATACAGCTCAGCCTCACAGATCAGGGTATATAGCCCAGTCTCACAGATCAGGGTATGTAGCTCAGCCTCACAGATCAGGGTATGCAGCTCAGCATTACAGATCAGGGTATATAGCTCCGCATTACAGATCAGGGTATAAAGCTCAGCATTACAGATCAGGGTATATAGCTCAGCATTACACATCAGGGTATATAGCTCAGCCTCACAGATCAGGCTATATAGCTCAGCATTACAGATCAGGGTATGTAGCTCAGCATTACAGATCAGGGTATATAGCTCAGCATTACAGATCAGGGTATATACTGTAGCTCAGCATTACAGATCAGGGTATATAGCCCAGCCTCACAGATCAGGGTATATAGCTCAGCATTACAGATCAGGTTATGTAGCTCAGCCTTACAGATCTGGGTATATAGCTCAGCCTCACATATCAGGTTATATAGCTCAACATTACAAATCAGGGTATACAGCTCAGCATTACAGATCAGGGTGTATAGCTCAGCCTCACAGATCAGGGTATACAGCTCAGCATTACAGATCAGTGTATATAGCTCAGCCTCAGAGTTCAGGGTATACAGCTCAGCCTCACAGATCAGGGTATATTGCGCAGCCTCACAAATCAGGGTATATAGCTGTTAAATCAGATTCGGAAGTCTTAAAACAAGATCTTTCAGATAAGTGGAGAGATAAAACACATACATTATCTCAGCAGTGAAGGCCACCCTGGCCTGGAAATTTTGTGTCTGAAAGAAACAAGCAAGTACATTATAAATTCTTAAAGTGACCGTCTCTATTTATATATGTATATATATAACTCAACTTTTTCAGACCCCTATATTTCTACTCATTTCCCTCTTCTTGACCCCTATGGCAGGGTCACATCTTCCCTGCCTAATATGATACCAGAGGGTCCACAGTACTACTTCACTGCTAAGCTCTACTTGGGGTGTATGTGGATACATATCTTTACTCATTCGCATCACCCATATTGGCATCATATGAATCTGCTAATCTGACTATCCGAGACTCTATCTCTTCCTTGGGGTAATTTTCCTAAATTTTAATCAACATTGTAGTAATCTTTTGTACATCACATTTAGCACACCTGAAAAACAAATAAGTTAACAATCCTATACTGATAATTGCTATGAGGACAAAAAGAATTTACTGAATCCATGAAAATGTACCATTTCTAAACAAAGTGTATTATTGGTTTTTATCATATTTTCTATCATAATGTCTCATTTTATGCCTTTTGTTGCTGCTGAACAAGGAGACATTCCCAGGGGCCTTAGGTTATATTTAGCATAAAATGTATTTTCACAGTAATAGAACATTTGTGGTAATTTCTAGACATTTTGATATTTGTGCAGCTTTGTATTGTTTAAAATCAGAGTGGAGGTAAAAGGGTTTAATGTCTTAGGCCTAACTGTCAGCTAATGGGTGCTGGAGGCCAATGGAGAGAGGGCTTCCTTTGCAGCTAAGTTCCAGACTACCCTGGAGGTGAGACCGGAGGAGTCGGGCACAAAGTAGCACAGGTCGCCTGTGGAGTTGCTTGCAGAAAGACTTGGGAATACTGCTGATGTGATGAACAGAGTTTGCAGGCAGGTGGCCCCTGTGAGGTGTGACAAGTCTGTGGAGTAGAGTAGTCAACACAAGCCGAGATCACAACCAGGTGGGAGGCAGAGCTGGAGTCAGGTGGAAGCCGGGTTCAATCACAAGAAGCAGGCAGAGAGTATCCATGAGACAAGCCGGGGTCAAGGACTGGAGACAGGCAGACAGATCTGGAACAAGCCAGGTCAGAACCAAGGGAACACAAGAGCAAGGAAATACAGGAACACAGGTAACAAGCTGAGATCAATCAGCAACTTCAAACACTGATCCACTTCCTTATAAAGGCCCATGTGATGTGCTGGTGGAGACGCTGGGTCCTAGAGCCCTTCTCCTGTTGTTGGTGCCCTGACAGGTGCTGGGTCCTAGAGTCCTTCTCCTGCTGTCAGCGCCCTGACAGTGCCCCCCCCCCCGACGGGCAGCCTCCGGATGCCCATTTGGGCAATTCTCTCTGGGTATTTGGCCCAAAATTCTTGGAGGAGTCTGGAAGCATGTACATTGGCTTCGGGCTCCCAGGAGCTTTCTTCAGGTGGGTATCCTTTCCACTTGATCAAGTATTGGATCTGCCTACTTCGTTTTCTGCAATCCAGAACAGATTCCACCTCCTATTCAGTTTCCCCTTCAACAGTTACCTGTGGTGGAGTGTGGTTCCACCCCACCTGGAAAAGGATCTGGATTGGCTGGCTTGAGGAGAGATGCGTGAATGACTGGGTGAATTTTGTAGGAATCGGGCAGAGATAATTTGAAGGCCACTGGGTTTATTTCACGCTTAATTGGAAAACGACCAATATATCGTGGCTAGTGTTGAGCGAACTCGGATTGTAACGTTCGGGTCCGTACCGAACTTTCGGGTGTCCGGGACTCGGACCCGAACACGGACATTTCAAAAAACGTTAGGGTTCGGGTTCTGGTAGTTGATCACGCATGTTGAATAGCTGCAGGGCAGCCAATCAACAAACGTTTCACTGGTTTGCCCTTAGAAGCCATCACAGCCATGCCTACTAATGGCATGGCTGTGATTGGCCAGTGCATTATATGACCCAGCCTCTTTATAAGCTGGAGTCACAGTGCTGCATGTCACATGCTCTTGGGTTAGTATAGGGAGAGGAAGCTGCCAGCGTTTTTGTGAGGGAGAGATTGCAGACATTTTAACATCTGATCCTGCATCCTGAGATTACTACTGCTGTTGCTCTGAGGGACAGATAGCAGAAATTTGAGATTTCACATACTGCTGCTTTGAGTGACACATTGCAGATCAAAACTTGACTAACACAACGATCTTTACGATCGTACACATAGATCAGATTGTATGATTGTAGACAACAATCAGATTGTGGGAGTAATTTGAGATTTCACATACTGCTGCTTTGAGCGATCTGACTGCACTAGGTAGAGGCTTCTGCTTAGAGGGACAGATTATTGTTCAAAAATCATTGCCTACTCCTATAGGGCCAGTTGTTGCTGTAAGTGACACATTATTGTTCAAAAAGCATCTCCTAGTTCTAAAGGGAGAGTTTCCAGCTGTTGCTTAGAGGGACAGATTATTGTTCAAAAACCATTGCCTACTCCTATAGGGCCAGGTTCCAGCTGTTGCTGTAAGTGACAGATTATTTATTGTTCAAAAATCATCTCCTAGTTCTAAAGGGAGAGCTTCCAGCTGTTGGTGTGAGCAGTGCATTTCTTGCACCAAAATAAAAAGTCCGGCTACGTTGGTGTTTTCCAAAAAAAAGGTATTAATTGGTATTAATAAATAGTTACATAGGGCTACATAGTACATTTGCAGGCCCAATGAGGAGAGCAAATAAGGGATGTGGTCATGGTGCTGATGGTGATGCTGGTGCTGCTGGTGTTGGTGGTGTTGGTGAACCTCCTGTTGGAAGGAGAGGACGTGGTCGAGGTGTGCCAGCTACACGCACAAGGGAAACACCTTCCTCAGGTAGCCAACAGAACCTTTACCGGTATATGGTAGGCCAGAATGCCCCTCAACGATTAGTGAGGCCAGAACAAGTACAGGCGATAGTAGATTGGGTGGCTGACAATGCCTCCAGTTCCTTCACATTGTCTCCCTCCCGGTCCCTTGATGAAAGCTCAGAATTGGCACCTGAACCCCATGGCCATCTGTCTTTCACCTCAGCCCCTTGTAAATTAGCCAAGCAGTCTGAGCTCCAAGTCCTGCAAGAGACTCTCATGCTTTTTGATGACTCTCCTGGTGTGCTTTCCGTGGGCCATCCACATAGCGCTGCCCCAGAAGAGGAAGACATTGAGTGCACCGATGCTCAACCACTTCTGTTGCAGGATGAGGACATGGAAACACCAGCGCAGCACATTTCTGATGATGATGAAACACAGGTGCCAACTGCTGCAGCTTGCCTCAGTGTGCAGACTGACAAGGAGGGCAGTGGTGAAGGGTGGGTGGAAGATGATGTGGAGGATGATGAGGTCCTAGACCCCACATGGAATGAGAGTCATGGGAGTGACGTGTGGAGTTTGGAGGGAGAGGTGGTGGTCGCACAGAGGCACCAGCACAGCAAAAGAGGAAACAGGTTGCAAAAGCGGAGCGAGCGTCCCCTAGACAGTAGGCCTGCTACTACCCACCGCACCCAGGGACCTAGCACACCAAAGGCAGCTCAAAGGTGTTCCCCCGCGTGGCAGTTCTTCAGAGGATGTGCTGACGACAAGACACGAGTGATTTGCAAGCTGTGCAATGATAGCCTGAGCCGGGGCATAAATGTTCTCAACCTGAGCACAACCCCCATGACCAGGCATCTAAATTCAAGGCACAAGCTGCATTGGAATAATTACCTCAAAATCCAAGAAATGTCTCGTCCTCCTCCTGCTTCCTCTTCTGCTACTGCCTCAGCCTCTTCCTCCACCTCTACAGTGACAGTGTCACCTGCCACCCAGGAAACAGACAATATGACAGCAATGCCACCATGTCCGCCACCGTCCCCAAGCATTTCCACATGGTCCCATGGAAGCTTACAGCTGTCCATCTCCCAAACACTGGAGAGAAAGAGGAAGTACCCCCCTACCCACCCGCGATCCCTGGCCCTGAATGCCTGCATTTCAAAATTCCTGGCCTTTGAAATGCTGTCATTCCGTCTGGTGGACAGTTTCAAAAACCTGATGGCGTTGGCTGTCCCACAGTACGTGGTTCCCAGCCGCCACTACTTTTCCAGGCGAGCCATCCTTTCCCTGCACAAACAAGTCGGGGACAAGATCAAGTGTGCACTGCGCAATGCCATCTGTGGCAAGGTCCACATAACCACTGATACATGGACCAGTAAGCACAGGCAGGGACGCTATATCTCGCTAACTGCACACTGGGCAAATATAGTGGTGGGTGGGCCTGAGCCGGCTAGCCATTTGGTGCATGTCCTTCCACCACCGAGGATTGCAGGGCATTTCTCTTTGCCTCCTGTTGCCTCCTCCTCCTACTGCGCTTCCTCTCCTCGACCACCCACTCATCCGCTCAGCATAACACCTTCGCCACCAACATCAGCACATCCAGGGGGAAATGACAGCAGGCTGTTTTAAAACTGATATATTTGGGGGATAAACCCCACACTGCGCAGGAGCTGTGGACGGGCATTGAACAACAGACCAATGAGTTGGTTGTTGCCACTGAGCCTCAAGCCCGGCCTGGTGGTGTGCGGCAATGGCCGAAATCTCGTAGCGGCTCTGGGCCGAGCCGGTTTGATGCACATCCCTTGCCTGGTGCATGTGCTGAATTTGGTGGTACAGAATTTTCTAAAAAAACTACCCGGATATGTCAGAGCTGCTGCATAAAGTGCGGGCCGTCTGTGCGCACTTTCGACGTTCTCACCCTGCTGCTGCTCGCCTGTCTGCGCTGCAGCAGAACTTCGGCCTTCCCGCTCACCGCCTCATATGCGACGTGCCACCTTGCACATGCTGGAGAGACTGTGTGAGCAGCAGCAGGCAATAGTGGAGTTTCAGCTGCAGCACGCACGGGTCAGTCGCTCTGCAGAACAGCAACACTTCACCGAGTGGGCCTCCATGCGAGACCTGTGTAGCGTATTGCGGTGTTTTGAGTACTCCACCAACATGGCCAGTGCCGATGACGCTGTTCTCATCGTTACTATACCACTTCTATGTCATGAGTTTTGTGGCGTTATGCGATGTGTCCAGAGCGTACCTCCGGGTGAGCCACTTCACAACGACAAGACGTCTCGCTGACTGGGCACGCACGACGTCGACTTTGAGGTGATAACGGACGACGACGAGTGTGTCAGAGAGGTCGTACACGTTCCACCGTGCAGCGTATACTCCGCCACTCGCCCTTCCGGCTTCAAGACGACGTCGCGTCTGTCCGCTCGTCGTCGTCCCACTCTTGCAGCTTTCACGCGTGTCTGCCGGGCGTGAAATACGTCGTCGAGACTGTATAGGCC
>BLSH010050174.1:494370-506007 GCA_018402905.1 Glandirana rugosa
TGATCGGGTTGGGATTTTTACTAACTGTTTTAGAGAAACCCCATTCAGCGCTTCCATTACATCCCTGCTCCTGCTTGTAATAGCAGTTTGACAATTCCAGTTAACGTCAGGCATGTTGAAGTCGCCCATAATCAAAACCTCTCCCTTCATTGCCATTTGAGTTATCTCATCAATCAACAAGTTATCATAATCTTCACTCTGTCCTGGGGGTCTGTATACTATTCCAATTCTAAGGGAAGATACCTCCCTGGTTGGAAGGCAGACCCAGAGGGTTTCAAGTATTTCATTTGTCTTTTGAATTAATGTTAGTTTTATGCCATTTTTTACATATATGGCAACTCCACCTCCCCTCTTCCCTACTCTGTCATTCCTGTATAGTGTGTACCCTGGTATAGTTATTTCCCAGTCATTTGAATCCTTGAACCATGTCTCTGTAATTGCAACAAGGTCCAAGAGGGATTGCTGTGAATCAATGAACTACATGTACTGACAACCTTTGCGGCTGTCGGCTTGTAGTTCTCAATAAACTACCATGGCACTGTTGATGGTAATGGTTTGGAATCAATAGAACAACAGAAGTTTCTTGTCATTGACTTCGGTATAAAGGTGTGTTGACTCTTGCTCAGCTGAACAGATTTGTTTTCTATAACCACTAGGCCTCCGGAAGATTTACCCCCCCCCCCGCCTTCATGACCGGCCATTTTTTGCACTTTACTTTAACTGATAATTGCGCAGTCGCGCGACATTGTACCCAAATAAAATTGATGTAGTTTTTTTTTCCCACAGATAGAGCTTTCTTTTGCTGGAATTTGATCTCCTTTTTTGATCAGCCATTTTTTATTTTTTGTGCTATAAACAAAAAAGCAGGAACACAGATCTCTGCCTTCCCATAGTACAAGCACCTCCCCCACAGTTAGCAAGCACATTTTAGGAACACATTTAACCCTTTGATCGCTTCTGATGTTAACCCATTCTCTGCCTGTGTTATTAGTGCAGTGATAGTGCATATTTTCAGCACTGATCACTATATTAGTGTCACTGGCCCCCAAAAAAGTGTCACTTGGTGTCCGATTTGTCCGCCGCAATGTTGCAGCCCCACTATAAGTCACTGATCACCACCATTACTAGTAAAAAATTTAAATAAATAAAAATTTCACTGAACAGGCTTGCGATGTGAGCAGACGTGAGTGCTGTCAGCTGAGCTGAGCTCCGACGCCCCGGCTGATTGATCCTGTTCAGAACCCCATGCTGCACCGCATTAGAAGGCTGATGCAGCTGAGCCTTTTTCCCTCCTACCCTATATTGCCTGTGTAGCAGCGGACGATTCGGACATGCTTTTTCTTGCTCTATAAAAACAGTTTTGTCCCATACCTGAGCATCTGGAATTCCTGCTGTGCTCCTGCATACCACTGTGCATGCTGCTGTGTCCTGTGTCCCTTGTCCCCGCTGTTGTTGACCCCTCACTGGATTGATCGGCTCAGCTTCTTTTTTCCCTGACTGTATGGCCAGCACGGATCACGAATGGAGTACTGGTCATTGAGTCCAACACTGAGGCTGCTTTAAAAATCCCTGAGAGGCTGGTGAGCAGCGAGTGGTTTCATTGTTCCTTTTCATTCATAGCTTTATTTTTATTTTTTTCTGCCATGTCCACGATCAAGAAGGGAAACGGCACTGCAGCTATGGCTAAAGCTGTGTTGGAACCTGGCAGTTTAACCGCTTGCCGACGGCTGATCGGCGACAATGTGGCTCTGTAACGCGAATCGCCGTCATACGACGGCGGCCGCGATACAGAGCCACTGTGAGCGCGTGCGCGCCGCCGGAGGCCGGGGGTCCAGGGAGCGGGTGCAGCGGCTTCGATTGCCGCCGGCCACCCGAGATGCCCCCCCCCGGAGCGAATGAGCGGAGGTCCGTGTATGTAAACACGGACCTCCGCTCTGTGTGAGGGGGAAGGGCTGTGATCACAGCCTTCCTGTAAGTGAAGGCTGTGACCACTTCCTTTCCCCAGCTAGGCAAGTCCCCCTACAGTAAGAACACGCCCAGGGAACACAGTTAACCCTTAGAGCGCCCCCTGCAGGTTAACCCCTTCACTGCCAATGGCATTTACACAGTAATCAGTGCATTTTTATAGCACTGATCGCTGTATAAATGCCAATGGTCCCAAAAAAGTGTCAAAACATTCCGACATGTCCGCCCCAATATCGCAGTACCGCTAAAAATCGCAGATCGCCGCCATTTTTAGTAAAAAATTAAAAAAAATAAAAACCCCAAAAATGAATTCTCATCATCCGTAAATGCGACCACTTTTGCGCAAACCAATCAATAAACGCCGATTGCGATTTTTTTATCGCAAATATGAGGAAGAATATAAATCGGCCAAAAACGGTGAAAAAAAATGTTTTTTTATATTTTTTTTTTGGATATGTATTTTAGCAAAAAGTAAGAAATTTGGGTTTTTTTGCAAAATTGTCGCTCTTCTTTTGTTTATAGCGGCGATCAGAAATGACGCAGAGGTGATCAAATACCACCAAAAGAAAGCTCTGTTTGTGGGAAAAAAAGGACGCAAATTTTGTTTGGGTGCAACGTCGCACGACCGCGCAATTGTCAGTTAAAGCGACGCAGCGCCGAATCGCAAAAAGTGCTCCGGTCCTAAAGCTGGAAATCCTTCCGGGGCTGAAGTGGTTAAGAGGCGCTGGCGCAGTGCCCCCCCCCCAATCTAAAGCTACTACAAGAGCTGATAAAGTACGTTAAAATGCCGCTCGTAATGTGGGCAACAATTTGGCGCTGGATCCAAGTGGACAACCAGAGGAATCTGGGGGAATCTGTCACACAGAGGGTCCCCGTCAGCAGCTGCATAGAAAGGTTGCTCAGACGTTTCTACATTCCAGTGACAATGAGTGCCCCCCCGCCTTCATCATCGTCTGCCGTGAGTACTAATGGAAATCATGTTATTGCTCAGACTGTTACGCTCCATAATTCAACTGAAGGGGGGAAAATAGTTGAGGAACCTACACTAAGGGACATTTATTCCCTAATGCAACACTGCTCCTCCTCCCTCTCCTTGCTTACAGGCCAGGTACAGGCAATACAGGAAGAGGTTGATCACATACACAGTGATCTTCGAAACGTGTAGGAATGCACTACGTCACTTGAAAGCCATGTTAGCGGCATAGAAGATACTCTTTCTCCTCTTGTCACTGAAATGAAGTCTGTTACACGTTAGCTACATACTACAGTTTCCAAAGTTGAAGACATGGAAAATCGCTTACGTCGCAATAACGTTCAAGTTGTGGGCATACCGAAGAAAGGCGAGGGAAATGACGCAATTCAGTTCACTGAGCATTGGCTCATGGACATACCTGGCAAAGATCATTTTTCATCACTATTTGCTGTAGAACGTGCCCATCGGGTATCTACTCGGTCTCAGAAAGCAGGAAGTACACAACGGCCCTTTTTAATTCGCCTCCTAAATTATAGAGATAAAGAGAATATCTTGTGAAGGGCCAGAGCCCTAAATTACATTAGATTCAATGGATCCAAAATTATGTTATTTCCCGATTTCTCGCCAGAGGTTCAGAAGCGAAGAGCAAATTTTCAGGAAGCCATGTATATTCAGGACCCTTGGCTGGATGGCCAACGGTAATGGTTATCTTCTCAAAGAGGGTTGACTGAATTGTTGGAAGGCAGAGCAAGGAATAAATTATTCTTTCAGAAAAGACTTAGCTGGGCTGGGGGAGAGGCAAATGGTAGGTTATTGGCCCAGATAGTATGGTCCCGATCTAATCCCACTTATGTCTCGGCTATATTAAATGGAGAGGGGGAGATTACTAATCAGACTAATTCCATTATATCCATCTTTCAGTCCTTGTATCAAGATTTATATACCTCTAGGGCCCACTATACATCAGTCGAGCTATCTGCCTATCTAGCCACTATCAATATCTCGGTTTTTCCATTGGAAGAGAGGGAGACTCTCAATGCCCCATTTACTCTACAAGAACTAGAAAGTGCGATGACTAGTTTTCCTAACTCTAACGCGCCAGGGATTGATGGTCTCCCCATTGAGATCTATAAAAAATATAAAAATATAATAAGCAGTTGCTTCCAGCTTCTTAATACATTAATTGAAGCCTTTTATAGGGGTCGGCTTCCAGATTCTATGAGTCCATTCGTTATAGTAGTCATACCTACAAAGGATAAAAACCCGCTATATCCTGAATCCTACAGACCAATTTCCTTATTATCTACAGATGTTAAAATCCTTGCTAAAATCCTTGCTACCAGATTAAATATGGTTATTAAAGTATAACTAAAGGCAAACCTTTTTTATTTAGTTTTGGAGTGGAGAGGGATTAGAGCTCCTGTCAGTTTTTAATGCTCTCTGTGCCCCTGTTAAGGAGATTCCCCCTCTCTATTTGTCCTGTTATATATATATATATATATATATATATATATATAGTCCTAACACTAGTTCTGGTGAGCTGGGGGTCCCCAAAAATTCCTTTAATTTACAGAGATTTTCTCTCACTTCCTGTTTGGCTATGGGACAGGAAGTGAAGGAAAATCTCCGTAATGAGATAGAGATGCGAAAAAAAATCTGACAGTGGTTATAACCCTTCATTACTCTATCCAAAATGAAAAAAAAAAAAACGTTTTTCCCATAGTTCTACTTTAAGCAAATTATTCAATCGGATCAGGTACGATTTATGCCTAATATGTCAACAGCTGTTAATATCAGACGTGCATACTTAAATATGCATTTCCCGGTTTCAGACTATTCAGATCATGCTTTTTTAACACTGGATGCCATTAAGGCCTTTGATAGTGTTGAGTGGCCTTATATATGGGCCATTCTCATTTAGCCAGGGCCCTGACCTCTGCAGGCCTGACGTTGAACTTTAGAGTCTGGGAAGACTGACATCCATTCTTACAGTGTGGGTTACTAGACATGGTGGGTATGATGCAATGCCAAATAAAGTTAGGCATCAGACACTTTGAGAATGCTGAAAGAGATTTATTTTCTCTTTATGAACTGGGGAGAGAGGGTTAGGACCAGGACACCCCTAGAACTAGTGCAACAGCACTTTTGCAGACTCTGAGACTTTAAGCAGAACAATGTAATGGTTTCAAAGTTCAAAGCCGTGGTGTTAAAGGGTGAGCCTGGAGCAATTTCCTTAGTTGGTTGAACTTGTACTTGACTTCAACTCAGATCTAACAGATACCAACTGGTATCCCCATTGTGCAGAACTGGCCTCCATCTCGCAGCCTCCCGCTGCAGCTTCAATTCCCACTGTCACTGGGTTTGTAGAGCTTCACACAGACAACCGCCATGTCTTCTGAACTTCACCAACATTAACCTGCTGGGACTTTTTCCTCAACAAACTCAGCTCACCTGCGGAGCCTTCTTGCAAGTGTCCCCCCTTTAGCCTCCTGATGTTACTGGTCTGCTTGACTTCCACTGAGATTTTCCCACCTCTTCCATCCTCTCACCATCCCTGGCTGACGAAAAGGGCTGCTCTGGTACTCTCTGTCTCAACTTTGCCCTCCAAACTGTAATAAGAGAAGTGTTGTCCCTTCTGATGGCGACAGTTCCCCTTTTCCTCTGGCCTTGGCTCACGATTTGCCGTTGGTGACAGGAATGATAGCTCCCCCTGACTGGCGACTGTGTCCTTTCAAAGAGGGGTTCCCCGGCCAACAGAACATCAGTTCAGAACATCATCTGCATATAATGATATCTTTTCCTCAATATTTCCTCTAATCAGACCAGTAACATTAGAGGAGGCTCGTATAAGGCAGTCCAGGGTCTCTATAGCTAGGGCAAAAAGCTGGGGGGACAGTGGAGACCCCTGTCTAGTGCCCCAGCAAAGTCTGAAAGTAGAATATTGGATACCATTGACCCTAATTGACGCTATAGGAGCAGTATACAACAGTCAGACCCATTGGCCAAAGATAAAGCCAAGCCCAAATTTTTTGAGTGTAGCACCCTGGGTTGAGTCAGGAAGCTGATAAATATAGTTTGGCTAGGTGGTAACTAACCTGGCTGATTATTGTAGGATCTTCTGATTTCCTCTCCAGTTCCAAGTTGATGCATCTCTCTCCTCTGCCACTGGGTGGCATTGCATATTGTTTGACCAATACTCGTTGATCTTTGCCGGCAGTAATGAAATATCTCAAAGAATTTGGCAGGTTTTCAGGGTTGGACATAAACTGGGAGAAATCCATGTTATTATCTTGGGATCCCCTTCCGGACTCATTGCCTCCTACTTTGTCTCATCGTAGGGTAGTATCTTCCATAAAGTACCAGTGTATAACTATTTCTGACTCCCACCAGATGTATATTGTAGATACCGTAATATACTTCCTTTACTTTCCAGATTTCAAGATCAGAGTAAAACCTGGATTAAGCTCCCCCTCTCACTAGTAGGCCACGTCAACCTAATTACGATGCTATGGATGCCTCAGCTTCTCTAATTTTTACATAATGCCCCTATTTGGATATCCTTATGGATCTTTACTAAGATCAATAGTATATTTAGACGTTTAATTTGGAGGAAGAAATCCCCTCGCATTAAATTGGAGGTTCTTCAACGCCCCGAAAATGCAGGGGGACTGGCAGTTCCAAATCTGAGGATATATTTAATCGCATCTCAACTACAGCACTGTGCAGGATGGGACTTGGAGCAGCCATCTTCTCCTGCTTGATGTCTTTTCTCCTACGTATTTAATGGCCGGACACCACTTTATGCATTAGAGGGAGCTAAGGGAGGTGCCTCGTTTACTCCTATGTCCACTTTTAAGTTAATATGTAAAATATGGGATACATTCAAGAAAATGATGGGTTTCTCCTACACAACTAGATACACCCCTATCTGGGCAATGATAGTTTTCCTGAACTTCTGTCTCTCAGGGGTTTTCAGAGATGGGAGAAATCTGGAGTAACCACTTTAATTCAGCTGTATGAGAACAGTCTACTTAAATCCTTTGAAGAGTTAAGGGGAGAGTTTTTTTTGCAGTTGAATTGGTTCAACTACGGCACACTTTACATGCTCAATTTTCCTCGGTCTAGATATTCTAAGATAGCACGAGCAAGGGCAACAAAGGGCCTTAAGGGTCTTACCCCCATCACATATAGGGAATTGTTAAATAGATTTTTATTGAATTTTCCCATTCGCTCTAGGGCTGGGGGGGGGGGGCAAGATATTGGTCCTATCTCTGAAGAGGTTTGGGACAGTGTCCTCCAGTTCACCCCTCTTGTTTCTCTCTCTCAAACGCACCCAGATCTTTATCCTTCATAGGATATGTAGAACTCCTCAATTTTTGCATGCCATTGGCTTGAGATCAGGCCCAGCCAGTGCTAGGTGTGGTAATACAGGTACATTGATACATCTTTTGTGGCGGTGCCCTAAACTCCAGAGATAATGGGGTTGGAGGTGGTTGGCTACTAGATGTTACTATACCGGTCGAACCACTTGCCTATTGGGCTATCTTGATATTTCTAGGTATACTTTTCCCATTGTTAATACTATTAGGGGTGCCCTATTTGTGGCCCATAGACAGATTGCCCTTAAATGAATCTCTCCCCACCCTTCTACCATATATGACTGGATTCTGGATCTTAATAGGATCATCTCCTTTGAAAAACATACATATTATCTAAGGAACTCTATGAGAAAGTTTCATGCTATTTGGACACAATGGCTAAAGGCTATGTCCTTGGCTGCATGTGACTATAGGAACCCAGACGTAAATATATAAATATACTGTATATATACCTACCTTCAGTTAGAGTTGTATTCTATGGTCGTGTATAGCCCATTCCACTTAGTAAGCATAAATATATGCTTTCCTTTTTTTTCTCTCTTTTTCATGCTCCAAGGAACTGGGTGGGTGGGGGTAGGGTGTGTTTTATTTTTTGTTAGTTTTTATCTCTTGGTTGTTGTTTGAATAATCTGTCTGTATTGTTTCAATGTATCGTGTATGTAAAAATAAATCCATAAATATATCCCATAGTTTGTGGATGTTATACATTTTGCACAAACCAATCAATATATGCTTATTAGGATTTTTTTACCAAAAATATGTAGCAGAATACATATTGGCCTAAATTGATGAAGAACTTAGATTTTTTTTTTTTTTAAATGTATTGGATGTGCTTTATAGCATAAAGTAAAAAATATTGTTTTTTTTTTTCAAAATTGTCTGTCTTTTTTCGTTTATAGCGCAAAAAATAAAAACCGCTGAGGTGATCAAATATCACCAAAAGAAAGCTCTATGTGTGGGGAAAAAAGGACATCAACTTTATCTGGGTACAGTGACACATGGGCGCGCAATTTTCAGTTAAGGTAACGCAGTGCCGTATCGTAAAGAATGGCCTGGTCATGAAGGGGGGTAAACCTTCCGGAGCTGAAGTGGCTAATTTATACATTAGGTTTCTGCGAGGAACTGTGTCAAACTCTTTGCTGATGTCCAGCGTGCTATGTCCCAAAAGCAGATACAGATATTTTTGACATCTGTCTTTCATTAAACCGTGTTAGTTGATATTACTATATATTCTTTCACATATTTTTGTACGTGATTCCTTACCAACCTCTTGGATGACTTTCCTACAACAGATGTTAAACAAACATTCCTATGCTTACTCTTTTCAAACCATTAAAAGAGAAGTAATGGATTTCTCTTTTTTTTTTGCAGATTAATACTTACCTCAGTGAATGTAGCATCGGTTTGATGCTGTATCTGTCCCCCCGGCACCTCTACACTGAGAATCGAGAGATCGAACAGCACCGATCGTTCATTCTTCAGAGCTCCGTGAGCAGAGAGGTGCAGACTGTCAGTCACAGCTCTGTGCTCTTCTCTCTCCTCACTCACTGGGCTGTGGATGGGGCGGAGCGGCCGTCTCAGGCTCTCAGCGGCTCGCTGAGAGGCTGAGACGGGTGTCAGTCCAGGCATTGGTGACATTGGTGACATCAGACTTCAGTCCCCTGTCTGCTGAAAAAGGGTCACAGGAGTGCAAAGCAAATAGGAGAAGTACAGCCAAAGGAGCTTTGGCTAGACTTTTTAAATTTTCCTAAATGTATGCCTGAATATTTATCCATTTGGCAGAGACTCATGAATTCATTGATCATGGTTGCCTGGCTTCTTAAATGTGTGATTCTCCACACATCAGGAGAGGAACATTTGTGTGTGTAGATACACTAATCTAAGAAAGCCTGCCTGTGACCGGTTAGCGAGTGTGCGTTGGTGCCAGAAGGGCTATTTAAACTGCACTAGTGCAGCATGTCAGTGTCATTTGCTCTTCTACATTCCTGTGTTCTTGTTACCAGTTCTTGTTGCTCTTCTGTTGCCGACCTGATCTTGCCTTTAAATCTGCCTGAGCATTGCCTGTACCAACTCCTGGCTTGTCAATGGATTACGATTTGGCCTACTCCTTTTGCTCATCCATTCTGCTGTTACCAACCTTCTCCTGATTCCTGACTACTCTCCTGCCTGGCGCCTGAACCTGATCTGCTTTGTAGTTGCTGACCCAGACTGTCCAAATTTGCCTTGTGCCTGTCTTGCACCCACACCAGCCAATCTGCACACTTCACTGACTCATGTTCTCCTGCCAGCGTGTTCGGTGCTGCCATCTCTGCGTTCCAGACGCACCCCAGCACCTTCCAGCGAGAGACTGATCAGGCACTCCTGCCACTCTGTGCTCTGGTGTTCCCTGTCAGAGTAAGAGAGGTCTTCCTCAATGCTTCAGGCTCCACCACCAGATACGTTACACATATTCATGATAATATTCAAAAAAATCAAAAATGGATGAATCTGCTTTTTCCATTATTCGGTCATCACTAAAAGCTACTGGGTAAGTACTTTGAAGCCATTTTTATTAAAGCTCCCATGTTTGCTTTACGCAAATCCATTAGTGCCAAGTAGCGCTGGGGCAAGGTCATCCAGTGCCCAGTGTGAATATGGTAAACTACACCTCTCTCCCTGAAGCAGGGGATGGGACTCATAGAGGCGAGAGAAGAGACATAGGATTTTAGCAGTTAAATCAGGCAGTGAGGAGGTGCTGTTAGTGTATTTGATACACAGAGCAAATCATTTTTTTTAGCAACCCCTTTCAATTTACTACAAAGCTATTCTTAGTAATAATCATGACTTACATCAGCTGGTGTGGTATTCACTTTCACTGAGGTCATTGTAGAGTCCCTCTAAAGTGGTGGTCATTGTAGTGTCCCTTACATTGGTGGTCAGTGTAGTTCTTCTAACATGGGAGTTCAGTGCATTACCCCTTACCTTAGTGTCCATTATAATGCCCTCTTGCATTGGTGATCAGTATAGTATACTCTGTAATTGGGGTCAGTGTAGTACCCCCCTTACACTGGTGGACAGTGTAATATCAATTATATTGGTAGTCAGAGTAGTGACCCCTTACATTATCGGTCAGTGTAATGCCTCCTTACATTGGTAGCCAATGAGACGAAGGTCCTATTACATTGAGGGTCAATGAAAACAATATCCCTTACATTTGTGGTCAGTGAGAAAATGCCTCTTTACGTTGGTGGTCAGTAGAAAGAATGTCCCTTACATTGGTGGTCATTAGGAAAATGCTAGTTTAGATTTGGGGGTCAATGGAAAGAATGTATCATGTACCTGGTAGCAGAGCCTGAAATGATGAGGAAGGCCTCTCTTACACCTCTGACTCTTGCTCTTACCAGTAGCAGAGCGAGTATCCACCCCAGGCAGTAGTCTGCAGGCAGAATGGTAGACAAGTGGAGGATGGCAGACTGAAGCAGGCTGATACTGGCGACAGTGGGCAGGTGAGGCATGCACTGGTAGCAGACTGTAGAACAGCAGACACAGCAGGATGTGTCAGAAAGCAGCGTCATTGACGGTGGATTTACATCGGGAGTAACAGTATTTTTTATTTTTTAATAAAGTATTTGTCAAAAACTGTCTCTTGTGTTTATTACTTATTGACACATTTTTGGTGTATGGGTAGGGGTACTATGTACCCGATACTCATCCACATAGTGGGGCCGGGATCTGGGGGCCCCCTTGTTAAAGGGGGCTTCCAGATTCCGATAAGCCCCCCGCCTGCAGACTCCAACAACCACAGCCCAGTGTTGTTGGGAAGAGGCCCTTGTCCCCATCAAAGCTCCCACCCCCCATGTTGAGGGCATGTGGCCTGGAATGATTCAGGAGGGGGGGCGCTCACTCGCCCCCCCCCCTTTCCTGACCTGCCAGGCTGCATGCCCGGATAAGAGTCTGGTATGGATTTTGGGGGGGCCCAACGTAATTTTTTGTTTAAATTTTGGCATGGGGTTCCCCTCCAAATCCAAATCAGTCCCGAAGGGCCTGGTATGGACTGGGGAGGGGGACCCGTGCAGTTTTTTTTTTTTCAATTGCCGGGTGCCAGCAATTGTAACCGTCATTTTAAATGGGATTTGAAATTTTTTGAAATGTAATTTTTGCTGCAGCATGTTTTATGCATGCTACAGACGGTTTTAAATTTGTTTTTTAATGCAACCCGGGGGGGTTTTAGGTATGGTCTGAGAATAGGCCCGTACGTCGGACCGTCCAGTCCTTTCCCCCCCCCCGCTCACTCGCGGGGGGGAGGACTTAGTAAGGTCCGGTGTACGGGAGTTGTACCCC
>BLSH010050174.1:518415-538351 GCA_018402905.1 Glandirana rugosa
GTAAATGACTTTACAAAATGATAGGTTTCAATTATGTTGTTCCCGTCTCCTAAATTATCTACCTTTCTACTTTTTTTACTGACTTCAAGGTGAAAATTGATATCCCACCTGACTGGAGTATTTCTTGCAGTATGTTGTGACGACATGACGTCCGTCACGTGAGTTTTTTTCAGTTTTACATACTTGATATCAAGTCGACAGACATACCCAAAGCATGAACCTCGTTCAACCTTAAAATCAGAATGGTAAAGATACACAGAGTGTGTCAACGTTTACTATTAAACCTTCTTTCTCGTACGAAACTTTATGTTTCTGTCTCTAATTTTAATTAAACTTCAACCATCCCCCGTGAAATTCGTTATCGTCTTTATAACTACGGCAATTTAATCAACAATCCCCTTGTCAGTGTGTTTAAGTTTCATTTGTTTTAGACGGATTAACTGAAGAGGAATGCGTAAAATTTTAATAGACAAAAGACGTTTTATGAAAAATGATCTACATAAATACGGACCAAATAAATTTTGTGTCAACCACTTTCCCCTTAAACGTAGATGTTACCGTTCAGATTGTTCAACCTATAACGGACAAACATCTACTCCAAGTTACAGACTCAAAAGTCTTCCGCGTCCACCCGGAAGACTGGTCACCGCCGACGAGGTAATGCTCTCGTCCCCGCGGCGGGGGATTAATTACACGGGCCGAGGATTAGATGTACGTCCCGCAGTCTGCGTACCTGAATTTACAAAAAAAAATTCGTGTACTAATCTCGGACTCTCCACCCTATAGTTAAAAGTGGAACTTCAGTCATTTTTTTCATCTTTCCATCTATTAAATCCTCTGCCCTTGTTGTATTAACTTTGGATAGTAAAACATTTCAGTAAATGCCTTATACAGCCCACTTCCTGTTTCTTCTCTGGAAAAAAGCCTAGGCATTTGACATCATGCATAGCTCTCTCGCTCACTCTCTGAGAGTGTGCCAGGAAGGGAAAGGGGATGAGTCATAAGAGGGCCAATGAGAACTGCATAGCTGAAGCTGTACCTCTGTGTAAATCAAGGAAGTGAACAGGCAACAGCTCCAGCTGCCCACAGTTAAAATGATTGCAACCAGACTTAGTGGAGGGAGATTTCTGTAGCATATTTGGAAAGTACAGAATCACAGTATATATATAAAATATGCAAATGGTTGGAGGGAAGCTTCAGAATGGCAAAGATGTTCTTATTACTAATTATGTGAGCAGACTGCAGTTCCTCTTTAACCGCTGGTCGGCAATTGACGGCGACAAGGTGGCTCTATTGCGCGAATCGCCGTCATATGAGATCGAGCCCAGTGAGCGCGCGCGCGCCGCCGGAGGCGCGCCCGCACGCTCACTGTGTCCGGGGAGGGCCAGGGAGCGGGTGCGGCGGATTCAATCTCCGCCGGCCACCCGCGATGCCCCCCCGGAGTGAAAGAACGGAGGTCCGTTCTGTGAGGGGGGAAGGGCTGTGATCACAGCCTTCCACTACATGGAGGCTGTGATCACTTCCCTTCCCCAGCTAGGGAAGTCCCCACACAGTTAGAACACGCCCAGGGAACACAGTTAACCCTTAGAGCGCCCCCTGCATGTTAACCCCTTCACTGCCAATGGCATTTACACAGTAATCAGTGCATTTTTATAGCAGTGATCGCTGTATAAATACCAATGGTCCCAAAAAAGTGTCAAAATGTTCCGACATGTCTGCTGAAATATCGCAGTACCGCTAAAAATCGCAGATCACCGCCATTACTAGTAAAAAATAAAAAAAAAATAAAAACCCCAGAAATGAATTCTCATCATCCGTAAACGCGACCACAATTGCACTCACCAGGCAAATTAAATTGTAAGTTTCCAATTTGTCACCTTGTCATGAACAATGCTAGATGTATTTATTGTAAAGGTTGTACATAATTTATTTATTTTTTCGATAATCATTAGGACTAAAAATACCATTAAAGAAAATATACACAGGTGAAAATTATTTTTTTTTGTCAATATTTTGCCTGTTGAGAAAAGCCTATTTACAGATATTAATAGCGCAAACTGAAAATGAAATGGATCATCTAATTCAGCCTTTTTACCCCTAAGAAACCCCTAAATATTTTTTTAGGACTTGTGGAACACCTTTTAAAAATAATTAATCAGGGGTCCATGACAAAAATGCCTCTTAGATTGATGGTCAGTAGGAAGAATGCAACCATTACAGACAACTAAAAATGTATTTGGGTCATGTTGCTGGGTTTGCAAAGTAGCATTGGCTCTGGAGCTATGCAGGCACAATCAGGTCAATTACTAGGCACAGCTCAAGGAACCCCTGGAAACCTCTGAAATACAAATCCTAAGGTTCCACAGAATGGCTAATTTAAGTTACTGAACCCCAAATGGACATCTTAGTCCAAAGTTTAAAATGGTTGTAATACTCAGACATAAAACATGAACAAAGCACATCCCTCTATAGTGTGTACTTGTCTTAATTAAGAATGTTAAGCGTCATTTTTGTCTGCTGCTCCTCTGTTATCAGCATGCATCACTTCTGACAAGTTTTCCTGACACTAAGAGAAAAATGTTGATGGGGAGGGAGCTCCAGCTGATTGTCAGCCTCGGCCTCGTTTCCCATATGTAAAAAGATACACAAAGTCAACCCAGAGTTCCATAACTTGTATAAATAGTATTTATTTAATGTATTTTTATTCATATGCATGGTCAGATGTGTGCAAATGTCTATATAGATTTAGATTTTTCCTCAGAAATAATTTTGATGCTTCAAATTATCGGCCAATTGGGGTTCCTGGTGTAGCACCCCCTGCTTAGGTAGGAGCTAGTGAGGGTTTTTTTTGGTAGGTGAGGAAAATGTAATCAGGCCTTACTGAAGTGCAGGCCTGGTAGTTTTTTATCTTCTGGGCTGGGAGTGGCTCAGGTAGGACTGGGTGATTCACAGATGAGGTCACCGGTACCTCCCATTTCTTTCCAGAAGCTGGTGCAATGTTTCTGGACAGAGATGGGAGGGAGGTGTAGCCATCTGGGGTGTACTAAGGAGCCCTGACCAATCCCCAATCTGGATTGGCAGGGGGCAGCCCTCCTTAACCAGTTACCGACTGCCCGACGTGGATTGACAGCGGCAACATGGGTCAATATCGCAAACGGCCGTCACCCGCCAGCTGCTGCGAGATTGCAGATTGTGGCGTGCGCTCACTGTGTATCGGGGGAGCCACGGAGCGGGTAGGGCGGACCCTCAGTGACAAAACGGGATCCGTGAATGTAAACACATGGATCTCTGTTCTGTTTATGGGAACTGCGATCACTCTCCTCCCCCAGTCAGCCCAGCCCCCACACAGTTAGTAACACCTCCCAGGGAACACAGTTAAGTGTTAAGTGTTAACCCCTTCCCTGCCAGTGACATTTACACAGTAATCAGTGCATTTCATAGCACTGATCGCTGTATAAAGGTCCTTTCACACGAGTGGAGCCTGTTTTGACGAGCTGTTGATCCCTGCTGAGCCAGCAGATGACAGGACTGTCTCTGCACTCTATGCAGAAATGGACCTTTCAGAGCTCCGCTCTCCTCTATGGGGGATCGGATGAACATGGACCGTCTGTCCGTGTTCATCCGATCCGCCAGATGGATGGAAAATAGGGTTTACATCCGCCTGTGTTTAGCGGATCGGAGCGGATTGGATGTCAGGGGACATGTCACCCCTGACATCCGTCGCTCCATAGAGGACAATGGAGCGTCCGTTCAGGTCCGCCTGAAAAACTGACAGGCGGACCTGAGCGGTCTGTGCGTGTGAAAGGACCCTTAATGTCAATGGTCCCCAAAAGTGTCAAAAGTGTCCGACATATCTGCCACAATATCACAGTACCGCTAAAAATTGCAGATTGCCGCCATTACAAGTAAAAAATAAAAAAAATGAAAACCCCATAAATTAATTCTCATTTTGCCAAAAATATGAGGAAGAATATATATCGACCAAAACTGATGAATAAATTTGTTTTTTTTAGTTTTTTTTTTTTGATATGTATCTCAGCAAAAAGGAAGAAATATTTTTTTTTTTTGCAAAATTGTCGCTCTTTGTTTATAGCGGTGCTCCGGGTCAGCCCAGTCTGGGAAGAGTGAGTTTGGGTGGAAGAGCTGGAATGTAGCTGAGGTTGCGGAGGCCTCACCTGGGAGCCCCCAGTCTGGGGGGGGTGACCTTGAGGCCTGGGGCTCGGGTGCATCCAGGAGGGTCGTTAGATCCTGGAGGAGAAACACAAGGGAGCAGGAGAGCAACAGACAGTGCTACTGCAGAAGCTTAGCAAGGAGTCCACCGGTGGTCGGTTAGTGACACATGCCCTGGAAAGCTGTAGAGGCATGCCTGAGCAGATTGGTGTGAGAGACAATCTACAAGGGATGCAGAAGTCAGTGAGGGACTGTGGTGTCATGGTTGTAGTGGAGAAGACTTGTCTCAGCTGAAGTGGCTGACAGGGCCTGGAGTAAGAGGATGGGCTGGGAGTAGTAGTCAATCGGGCTGGCTAGCACATCAGATGGGGACCAATTGTCCCTACCTATGATGGGTGGTTCTGAGGTCCTGTTCACAGCATAGCAGGCCTCACATTGTGCTAGCCAGGCTGGAGAGAAGTACTATGCAGGAGAGAGGAACTGGAGTCTATAGAATCAAGTGATGTGCTGGAGGAAGAGAAGTGAAGTGAAGTGATGTGTAAATGATGAACTACAGGCGGTCCCCTAGTTACAAACATCCGACTTACAAACGACTCCTACTTACAAACGGAGGAAGACAACAGGAAGTGAGAGGAAATCTCCCTCTAGGAAGGGAAATTTACTCCTGTAAGTTATTATGGGGAAAAATGTGTCTCCACTGAAGCTTTGTTTCCACAACAATCTAAATTTTTCAAAATCCAATTATCATTGGGATAGGAAGTGAGGTGAAATCTTCTGAACAGAAACATAGACAGCAAAACAAATCTTACAGGGGTGTTACCCCTCCCCTATGCTATCCAAAAAGCTTAAAAATAGTTTTTGTGGCTGGAGCTACACTTAAAAAATGTACCTGTTCCGACTTACAAACAAATTTGACTTATGAACAAACATACAGACCCTATCTTGTTTGTAACCCGGGACCGCCTGTAATTCTTTGGGCATCCCATAACATCCCAACTCCCATCCAAGTTCAATTCCCCTAATAAAACAAAATAAACCAAAGTACCAGCCTGTTCTGTGACTCTGGAGCGGTATGGATGTGATTGAGGGCAGTGTGAGCAGGTGAACCCCAACACTCAGAAACCCCTGAGGGGGCCATTGGCTACACTGGTGTGGGTCTCAATGGAGACCCTCATGGGTCTTTTTGCCTGCCATTCAAGGATCTATTGCCTTTGTGGATTATTGCCAATCATGGCCTCTTGTGGATTATTGTCTAAATGGACTTTTGCGTGACAAGGAATGCTTTATGGACTTTGCCTTCTGCCAAAGGTACGTACACTTTATGAGACACTTAGAAGAACTCTGCAACTACCTGAATAAAGTATACTGTTTGTTACTTGCTTTTGCCTGGTCTGAACTCTCCTAAAAGGGTGCATGCACAGTGCATCTAAAGAACAGGGCTAACACACACACACATCTGAGGGAACGGAGTTAAAGAGACACAGTACATAGAATCCAGCATGTAGGGTGCTGTCTAGTGTAGGCTATACTGCTGTTGCTAAGGACAACTGTGTTTGTGTGATATGCTTAAAGCAGCCAACAAGCCAGGGAATGGGTTGCAGGCAAGGGTGACAGCTACTCGGGTAGTGAAGGGGTGTTGCGCTTGGCCCCTTCATTAGCAATTGGTTTCCCACACTTGGGACCATTTTTGTGGCACAGAGGGCCTAGGGACTTAGCCGATAGTCAAGGGAGGGAGAGATGTAGAGTAGTAGTTTACGTTTCCCTGTATCCAGTAGTAACAGATGGACATTACACTGGGAGTAAGGTGACAGGAACTGCTGTGTTGGTGAAGAGGCTCTGCAGACCGGTTCCTAAATGCTGCAAACCTGGAAGTGGTGTTCACAGAGCTTAGGTTTCCCCATGAACAAGCAAGGCCATGAGTTACTTCAAGGTTAACAATGTAAGTTGCTGCCCATTTCTAAGCTGGAGTTGTGCTCTAATGCTGATTTTGCATGACCGCACACTTATGTCTTATATTTAGGCATTAGCAAGAACAGTTTACAGTGTCCCCACAAGGGCATATTAAGCTTGCCCACAGGCTACTTATCTGAGAGGCAGAAAGTACTCATTGCTCAATTGACCCCTAGCCACCTCTGGAGGAATGGAACCCTGGTCAAGAAAAGTTGTTCCAGAGCACTAAAAATGTGACAGCGTTCTTTCAGCTACATAGCCTAAGTTTTCATTCTTATGATTTATATTACCAGACCATAGAATTTACCAGTTAATGGACCTGCTTTCTTAGTATGTCAAGCTGCATGTCACAATCCTACATGGTCACACAGTTTTAATTGAAAATAGTCCAAGGTCAATTTTGTTTATGAGTCCTTCATATTACCTAATTTCCGCCCACTCATTTTCATCAGATCCCATTATGATGCCATAAAAGAAGCACATAATTGAAACGTAATAAACGTGCTGGCGTTTTCATAGGCCTGTGGCAAAACTCCCATATGAATTCACAAACTGCATAATATAATTTTCCCTCTCAATGTATTATGCAGGCTCTAACCTTCTTCAGAATGCTTAAGATCAAATAATGGTAATGACAGTAATTATATCCCGTATGTATGTCAGTAGAGGTCACACAGATGGTTCTTGGTAGAATCTGAAGGAATTAAGTCCCTCCTCGAGACAGTTTGCTGTCAGATCTCTGCCACTTCACTGTGTCAGGATTGTGCTGGAGGGTTCCTGATACCTCTGCAGTACATCCTCTTAAGCAGGGGTAGAATTAACATATTTTTTTAACCCTGTCAGGTCTGTATTTGCACATCTCCATTGTCATGAAACCACAGTAAACATTCTGTCATGAAACCACAGCAAACATTCATGTCTTATCTGTTGCCTACCTGACTGCATGTGTCCAGTTAAAGGCCGGGCCTCCCTCACCTGTGTACTTTAGTAGGCCCTCCTCGGCTGGTCTCCACCCCTAATTGAGAACAGGATATAACACCTGGCAATGCAAGCCTGCATTGCTGATCAATGTTTATCCGTGTTTGGCTTTGTGTGTGGTTGTTCCTAGCGTTTGCTCTGAGTCTTATTCCATGTACCGATACCCCGATCTTCAGCTTGTTCTCTGTTTCTCATGTCTGCTTGTAGCCCTGACCCTTTACTATTACCTCTGACTATTTCTTGCTGTTCCTGCGCTGCTGCTTCCTATCTTCCACCTGTAGCCATCAACGCGTGAGCTAGGGGACCCCGGGGGCCGCAGCCTGGATCCAGTTGCAGCCAAATCCATCCTCACCACTAGAGGAACTGGTGAACACCCACTGGCTCTTAAACTCCGCTCCCTGGGGAAACCGATGCACTAGCTTCCTGTGTTTCAGTGTACGTGCTCCAGGGGGCCCTCTTCCTGTATCAGCCGGAACCCATTAGCAGCAGTCAGCCTTAGGTCCACATCCTTTGTGGTGCACTTCATGACCCTTGGTGCGATTTGCACTCCAGTGGTGCGCACCTATCACCTGACCCCAGCAGTCTTGACATCTATCTTCTGATGATTTTGTAATGTTTTGATCTGTTTAATGGAGATGCAAATATTCAAAGAAAGCAGATAATTAAAGAGGAATTCCCTGCATGGATAATATATACATACTTACATTTTGAGTTGGTGACTGAAGACAAAGAGAAGGCACATTTATTAAATAGGGGAGCTCAAGTCCTTAATGGGGATAATAATTGCATAGCCCCTAATGATCCCCAATGGCTCAAAATGTATATAGTTCAGAAACATATAGACAAAATAAAGGTGAATAAAGCAACTGGACCAAATAACTTACACCTACATATCCTCAAAGCCATTGTTTCTATTTTTATTCTCTAATGACTGGAATAGTACCTCTGGACTGGCGTAAGGCCAATGTGATGCCTATATTTAAGAAGGGATCAAAATCTTTACCAATTAACTACAGTACGGGAACAGGGAGCAAGTGGGTTTATTGGAATAGCGGTGCCTACTTCAGTGCTTTCCAGCTTCCAGGCGCATCAGCAAGGTATGAAATATACATAATTACATTACTCCAAACTGGACCAATCTAACTATGTATAAACTATCCAAACCTGAAATTCTTCCTTACAGCTGAAGTACTGCAAGTATGCCTAATTTTACACAGTTAAGCTGGTCCAGCTTGGACCAATATAAGTATTCATGTGTCATACCCGGACACCACTAATACAGTGAACATCGCTAGCTTCCGGATCCCATGCCGAGCAGATGCCCACATGCTTAATGAATACAGGAGGTTACCTATTTAGCAAAGGCACGGTTCACAGGACACTTTGCATTTTCTCAATGAATGGAGAACTGTCCGAAAGCTTGTCCTGAAAAATTGTATGTTAGTGAAAATAAAAAAAGTATCACGGACAGTACTCAATTTTCTCTGGCACAATTGCACTAATACGGCTACAATCACCTCAAGCATCTCAAAGAATGCAAAGCATTCTCTGATTGAACGAGGTGGAGACCAGATATGGCATCTATGCCAAGAGTGGGACCTCCTGTATTCAATAAGCAACAGAGCAGCCACTTGGCACTGGACCCAGATGCTAGCAGAAATCACTTTAGCAGCAATGCCCACTGAACATGCTCTCAACACAAAACCTCAGAGCCCCAATCAATCATATGTGCAGCTACTGGGGCAAAAGTGAGAGGAAATTCAAATTTTTAGAGCTGTCACCAGACCAAGAGATGAGGTTAAATATTTCATAGGGGGATCTAAGACTAGAATTTCCCAAACTTTGTTAGGGCTCTGTGAGAAGAAGTAATGTAAATCCCATCAAAAGGACACTAAACAAAAAATGAATTCATAGGGGTTTTATATATGCTATGCATATTTTTAAAAACATACAGGACAAAAAGTGAGCCAGACAGACACTCTCACATGTTTTTGTCTGTTTACGGCCTATTTATAGAGTGATTCAAAATTAACACAATGCTAATTTAAATGAGATGGATAATCAAAGAAAGCAAAGTTGTAATACATTGCGTAACCAAGATATTCACTGTAGTGATTATAGATTATAAAATCATCACCTCAAACTTCAAAGAAATTAAGTGTCAGACGTTGTGACCATGGTATATTGATAATTGATGGACTGCCTGTTGTGAAGCTACCTAAAACAGTTCTGGCTCCAGACAGCCGCAGTTGTAATTACTGTGATCACTTATACTTGAAACTGTTAAGCTCAGTCAAGCTAAGTAAATTACATTTATTTTATCTACCTATTTCTGCTGTGTCCTATTGCTGCATGAACAGTAAGCCTAGAGTTCACTTTAACCACTTCAGCCCCGGAAGTATTTACGCCCTTAAAGCGGAGGTCCACCCAGGGCTGAAAAAAATAAAAGTCAACAGCTACATATACAGTAGCTGCTGACTTTTTATTTTTTTGATCAGAAACAAAGTTTATTGAAGTTGTTGCATGATATTAACAAACATGGGCAAGGTGCAACAAGCACCCAACATATATAAAAGGAGTGATGCACTATCAGACAGATAAACCTGAGTACCCACATGTATACACCATTTTACTCCCGATCTCCCTAGATGAAGGGCAGAGGGGGACGACCGGCCTCAGCAGAGGGGTGGCAGGTAACACGTCCACCATTAGGTGTGGAGACTGAGCATCAGCGCCCACCACCGACCACCCCCAGGCCCCCACACAATTAATTTGTAAACATGTGGAGCCGATCCCTAACAGGGCTAGACATAAATGACATTACCCCTAATCTTCGCATGTTAAGGAGACTTCCAGCTACCTGTCCCAGATCTTGTGGTATTTATTCGGGCATCCTCTATGTTTATTGGGACCCTTTTAATATGGCAGACTAGTATTAACAGCCCTTATTCACTGTTGCAGAGTCGGGGGCACCTCTCTGAACCAAACCCTAGCCACCATCATCCTAGCCATAAACAATGTCTCCTGTAGAAAGATGTGAAGATATTTGTCCGTTTCGGACGTGGAGAGGAGACCCAATACACAATGCCTAGGGCATAGGGTGAGAGGGGAGCCCATCTGGTCATGTAAAAATTTGACCTCCTGATGCCAATAGTCCTTCATGTGAGGGCATGCCCACATTAAATGATGGAAGGTGGCTCCCGGAGCAGCACATCTAGGGCAGGTGGAGTCCCGACCTGGTTGATATTTTGAGATTCTATGTGGTGTGAGGTAGGACCTATGTAATATGTACAGGTGAGTTAGCCAGTCAGAGAGCTTGGGAGAAACAAGCTTATAGTTCCCAAGTATCTCCTCCCAGTCATCATCTCCGATCTCCCCAACATCCTCTTCCCACCACACCCTCAGACGCTGTGCCTGCTCAAAGGCTGAGGGTAGCATAATACAGTTATACAGGGCGGAAATAAGCTTTTTGGGGTCAAGTCCATTAACTATCTCCAGTAGAGGTAGTGGATCGGCACCCGGGAAGGTGCTCCCAAACTGGATATGAAGAGAGTGCCTCAACTGGAGATAGCAGAAGAACATATGACTGGGCAGAGCATACTCAGCCGCCAATTCTTGAAACAACTTAATACCATTATCACCCAAAACCTGAGGCAAATATATAATACCCCTACTGATCCACTGTATGCATGCAGGAACTGTCAGTTTCAGGTAGGGCTGGATTGTCCCAAAGTGGAGTGTGGGCGTGATGTGGTGGGGCGCGGGTATATTTCATGGCCTGATGCCAAACTCGGCGGTGATGGTGCAATAGCACCCCATCATCCCCCCGAGGAGGCAGCCGACAGGGTTCACAAAGAATGGCTTGAAATGAATGGGAGGTGGGGCATGGGAGGTCCAAACAGACCAGGGTGAGGTATCGAACACGGTCTACATCTTTGAGGAAGAAGAAATGGGAGAGCTGTGCTGCTGTATAGTATTTAGCGTGGTCTGGGAGGGCCACACCCCCAAATGTCACGGGGGCTTTCAAAGTCCGCCAAGACAATTTGTGTCGGGAACCGCCCAAGACAAATGAATTGAGGACGGACTCCAACGCGTGGAAGGTATGGGGCGGGACGGAGCACGGGGCATGCCAGAAAACGTACAACAATTTAGGAAGCAGGATCATTTTAATTAAATGTATGCGTCCCATGACCCCCAAGGGGAGATGGGACCACACCTGCGTTTTAGTCTTAAGGAGTGAAAATAGGGGCTCTATATTGAGTTTATTGAATTCTTTCAGGGACGGGGATATCTGTATGCCTAAGTAACGGATTTGATCCGTCCTAATTAGGGGGAGCGATGCCTGCTCGTGTGTGGGGGGACTCAGGTCAAGGGGGAGGATATGGGACTTGCCCCAGTTTATCTGCAAACCGGAAAACCAACCAAAGGTGCATATGAGTTGTAGGGCCGTGGACAAAGATGGGCCAGCGTCGTCAAGATACAAGAGCATGTCATCTGTGTACAGGCTACCTGTTTCTACCAGCCGACCCCTACGGAGACCTCTTATGTGGGGGTGGGCACGGATAGCTATGGAAAGGGGCTCCACGGCCAGCGCGTATAGCAAAGGAGAGATAGGGCAGCCCTGCCAAGTACCCCGGGATAAAGGGAAGGAGTCGAAGATCCTACCATTGACTTGTATACGGGCAGTGGGGGCTTTGTAAAGGATTTGCAGACATTTTATGAAATTTGGACCGAAGCTGAATCTGCACATACATTCCCAGAGATACCCCCACTCCACCGAGTCGAGCGCCTTTGCTGCATCAAGGCTAACAACCACCCTAGACCCCACGTTATCATGCAAAGCCTGGAGGTTCATGGACAGGCGTCGAACATTGAATGCTGTGTTCTTATTGGGCATGAAGCCTACCTGATCTGGATGAATAAGGTCAAGAATGACTGTTGAGACGTAGTGCGAAAATTTTTGCAAGAATTTTAACATCCAGCTGTGGCAGTGAGATAGGGCGATATGGCTCAGGGAGTGCGGAATCCTTACCAGGCTTGGGGATCAAGACTATGAGGGCCTCACCCATAGACGCAGGGATGGTGCCTGTTTTAAACATGTGGGTATAGAGCTCCCCCAGTCTTGGGACTGTAACCTCGCGGAACTGGGTGTAGAATTCTAGGGGCAACCCATCTGACCCTGGTGATTTGGAGGATGGGAGGCTAGCCATAGCTTCCTCAATGTCGTCGGTGGAAATCGGGGCTTCCAGTTGTTTGACTGTTGGGCAGTGAGGCATGGGAAGTCAATGGTCTGTAGAAATACTGTCAGGTCATCAAGCATGTATTGGACAGTGGACGAGTAGAGGGTTGAGAAAAATTCTTTAGCCACCAGGTCAGGATCCATGAGCACGTCTCCACCAGCTGTCTTGAGGCTGACCACCACTGGGGGCTTATGATCTAGGTGTGCCATATAAGCCAGTAATTTACCGGCCCTTTCGCCGTGCTCAAAGATCCTTTGCCTGCTGAGAAAGATATGCTGCTTGGCCTTAGTACACTTAGTGTAACTGGTTAAGGAGCCTAGTCTTCTGCCGCAATTGGGCTGCATTCGCGCGGGGAGGGATCAGCAAGGAATCCCTGCTCCACGGAGCGCAGATGGTCCTCCGCCAGCCACACCCCCAGCCTGGAGGAGGCCTTGTATCTAGAGATGCGGGCGGACAGTAGTAAGCGCACATGAAGCTTAAATGCCTCCCAGATCTCCCCGGGTCTGGCCGACCCCTGGTTAATCTGGAAGAAATGCTCCCACTCCCTCAGAAGATCCTCCATCTCTGGGATCACGGACAACCAAAAGGGGTTGAGGTGCCAGGCAGGTGGCGATCCTGAGGCCCGGAGGCAGAGAGTGATTCAACAGGGGGAATGATCCAACAGAAGACGGGCATCTATGACCGGTCCGAGCAGATGAAGCATCAGTGGAAGTGTCAGCAGGATAAAATCAATCCGAGACATGGCTGGGGTAAAGCATGTGTACTGCCTAGCATCTGGATTGCAGTGTTGCCAGGTGTCCGTCATGGCAAATTCCTTCAGAAATCTGCAGAATCTGGTGCTACTGGATGCACGCAGAGCAGAGGCTGGAGGGTCCAGCCTATCGAGCGCCAGGTCCACCACAGTATTAAAGTCTCCGAGCCAGATGACCGGAGTGGTGGGGAACTGAGCCATGTAGGCTACGCCCTCCTGTAGCACTGCAAACTGAAATGGAGGGGGAATATAGAAAGCTAAAATAAGAACCTCTACACCACAGATCATGGCATGCAAAAATAAATATTGACCCTGAGGATCCGACCGTAGATCAAGCAGCTGAAACTGCACTTCCTTAGCAATGAGGATAGCATTGCCTTGCGAGTGACTTGTGTGGGGGGGCCTGGTACAGCCAGCCCACCCAAGGTCTCTTGAGTGACATCTGAAGGTGCTTGGTGATGTGAGTCTCCACCAAGACTGAGATTTCCGCTCTGAGATGCTTCAGGTATGCCAGGACAGCCAGGCATTTAGGCTTAGCGCAAAGGCCACTGACATTCCATAGCGCTAATTTGAGAGGAGTCATAGCAGTGGTAGGTAGCCAGGGATTGCGATCCACAGAGAACACACCGCAACCCCGTCTGTAATGGTGTACATAGGGTATAGGCATACAACATACAGTCAAATAAAAGTCGACGCGTTTCCTTTGCAGGGATAGGGAGCAATAGGAAGCGGTAGCAAAAACAATCAGCCAGGAGGCTATGTTAGGGGTGCAATAACAATTTAGATAAAAGTTCATCATCACATTAATATAAACGGAAACCCGTTCCTGAAACACACTGGCCCAGCTTAGGAGGAACAACACACTGCCACCCTTTCAGGTCTGTGGGACAGTGGCTGGCCAGTTAAACATAGCATAATAACAATGTACCATCTGGTAATACAGAAAAAACGAAGGGATCCAAGTCGTGGCACTTGGAGATCTAGGAAAATTGTGAGAAGTTGGGGGGCGACACATAGCTGCAAAGCACACTCCGGAACAGGGTGCACAGTCCCCGAGTGAAGCAGACCACTTGTGCTTGCTCCGGTGTAAGTCGTATGTCGGGGAACACAAGGACTCCCGAACGGGAGAAGTGCAGCGCAAATTCATAAGACCGTAGCTTGGGGCCCGCAGCAGGCGCCAGTGTGAGTACTTATGAAAGGCCTCAAAGTACTTACAAATAGGAGGTGCAGGAACGGAGGCAACGGCCTTTTAACCATGGTGTCCGGGTGTAAGTGTTCATGGTGCAGCGGTGATTCCAGGCCAGGGGAATGCCACGAGGGTCCCATGCAGCTCATCAGGGGGAGACGGTTTCAATCAGGCAAGGGATCCGCCACTGCACGTCATTCCAGCCACACCAGCACCGATTCCGGATCTTCAAAAAACTGAGCCCGATTGTCTCCACCACACGAAGCCAGGCCGGGTACATCATGGAGTAAGAGAGGTGACGGGCACGGAGCTGCCGTTTGACTTCGGTAAATTGGGCCCTCTCCTTCTGGACCTCCGCGGAGAAGTCCGGGAAGACCGCCACATGGCCTTTGCCCACAGAGATGTTGCCTTTCTCCCTGGTGAGGTAAAGGATGATGTTGAGGAACTTCGCGAAGAGCGTGCGTGGGGGGGCCCTTCTCGGAGGAGGCCATGCTGCCAGGCGGTGGGTATGCTCTACCACGAAGGAGGCCGAGAAAGCCTCCCTTCCAAAGGTTGTTACGAGCAGATTTTCCAGGTAGGTAGGTGGGTCGGAGCCCTCGGCTCATTCAGGGAGACCGACAAACCGGAGGTTGCACCTCCGGAGCCGGTTGTCCATATCGTCCTGTTTGTGCAAGACTGCGTTGAGCTGATGTTGAAGTTGCTCGTTAGTCATTTGCAAGGACGGAAGCTCATCCTCCACGTGGCTGATTCAATGCTCCATTTCGGTTACTCTTTCCCACAACTTCTGGGCATCTTGCCAAAGGAGAGAGATGTCTACTTTAACACTCTCTATCATGAAGGTGAGGGAGGTCCGACACAGAGCTACCGCTTCCAGGATCCTTTCTGTGTCCCCTGTCGGTACCTCAATGTCAGAGCAGGGCCCGCCCCCATCTTCCCCGACCGGTTCTCTCTCATCATGGTGGAATTTATCAAGCTTAACCGCTGCGGCAGACTTCCTCGATTTGGCGGATGCCATGCCAGGGAGTCTCAGTAACAGGCTGCAGCAGCGATTTGAGTCAAATAAGGCAGATTTGCGTCCCCAGGATCAATGTGCAGGATCTTGAACAGCGGAGCTCTCACTCAGAGCACCCTACGCCATGAAGCTCCAGACCACGCGCCAGCTGCTGACTTTTAATAATAGAACACTTACCTGTCCTGGAGTCCAGCGATGTCGGTACCTGCTGCCGATCTTCGGATCGGGGGTCGGGTACAGCCGCGTCCATTGCGGGTAAAGGAACCCAGAAGTGTAGCATTACAGCTTCACGCCGGGAACCTTACAGCGCATGCGTGTGGCTCCGCTGCGCTCTGCTATTGGCCAGGTGGCCAGTAGCAGAGCGAGGAGGGAGCCGGGCTGCTGACGTTGCAGCGGCCGCCGACCTGAGCTCCCGGATGCGTGGAAAAGGACACCTGTCTAAAGACAGGTGTCCTCTTCCCCCTCCCCCTAAAAGGTGCCAAATGTGACACCAGAGGGGGTGAGGAATCCAACCAGTGGAAGTTCCACTTTTGGGTGGAACTCCGCTTAAATGACCAGGGCATTTTTTGCGGTACAGAGCTGTGTTATTTTAACTGGCAAGTGCGCAGTCATGCGACGCTGTACACAAACAAAATCGATGTCTTTTTTCCCCACAAATAGAGCTTTCTTTTTGTTTTATTTGATCACCACTGTGTTTTTTTATTTTTGCGCTATAAACAAAAAAAAGAGCAACAATTTTGAAAAAGCAACACATTTTTAACTTTCTGCTATAATACATATCTAATAAAAATATGTAAAAATCAAATTTCTTCATCAATTTAAGCCAATTTGTATTCTGCTACATATTTATGGTAAAAAAAAGTCCCAATTAGTGTATATTGATTGGTTTGCACAAAAGTTATTGTGTCTACAAACTATGGGATAGATTTAGGGACTTTTGTTTTTATTTTTTACTAGTAATCAGCGATTTTTAGTGGGACACTACGGTGGACAAATTGGACACAAAGTGACACTTTTTGGGGACCAGTAACACAAATACAGTGATCAGTGCTAAAAAAAAATGCACTGACACGGTATAAATGACACTGGCAGGGGAAAGAGATTGACATCAGGGGCAATTAAAGGGTTAAGTGTGCTCCTAGCTGGTGCTTGCTAACTATGTGGGGAATAGACTGACTGCAGGAAGAGAGAGATCTGTGTTCCTGATTAGTAGGAATCACAGATTTCTCTCTCCCTTCCTGACAGAATGACGGTCTGCCTTGTTTACATAGGCAGACCGCCTTTCTCTCATTTCCCCGAACGATCTTGGATGGCCGGTGGCATGCATGCCCCAGACCAGGGAGCGCTAACAACGTACAGGTATGTTGTTTCGTGCAACCGCCGCATGTATAGAAGTAGTTAAAATAAATTGCGTGTATCCCTATTGCCCTAACCCAACCTAACCCACCCTCTACCTCCACAGATGTATAGTATACTTACCTTGATTCAATGGCTGTGGTTGGTTTACCCACTTGCTGATCAGGCCTTTTCTGGAACTTTTTGTTTAAGTTTAAATTAGTATTTTTTGCTGGAAAATAACTTAGAACCCCTAAACATTATATATTTTTTATTTTTTTTAGCAGAGACCTTAGAGACTAAAATGGTGATCATTGCAATATGTTATGTCACACTGTATGTGCGAAGTGGTCTTTTAAATGCAATTTTTTTGGGGGGAAAAAATAAACATTTTTTGTATATAAAAAAAAAAACAAAACACTAAAGTTAGCCCAATTTTTTTATAACGTGAAAGATGATGTTAATAGGTTCCTAACATGTTATGCTTTAAAATTGCTTTAAAAATTTCTTTAAAATTGCGCACTCTTGGAATGGCGACAAACTACAGTACTTAAAAATCTCCATGGGTGATGGTTTAAAAATGTTTACAGGTTACCTCCTCTGAGTTACAGAGGGGGTATAGTACTAGAATCATTGCTCTCACTCGAACGATCGTAGCGATACCTGACATGTGTGGTTCGAACACCGTTTACATATGCTGGAGCGAGTTAGGTATACTTCTGCATGTGAGCACGGAGGGATTGGGCGCTTTACATTTTTATTTTTTTTTCTTATTTTTTTTATTTTTTATTTTTACACTGCCCCTTTACTGCCATAATCCCGGTATTAAACGTCAAAGCAATGACATTATATATATAAATATATATATATATATATATATATATATATATATATATATATATAATGTTCAATCCACTATCCAAAAATGTAAAGAGTATGGCACAACTGCAAACCTACCAAGACATGGCCGTCCACCTAAACTGATAGGCCGAGCAAGGAGAGCATTAATCAGAGAAGCAAACAAGAGGTCCATAGTAACTCTGGAGGAGCAGCAGAGATTCACAGCTAAGGTGGGAGAATCTGTCCACAGGACAACTATTAGTCGTGCACTCCACAAATCTGGCCTTTATGGAAGAGTGGCAAGAAGAAAGCTATTGCTGAAAGAAAGCCATAAGAAGTTCTGTTTGAAGTTTGCGAGAAGCCATGTGGGGGACACAGAAAACATGTGGAAGAAGGTGAATTGTTCAGATGAGACCATAATTGAACTTTTGGCCTAAAAGCAAAACGCTATGTGTGGCTAAAAACTAACACCGCATATGACCCTGAACATACCATCTTCACCGTGAAACATAGTGGTGGCAGCATCATGTTGGGGGGATGCTTTTCTTCAGCAGGGACAGGAAAGCTGGTCAGAGTTGATGGGAAGATGGATGGAGCCAAATGCAGGGCAATCTTAAAAGAAGACCTGTTAGAGTCTGCAAAAGACTTGAGACTGGGGCGGAAGTTCACCTTCCAGCAGGACAATGACCCGAAACATACAGTTCTCCATCCAATCTGACAGAGCTTGAGCTATTTTGCAAAGAAGAATGGGCAAACATGTCCCTCTCTAGCTGTACAAAGCTGGTAGAGACATCCCCAAAAAGACTTGCAGTTGTAATTGCAGTGAAAGGTGATTCTACAAAGTATTGACTTTTCCTTCCACTTCACAATTATGTACCACTTTGTGTTGGTCTATCACATAAAATCCCAATAAAATACATTTACCTTTCTGGTTGTAACATGACAAAATGTGGAAAATGTCAAGGGGTATGAATACTTTTTCGAGGCACTGCATACACATATATATGTATTGTGGGCAATCAGCTTCAAGTGGAGGACCCCAAACAAGTAAAACAGCCTTGTGTCAGGTTTAAGAGCTTCCTGCCTGTGTTTATTCACTCAGACAATAAGGATGAACAGAAAGGTCTCCCTTGCAGGGGTAGAAAAACAGTCCCACAACAAAACATCCATTAACTGAAAATAAGCCTCCTGGCTAACGGACAGACCTGACAGGGTCTGCTTCAGACCTGCAGACATGTTCATTCACAGCCTGCTCATTCTCTCTCAGCACCACACTGATTACACCTAGGTCAGGCAAAATTATACCCCAGCTGGGGAGCAAGGTGTGACCAATACTTAACCCCTTGCTGCCTACAGACCTCTCCCTGCCACCCATTTACCTTAGGAATATCAGGATTCTATGTGGCAGATATACTCCATACACAACTGACATGACCTGTTTGTCACAATATATATATATATATATATATATATATATATATATATGTGGACACACTTCTCCTGTGCCAAATTTCTTTTTAATCCATATTCTTCAGATGGAAACAATCAGCAAAGTCATCAGCGACTGTACAGTTTCCGACAAGCCTGTCCTTCATCAAGCTGTGTGTGCAGACACACAGCTTGATGAAGGACAGGCTTGTCCGAAACTGTACAGTCGCTGATGACTTTGCTGATTGTTTCCATTTGAAGAATATGGATTAAAAAGAAATTTGGCACAGAAGTGTGTCCTCACGTTTATTTATAATTATCGGTGAGAACTGGAGTTCGCCGGTGACACACCTCCTGGAAACGATTGAATCCTATAGAGGGGTGACTCACGTAATTGTTTGATATATATATATATATACAGTGTATACTGTGGGTGGTTGGCAAGTGGCTACATCCTGTGTTATAAGTCTTTACTGTCCTAGCCATGGCTGCACATTAAAGCCCCATCAACTTCTATAGGGCTGTGTCCTGAGGCCAAAGACAATTAGATATGATCTCATAGAAGTCTCTCTTCAATAAGAAAGTTCCTTATAAAATATAAATGCTCCATCCAGGAAGCTATAAACAGACCGGGTTGTTTAACTAAACAAGTGACAACACGTAACAACTCTATTATGTAAAAACTCGTGAAAAGAAAAAGGGTGTACCCGAACACGAACCTCTCCTACAACTTTACCTCACTTGAAAGAGAAAACCATAATGGAATCGTCCACTTCACACAACCTCCGGGTCCTTGAAAATGAGGGGACGACCTCACTTGTAGACCTCCCTCGCCCAGGTTTCCTATCGAAGGACCTACCTCGTAAATATAAAATATTCCTTGAAAGAATAACTTCTCTCTGAAGATACTCTAGTATAGATTAACAGAAACCGGAGTCCTGTGTCGGGATATCTTCAACTACCCCGAAATTACACGTCGGTACCGATCCTGTCATTTCTGAATATTGTGTCCTACATCGGTGAACGGTTGGTGGGTGTCATATGTG
>BLSH010050174.1:569954-585627 GCA_018402905.1 Glandirana rugosa
TGGGGAAACTAGATTATGTCGGTACTCAGAAAAACCCTTTCTACGTTGTTAAAAAAGTGTGGACCTAAACCCCTAGGAGACGGTAAGGAGGAACGTCTAGGAGAGGTCAGGACAGTCCAACCTACCATTTACAACCACCTGTCGGTAAAAATCCAGAGAGGTCTCTACGAGTTAACCCAAATTCAGTCCCGAGACCGACCCGGTAAGTTCTTGTCAGTGTCTCAACACTTCGGTGAGGAAGCAATAAAATCGACACACGAATCCCAGTAACAGAACAACCTTCCATTCGGAAGCCGGGAGTACAGGGATATCCTGGACGAAAACCTTCTCCAGAGTGCTCAGGACCTCAGACTGGGCCGAAGGCTTACCTTCCAACAAGACAATGACCCTAAGCACACAGCTAAAATAACGAAGGAGTGGCTTCACAACTCTGTGACTGTTCTTGAATGGCCCAGCCAGAGCCCTGACTTAAACCCAATTGAGCATCTCTGGAGAGACCTAAAAATGGCTGTCCACCAACATTTACCATCCAACCTGACAGGACTGGAGAGGATCTGCAAGGAGGAATGGCAGAGGATCCCCAAATCCAGGTGTGAAAAAATTGTTGCATCTTTCCCAAAAAGACTCATGGCTGTATTAGATCAAAGGGGTGCTTCTACTAAATACTGAGCAAAGGGTCTGAATACTTAGGACCATGTGATATTTCAGTTTTTCTTTTTTAATAAAACTGTAAAAATGTAAACAATTCTGTGTTTTTCTGTCAATATGGGGTGCTGTGTGTACATTAATGAGGGAAAAATGTACTTAAATGGTTTTAGCAAATGGCTGCAATATAACAAAGAGTAAAAAATTTAAGGGGGTCTGAATACTTTCCGTACCCACTGTATATACAAATTTTAGTGCCGCTCCAAGCCGGAAAACAAAAAGCTCCCTGCTGGTCATGCAGTGAAGGGAGCAGGCACCTATACACCATTCAGAGGTGTAAACATAATGTGAAAAAGAAGAAAGGGCCGCCAATAACTGACCCGGTGCTTCAGCAGTAGATGGATGTGTCCTCAGCCAACTCCAATCTAGCCATGCCCGATGACGCATTTCACCCCGCCCACCAAGGCTTGCTCATACCTGCAGCAGATTGCAAACCCAGTGCATTTTTAACGTTGTGTGGAAAAAGTGCACAGAATGCAGGTGTTCTAGACCACATTTCAATGTAAAAGAGCCCTAAGAGGGGAATTACCCACTTCTACATATTTTGCTACTACCTGTTGCACCTCTGGAACAGGAAGCAAAGGGAAATACAAACATGAAAAAATAAACTTACATTTGTTTAACCCTTTCCTGCTTTATCCAAATGCAGTGCAACACACGGTGCATTGGTGTGCTATTCAGAATGGCACCTCATTGCATCAACACATATAACATGAGTTGCAGCTAGTTACAGAAATATGTATGTTAACGCAACATGATAGTGTGAGTGGGCCCACAAGAAATCAGAGCCCCTGTCATGAACCTATAGTACATTCATGTCCTGTCTGTTTGTTTACCTCTTGGTTATGTCAGCCTAGAGGCCGTTCTCATCACCACCTGTGGGCTAAGTAATCTCCTCTCAGTAAACTCCACCCCAGTCTCCAATTAAGGAAAGTCTATTTAAGACCATGTGCTGCAAAGCCTCCTTGCCGATCAGTGTTGTGTGTTTGGCTTCGTGTGTGGTTGTTCCTGTCGTATGCTCTGAGTCCATTTCCATTTACCAACTTTTGGCTTGTTCTGACCATCCCTTTCTGCTTGATACCCCGACCTTGGCATGCTCTTCCATCTGTCCCTGTCTGCTTGTGGCCCCGACCTTTGGCTAAGGCCACTGACTATCCTTGCTGTTCCTGCGCTGCTGCTTCCTCTCTTCCACCTGTAGCCAGCCAAGCGGGAGCTAGCGGACCCCGGGGGGGCCGCGACCTGGATCCAGTTGCAGCCAAGTCCATCCTCACTACCAGAGGCTCTGACGAACTGGCTCTTAGACTCCGCACCCTGGGGAAACCGATGCACTAGCTCCCGGTGTTTCAGTGTCAGTGCTCCAGGGACCCGTCTTCTTCCCATAGCAAACAGCTCATTAGCAGCAGTCAGCTATCGGTCCACAATCTTAGCGGTGCGCTTTGCAACATTAGCGCTGCGCTTCGCACTTCAGCAGTGCGATTCACACCCCATCGGTGTGTATCTGTCACCTGACCCCAGGTGTCGTGACAGCCACCATGTTGCAAGGCATGCTAAGCATACCGATCATGTGCCCTCCTACATCTCAAAAAATTGGGAATTATGTGGTTGGAAATATAAAGAATTCATATTAATCTGTCACAGGTAGATAACATGTAAAAGGAAAATGTAGACTTGCATGCAAAAAGGAAGTGTCTTTAGGTGCATTTGCTGGGGTACACAACTGTCAGTCACAGCTCTTTATATATCATAGGTTTCAGTGTTTCATTATAGTGTTGGTAGCAGTGAAAAATGAAATGACATCCCATGTTAATTCAAAATATTAATGCTTAAGGAGAATTAAATGTTTCCACTTCAAGCTTTGACTTGTGTTTGACAATTCCCTGGATTCCATTGAATACATGGCATAGAAATAGCATAGACCAGCCTTTTTCAACCTTTTTACCCCACAGAAACCCCTAAAGTAAGTTTCAGATCTCGGTAAACCCTTACTATAACCAATTCATCAAAGATCAATGGGAAAAATGACCCTTACATTGGTGATCAGTAGAAAATGTTCAACCCTTACAGTGGTGGTCAGAACCCTTACAGACAGCTAAAGGCATAATTAGTGTCATGCTGCTGGCATTACCAAGTGATGTTGTTCCTGGAATTATGCAGGCACCATTAAATGGGAGGTCATTCAGCTACAACTCAATGAATCCCTAGCCTCATAGGGTTCCATGGAGCTCTCATTGTGCATGGCTACTATACAGAATATGTGGATGGAGATATGAGCAAGCAACCCCTACATATCTCTGAGAAACAATAGCACTTGGCCAAGGTTTTTAAGACTGGTGATCCTTCCTTCTTATATCAGTTGGCCAACAGGAGTCTGCCACCACCATAAGCATGATTAGACGATCACTGTATATGTCTGAAAGTGGCCATACTGGTTGACTATGCAGGTACTATTAATTACGAGGTCAATTAGCCACATCTAAAAGAACACCTGTCAACCTCTGGAGGAGCCCTAGGGTTCCAGGGAATGCTGGTTTAGGCTGGGTTCAGACATGCTGCAGCTGCGGCTCACAGCAGGGGGCCCGGTGTGTCCCTGCTCTCCTATTCAGGTGCAAATCAGGTCCGAATTTCTGCCTGGAATTGCACCTGATTCTAAGCCAAAGATGCACAGGACCCTTTCCAAATCTGTACCGTGGCCGCCCCAGAAGTGTGTGAACTGGCTCCATTGAGAGCTGGTCACACTCCTATCATGCGAATTGGATGTGGGGAAACTCGCATCCATAGGCGTGCGCACAGGGCATGCTGGGTGTGCCTGGGCACACTCTAATCACCCCATGTGCATTAGCATTATCCAGGGGCGGCACCAGGTGGGTGGTTGGGGGTGCCAGTGGCCAGTGTAAATACCCCCATTATATTAAAGGCTAGGTTCAACTTTAGGAACAAGTAACACCTCTATTTAGGATTTAACGTAAAATGCTCCTAATGAACTACCTCCCATGACAACAGGTGGTGTTCATATGTGTTTGAGCTTTGGGGTGCACACCCTAATGCAATAGGCTACGCACACCTATGCCTGCATCCAATTCACATAAGTGTGAACCCAGCCTTAGAATAGTTGGCATAGACCATGATAGTGACATAAGCATGAGTAAGTTATGAATGCTGCAATCTGATGACCAGTTTATGAAAAAGAAACCTAAATCAATATTGCCAAAGTGTGCTCATTTAAGCAGACATAGATTGTACTTGAACGTCTGCCCATACAATGGCTGGGCCAGTGCAGGGGAGCAATAAAGACAGCTGCTTTTCCCTGGCCCTAGGGCTGCCACCTTTTAATCCATGGAAACACAGTGGGATAGTTGGTGATTAAATGGGGTTCAACTGGTATGATTTAGCCATAAAAAGCATGGTAAAAGAGTTCAAGGTCTTCAAAAGACCCTTTACAACAGCAATATTCCTATATGTGGTAGCAGGACAAGTGGACCCCAACACCAGCCACCACATATATGTGTTGCCGTCTTATTCTGAGGTGTGCTCCAAAACTGTGACTTCTGTGTCCTGTACAGGGCATAGGCAACTATTGATGACCGGGAGCCGATAAGAATGGGCTCCTTATGACATCAGCACAGTGCCACATAGTCAGGAGCCCTTCCTTCTGGGTATCACTATTTAGGCTGCATGCACACTGGACGTTCTCCTAGCAGCAGAAGAATGCTGAATGCTGGTACATGTGTGTACCATTTAGCTACACTTTCTACCCAGTTTAGCAGCATCCAGCGCTTGGGGGTAAATGAATTTCATTGGCCAGACTAATAAATTATTCTGGCCATTGAAATAAATGTGCTAAATGTGCTTAGCATGAACACGCATTTAGACTTGTTTACACATGTTTTTGTCGCGTCCATCGGTTTTCTGGGACACATAAGCTTTTATTGAATTGTGTTCAGGGGCTTTGGCAAAAAATGTCAAAAGCTGCAAAAATGTGAGTTTAGAAGCAGCAATGTGTATGAGGCTGTCCTCCCATGACCCACTGTGGCATGCACCCGGCATGCTCTGTGATGTCTGTGTCCTTCAGACACAGCTGATCCCAAATTGGGGTAAAGAGCCAATCATACCAGCTCTTTACCACGTGATCAGCTGTGTCTAATCACAGTTGACCACGACAGTAAAATTTCAATTTAGTTATAGTCTTTTGACTATAATGCCATTTTAGTTTTAGCCATATTTTAGTCATCTGAATGGTTTTAGTTTTAGTCATATTTTAGTCAATATTTTAGTCAACTCAGAACTCCAGTACATTTTGGGATTTAGTTTGATTTTAATGCATTATTTAAGCATTTCTTTAGAATTGCCAAACTCATTATATACTCCTGGAGTAAAAATCTAATAACATTAATTATTAATTATGGTATTAAGGTTTGTACATGCACTACATGAGATAGAACGTCTTTATAAATAAAACAAAGTTTATTAAACAAACAAAACTATTGCTTTTTGACAAGCAAAAGTTCAACTTGAAAATATAAAAAAAAACAAAAAACTGTAAACTCTATTGACTGAAATGCCATGGCATTAATATAAACATAAATAAAAAGGCTTTTCTTATTTATTTATTTTTTTTTCTTGATATTTAATGTTGGTATTATATTCAGATAATAGCACATATTACCTGAGTATAATACCAACATTAAATATCAAGAAAAAAAAAAAGAAAAGCCTTTTTCTTTTTTTTTCTTTTAGCAGCTTAGTAGATGTCCCCTACATATTCTTATGTGGTAGTGCAGTGTTAATTATGATGTCAAATTTCAATTTAGTTTTAGTCATAGTCTTTTGACTAAAATGCCATTTTAGTTTTAGTCATATTTTAATCATCTCAATTGTTTTAATTTTAGTCGTATTTTAGTCGACTAAAATAGTATTAATTAGTCGATGAAAATATTTTAGTCAACGAAATTAACACTGGACCAGGAGGTAGACACACTTGCCGGTTATCAGCATTTCTTTCTTCGTGCTGACAGACACTGGTTGGGCACCCCTGCTCTAAATAAACTGAAGAAATAAGAGTAGATTTTTTTTAGGTTTTACCTAAGCAGCTCAAGGAGTCAAATTTAGCCAATTAACCACTTGCCGACCGCCGATCGGCATCTGACGGCGACAAGGTGGCTCTTTAAGGCAAATCGCCGTCATATGATGGCGGCTGCCAGATCGCGCACAGTGAGCGCGTGCGCGCCGCCAGAGGCGCCCCGCGCGCTCACTGTGTCCGGGGAAGGCCAGGGAGCGGGTGCGGCGGAGTCGATCTCCGCCGGCCACCCGCGATGCCCCCCCGGAGTGAAAGAACGGAGGTCCGTGTAAGTAAACACGGACCTCCGTTCTACACGGAAGCTGTGATCGCTTCCCTTCCCCAGCTAGGGCAGTCCCCCCACAGTTAGAACACGCCCAGGGAACACAGTTAACCCTTAGAGCGCCCCCTGCAGGTTAACCCCATTCACCAATGGCATTTACACAGTAATCAGTGCATTTTTATAGCACTGATCGCTGTATAAATGCCAATGGTCCCAAAAAAGTGTCAAAATGTTCCGACATGTCCGCCCCAATATCGCAGTTCCGCTAAAAATCGCAGATCGCCATTACTAGTAAAAAATTTAAAAAAATAAAAACCCCAAAAATGAATTCTCATCATCCGTAACGCGACCACTTTTGCGCAAACCAATCAATAAACGCCGATTGTGATTTTTTTAATCACAAATATGAGGAAGAATATAAATCGGCCAAAGCCGATGAAAAAAAATGTTTTTTTTATATTTTTTTTTTGGATTTGTATTTTAGCAAAAAGTAAGAAATTTGGGTTTTTTTGCAAAATTGTCGCTCTTCTTTTGTTTATAGCGGCGATCGGAAATAACGCAGCGGTGATCAAATACCACCAAAAGAAAGCTCTATTTGTGGGAAAAAAAGGACGCAAATTTTGTTTGGATACAATGTCGCACGACCGCGCAATTGTCAGTTAAAGCGACGCAGTGCCGAATCGCAAAAAGGGCTCCGGTCCTAAAGTGTGAAATCCTTCCGGGGCTGAAGTGGTTAAAATCAGTCATTTTTACGGCAAAATTCGTTTTGCCAAAATAATTCTTTTCATCCTTAGTTCTTACTCCTGCATAGAAGAAATAAATATGCAGCAGAAAAAAACCCATATTAAAGCAGTTAGCTGCACCAAGGTCAACCAATCACAAGTTTATTAGTAGAGACTATCAGAAAGAGTGCCTGTCTAAGCAGAGGAGAGATGAGAGGGGTAATGACATAACTGAGACAGAGTATAATCAATGCAACGCTCTGTAAAAAAAATGCAAATGCTATGCTGTCTAAACAGAGACTTCTCCCAGCCAGAAGATGATGTGCTGTAAACATGTAAAATCCTTTCCAGGTGAAGCAGATTAGCAAACTTCATCAGAATAAAATTCTTTTTGCTCACTGTTGGAAGTAGAAATTGCCATTCCATCCGTAATTTGAAAACGAAACGTTGACAACAGGGAATGTTTTCTCATTAATTCTGTTCATCTACATGAAGTTTGAATTCTGTAGAAATAAGAAAACATTAGGAAGAACTCTGATATTCACTATAGTTTGATATTTACATAACATGATTGTTAATGAGATCCTCATACCTCTAACAGAAGAACTGGGCAATCAGGGGTGTTTGGTCACTCAGTTCTCGGTGGGGGACAGTTGCAGCTCGGATCGAGTAGGTATGTTTATATTTTTTTTAATCCTGCACTTCTCTTTTAAATTGCAAAGGCAGTGGATGGGGATGTACACTTGTCATGGACACAATGGTTCGCAAAAATCATCTGCTCACTGCTTGAGACCCATTCGGCTGAATATCAATGGGGCGCATGCAGTTGCCGTATGGTGGTGTAGAGGCCACATAACACCTCCTCACTTCCTGCCAAGCGCCCTCTGATAAGTGATCCTTCACAGGTCACTCTTTAGAGGGATGAACCTAGGGTAAACTAGCCCTGAAACTATCTGTTGGTTTAGGAAGTGACTTAACCAGTTTGGCTCCAGAGCAATTTTCTTTTAATTTTTGGCAATAAAATTACTTAAACCCCCAGCACATTATATATTTTCTGAGAGCAGAGGCCCTGTAAAATAAAAAGGTGATAGTTGCAAATGTTTATGTCCCATGATATTTGCGCAACTGTTTATTAAATGCAAATTTTCATGAAAAAATAAAACCAAACTAGCTTTAGTGCAAAAACACACAAAATAATATCCATTTTTGGTACTGCAGCTATCAGCTTGTGATTAAAACTTGTGAACAAAGGTTCACTCTTTGGACGTACATAGTGCATCCAAAAAGCTGACCTGGTTATTAGGTCCTCATTTAAAACAGGGTTGTCCAAAACAATGCCCATGGGCTGCAACCTGCTCCACAAACGATTTGTCTGCTATTATAAGCCTCCATGCACGAATGCTGATATTAAAGTAGAATTATAGTCAAAACTTTTTCTTTTCATTTTAGATAGAGCAAGGAAGGGATATAACCCTGGCCAGATTTATTTATTTTTTTGTCATCTGTGTCCCATTGCGGAGATTTCCCCTCACATCCTGTCCCATAGCCCGTGGATTGTAGATTAACTGACTGGAAGGCCACAGTATGTGAGTTTGCAAGACTGTATGTTGGATAGGGTGGTAAGCAATATTGGGGTTCCGCAAGTGTAGCGCCCCCATAGTGTAGGCATTTTTGTAGAGAGGTCTTTTTGTAAGAGGAGGCACAATTTAGTCAGGCCTGACATAAAGTGCAGGCCTGGGTGTTTTGATCTGGGCAGGGGAGTGGCTCAGAGTAAGGCTGGAGATTACAGGAAGGGACGTCCCTTGGGTACTCCTCCCCTTCCAGAAAGTGCTGGAAAGAGGGGATGGATGAGGAGTGTCACCTTCTGCTGTATGTTAAGGAGCCCTGACCAATCCCCAACTAGGATTGGCAGAGGGCAGGCCTCCTTAAATATGGTGATCTGCCCAGCAGGGGGAGGAGAGTTCGGGTGGAAGTGGTGAAGATGTAGCAAAGGTGCTGTGGAGGCCTCTACCTGGGAGGGAGCCCCCAGTCTGGGGGGGTGACTTTGAGGCCTGGGGGTTTGGTTGTGGCCAGGAGTGGAGTTGATTCCTGGAGCAGCACAGGGGAACAGGAGAAGAACAGAGGTGCAACTGAGGACACTTTGGGTATCCACTGGAGTCGGTGAGTGACAGACCCTGGGAGCTGGAAGACAAGGCTGGAGCAGGCCGGGAGAAGAATATTGGAAGGTCTGTGGAGGTCTCAGGAGCCAGTCAGGGGAAGGAGTGTCACTGAGAGGAAAGCAGGCCGGTGTGGCCCGGAAGAGGGATGGGCTGGGAGTTGTAGTACATCAAAGGCCTAGCTAGCATTAACGTACTTAGCTACACTTGAGGGGTCCCTGACCCTGGCCTGTAAGTGCAGGCCTTGGCATGTGCTAGCTGTGGTGGGTCAAGTAGGTCAAGAGGGTCAAGTGGGTCAAGAGGGGTCAAGTAGGCCTGATAAATTTCATTTTAGGCTGGGAAACTAAGTGAAGTGCTGGAGAGAAGTGAGAGGAGTAACGGTCAGCAAGTGAAGTGCTGGAGTAAGTAGAAGTGTGTATAAACAGTCGTGTATATAGAGGGTCCCGAAAACAAATTCTTTGGGGCATCCCACAGTTACCCTTTTCCCCACCCAAGTTAATCCCCTAACAAAAAACAACCAAAAACCAGTACCAGCCTGTTCCGTGACTCCGGATGTGAGATATGGTGTGATTGAGGGCAGCAGAAAGGTGAACCACAACTACCAGCCATCCCTGAGGGGGCAGATGGCTACACAAGGAACAGTTCTCTCTTCCTTTCTCTTTAGTGTCTATATCACGGATTTCAGCTACCAGACAGAGTCATGCCATTTTCAGAAGTTTACTGATGGCTCTGCGATAGTGGGATGTATCAGGGATGGGGAAGAGACTGAGTATAGGACTGTGGTAAAGAACATTGTCACGTGGTGTGAAGATAATCTTCTGTATCTAAATGTGACTAAGACAAAGGAGCTAGTGGTGGATTTGAAATGGAGGAAGGCAGTGGTGACCCTTGTCTTCATCTGTGGAGTGGATATGGATGTAGAGAATTACAAGTATCTGGGGTGCACATAGATATAAGCTGAACTGGAGCAAGAATACTGAAGTGCTGTATAGGAAGAGCCAGAGCCGCCTCTATTTTTTAAGGAGGCTGAGGTCTTTTAACATCTAGCGGACAATGCTGAAGATGTTTTATTAGTCTGTGGTGGCCAGCACTTTCTTGTATGCGGTTGCATGCTAGGGAAGCAGACTTAGGGTGGCCGACAGCAACAGACCCAATGAACGGATTCACAAGGCTAGTGATGTTGTTGGATTGGAGTTGGAGTCTTTAACAACAGTGTTAAGCCAGCCATAGATGAAGTGATTTTCTTTGGTTGCATGTAAAAAAATCGCTTGATTTCCCCATCAACACTGACAGCGTTGATGGGGGGAAGCCCTCCCACTGAGCTATTGTATTCTCCTTGCAGGAGGGCATGGGGAGCAACCTCGGCCAGTAGAACACACAGTTATCATTGCTAGCAGCTATAGCTGCTGGGAATAATCGCATTAAAAACACAACATGCTGGTTGTACCCGGATTGACCAATCAAATAACTTGGGTACAATTAGCCTGCCCATACATGTATTGAATCTCAGTTGGTCCCTGCTGAACCAGCTGAGATACGAACTGTCTATGGCCAGATTTAGAGAGAAGAATGTTGTCCAAGGAATGTTCAATCTAGAACAGTTCCTCCCACCCACTCCACAATATGCTGGTCAGTTCTGAGGAGTACCTTCAATGATAGATTGTTACAACCACCATGCACCACAGAGCGACACAGGAAATTATTTTTGCCTGTCACCATAATATTACATAATTCTTCTCTGTGAGTGCTGAATGTGAGGATTTCATTTGGTCTGTAATCCAGAATCTTACTCAGTTTTTATATTGCGTTGGTTTTAGGGTAAAGTGTTACTAAACCCAGGACCCTGCATTCACTATATCTGGTCTCCCACAGTACACAGAACATGGAAATGCAATTATTTGAGAAAATATAAACTGCTAAATACCTTTTCTCATCAGCAGTGTATAGCAGTCGTATAGCAGTCTTGTGACTTCTATCAGTGTCTGGTTAACCACTTCCCCCCCAGCCTATAGCAAAATGACGTTCGGTCGGGGGGTTCATTATCCTGACTGGACGTCATATGATGTGATTCAGGACAACCCTCAATCGCGGCGATCGGTGGTGAGGTGTGTCAGTCTGGCACTTCGAATTACCGATCTCGGTAAAGACCGTCCATCGGAAGCTCTTTACCATGTGATCAGCCGTTACCAATTACGGCTGGTCACAGTGTAAACAGGAAGAGTCGTTTATCGGCTTTTCCTCTATCCGCGTTTGCATACGTGAGTAGAGGAGAACCGATTGGCTGCTCTCTGGCAGGGGGGTCTGTGCTGAGTGTTTATTAGCACAGCCCCCCTAAGATCGCCACCCAGGGACCACCAGGGAGAGCCCACCCAGGACCACCAGGAGCCGACCAGGGAAGCCCACCCTGACCACCAGGGAGCCCACCTTAGACCACCAGGTAAAGGGCACAATGCCCAACATGGATGGCTCTCAGTGCCAACTTCAAATGCCATCCTAGACCACCAGGGAATGGGAACCTTACAGTGCATCTGTCATTGCCGCCCAAAAGTGCCCACCAGTGCCCCCTATGAGTGCCCACCAGTGCCACCTATCAGTGCCACCTACCAGTGCCACCTATCAGTGCCACCTATGAGTGCCCATCAGTGCCACTTATCAGTGCCCGTCAGTGCTGCATATCAGTGCCGCCTATCAGTGCCCATCAGTGCTGCTTATCGGTGCCGCCTATCAGTGCCCATCAGTGCTGCATATAAGTGCCTCATCATCAGTGCCCATCAGTGCTACCTCACCAGTGCCGCCCCATCAGTGCACTCAGTACTGCCTCATCAGTGCCTGTCAGTGTAGCCTCATTAGTGCCCATCAGTGATGGAGAAAGTGTACTTTGTTACAAAGTTTTATTACAGAAACAGAGAAAAAAAAATGCTCAAAATTTTTGGTCTTTTTTTATTTGTAAGGCAAAAAAATAAAAACCCCAGTGATAATCAAATACCACCAAAAGAAAGCTCTATTTGTGGGGAAAAATTGTGTTTGGGTCCAGCATCGCACGACCGCGCAATTGTGATTCAAAGCGCAACAGCACTGAAAACTGAAAATTGGTCTGGACGGGAGGGGGGGGGGGGGGTAAATGCCTGGTGATGGAATTCCTAACGAGAGCCGGCCGGCTCGTTTGTTCCTCTGCTTGTTTTCATCCACTGTTTTGTAAGTGCAATATTTTACATTCTTTTTATTAAATTTTTAAACGTTATCACACCATGGAGATTCCCCTCTCTTTTTGGTGTACTCCGGAACTGAATCGCTCCATAGGAGGCTGTAGGACGATCTTTTCCTTATACCCCAGTGGGGTCCCTGGTTCTGGGGAAAACTGTCTACATCCTGATGACACAGGTTTGACCTCTCCAATCAGGAGGAGATCCATAGAGAGGATTATAGACCTCCATTAATCCATTATACCCTATCTGGGGACCCGGGCCGGGTGAGAGGCCAATGCGCAATCCGCGCTTGCTTCTGGTAAGCTGCTATCCTACATTGGTGGAGGTCTCACAGTGGCTTGCATTCTGTTTCACATGGTGCACCTACAGTTTTGATGATTGGGACTTATATGACATTATTTGATCCACGTGAACTTTCTCCCAGTATTTACCTGGATTGATTATTATTACCAATATCAAGCAGTTCATTTATCATATGCTCAGTTATTCATTTATTTTACCAAAGCATTTGATAGTTGCACTTCTGTACCAAGGATATGTTTATACAGGTGATCCTCCTTGGGCTTTAGCACCTATACAATTGCATGCACAGTGCACTTTATACAATTTATTTTAAAGCTTTTAAGTTTTAGAGTTTGGTGGGTAGTGTTTGAATGTATAATTTGCCTTAGAGTGTGCCTTTTATCATAGGGCTCCTTTTACATCTAGAGATTTGTCACCGTTTATCTTTATGGTGCCTACTGTTACCATCATCTAGAGCAGCTTTTTTTTGTTTTTTATGTCCATTGCTCCTGGTTGTATATTTGGCTGCAGCTGGTTAATCAATTTATTCCTTCCTGCATCATAGGTCACATTGGTATTAGCGCGTATTTATCCACCCACTTATTGAAGTTGTTAAGCTTGTAGGATGAGTTTTTATTCCTACCCTCTGTCTGGACAATGCTGATTGGCCCTGTACTGATCACATGCACTCTGCCAAAAAAAAAAAAAGACTCTCTAGCAATACACACCAAACTGAGCATGTGCAGCCTGACTCCAAATACTCAGTTCTATTAAGAGATGGGTTGGAGACTGTGGAAGAAGAGGAGGATCAGAGACACAGGATCACACAGCCTTCATACACAAATACACAATGCAAAATATTAACCCCTTAGGTTGCACAGTGAATATAACAAGCATACGTTACTGCATATACAGTCTGATTTTACTGTTGTGGGTTTAATAACACTAATAATGTGTAATGATTTTTGGGTAATTTAGCAAAAGTGGTAGTTTGATTTTCTGTTATTTATCAATCGGTATTACAGTATTTGGTATTTGATATGGTTTATTACAATATAGTGTTACTTTAGTTTTATTTGGTACTAATTACTGCTATTTGTAATTTTATTGCTGATATTGTGTCTTGTTTCCATTCATTATTGTGATTGTCTTTGTTGAATTTAACTGTATTTTAACAATTTCCCTTTAGGATTAATAAAGTATTCAGAATCTGAAAAACCTGTATGTTAGGGCTAGTTGGTTTAGTCTTTAGATCTCACTCCTGCCTTTCATTTCTACTGTTCCTACAGTATGTTACCAGCCTTCACGGTAGGAATAAGGCTTAGAAGATTATTATTTCTTTACACTTCAAATGACCAGTGAACATCCCATGTATTGCATTTTAACAAGTAAAACTACATTGGATTAAACTGCCTTGTCTTATTGGAAAGTTAAGCTGGTTCCTGAGGGCGCTTATTCAGCGGGTGACCATACTGACTGAATACAATTTTTGATATTAGAAACTGTGCACTTAAAAAACAGTAAAAAAAAATGTTTTTAGGAGTTGCAACCTTTAGCGATAGTAATTGTGTAATTAAAATTTGAGCATGAAATAGAAATTGCCACTTAGGTGACATAGAGCCACCAATTTATTACGGGTGAACATATAAGAATTGGTTCAAGCAAACTTTGTTTCTATAGGAGGTGGAATACAGGTTATTAGAAAATATATTGTGGGGTCATTTGATGTAGAACCAGTTAACATCAGACTAAGAGAAAGTGTTGTTTACTACAGCTGCCCCAATACTTAACCGGTTCCCATTCGGCCTATGGCATAATGATGCCGATGGGAACCTCTCGCCGATCCAGGCCAGACATCAGATGTCCACTAGACACGACCGATGACTGATCACTGCTACCGGTACCCTGTGACCACTGTAACCAATCCCAGCAGGTCACATGACAGTTGTAAACAATGGATGGCTTCCTTTCAAGCCACCCATTGTATACAATTGTGTTGTTAGCTGTGATTGGTCAGTGTGATCACATGGTACAGACTAGGTCAATCACAGCCCATCTGTACCATGTGATTAGCTCTGACCACTCACAGCTAATCACAACAAAACAACTGAGGCTGGGTTCACACCTATGCGAATTGGATGCGGCTTAAACTGCATCCAATTTGCAGGACACTTGAAAACACATTGTTTTCAGGGTGTCCAGTTCACATATGTGCGGTGCATTCACAGTCCGCATTGCACAGAAAACGTGCAATATATATTTTTTCGTACTGTCCAGTCAGTGTCCCTGATCACTGCCACACCCATTATATGATGACGCTGTACTGCACTTGTGACAGTATATTAAAAAAATAATAATACATTTAAATTGCTTAATTTTCCAAAAACGTATGACAAAAAAAATGAGAGCTTGAAAAAACTCACCATGCCTCTTATTAAATACCTTGGACTGTCTACTTTTCAAAAAGGGGTCATGTGGGGGATATTTGTACTTTCCTGACATTTTCAGGCCTCAAGAAATGAGATAAGCCGTCAGTACATCAGGATTGATCAATTTTCAGATATACTGTATACCATAGTTTGTGGACTCCATAACTTTCCTACAGACTAAATAACATACACTGATTTGGGTTATTTTCACCAAAGAAACGTAGCAGAATACATTTTGGCTTAAATTCATCAAGAAAGATTATTTATTTATTTGCAAATGTTTATAACAGAAACAAAGAAAGTTTTTTTTTTAATTTTCAGTCTTTTTTAATTTATTTAGCAAAAAAAATAAAAAAAACTCAGTGGTGATTAGTGTTGAGCGAACCCGGACTGTAAAGTTCGGGTCCGTACCGAACTTTCGGGTGTCCGGGGCACGGACTCGGACCCGGACATTTCAAAAATCGTTCGGGTTCGGTCCGGGGTTCTGCTATTTTACTCCACGTGTTGATCGAAGAGTTGTGCACCTCATTTTATCGTCTTGGGGCCTGGCTTGGGCTTGCTAAAAACTTTACAGGCCCAGGCTCAGGCACGGGGCCTGTGGGCTTTCAAGCCATGCCTGGGCTTGAAATGTCAGGCCCAAGCGAGTTGTGATTAGTGGTGACTCAAAAAAAATAAAAAAAACGATTTATTTAATTTTTTCTGACTTTTAATTTTTTTTTTGAAAGAAACAAAGACAATATTTGTAAACGTTTATTTATTTATTAGAAAGAACTACTTAAATTCGGTTTTACATAAGACGATGCAAAGAAACCACTTTTATTGGGTTTAGTCACATAC
>BLSH010050174.1:611437-631718 GCA_018402905.1 Glandirana rugosa
CGACTAAATTCAGAGACCTTGTCAAGTCCTTGGTTCCCTTCCCCCATCGCCAAGAATTATCAATGAAACAAGTTCAGGGCCATTAGATGTGTGTCGCCCCCTTCCCTTGGTTCCTGAACTGTTCCAGAGACTTAAATCAGCATGCATTTTCACCAAACTTGATTTAAGAGGAGCCTACAACCTGATCCGTATAAGAGAAGGGGATGAGTGGAAGACCACTTTTCGCACTAGATAGGGACACTTTGATCTAGTAATGCCCTTCGGCCTCTGCAATGCTCCGGCCACCTTCCAGTACTTCATTAATGACATCTTCAAGGACTTCCTGGACATCTTTGTTGTTGTTTACTTAGACGACATCTTGATTTTTTCCGTGTCGTTAGAAGTACATCGGAGACATGTAAAGAGTGCGCTGTGTCGGCTCCGGGAGCATGGACTCTATGCCAAGGCCGAGAAATGTGACTTTGAGTGACAAAGTATCCAGTTCCTGGGTCTGATCATCTCTACCAATGGAATCACGATGGATCCCCAGAAGGTCGCAGCGATATTGGATTGGCCGGCTCCCACTGACAAGAAAGGAATACAACGTTTTGTGGGCTTCGCCAATTTCTATCGCGGCCATTATTCACACTATCACGCAGTTGACTAAGCAGGGTGTCTGTTTTTGCTGGACTGGGGAAGCACAGGTTGCCTTTGAAACGTTAAAAAAAGCGATTTACAGTCGCTCCTGTTCTGAGCCATCCTGACTCTACCCTACCCTACATCGTTGAATAGACGCCTCTGAAAGTGCCATCGGGGCCATTCTGTCCCAACGACAAGGCCTCAAGGAGGCGACGCACCCAGTGGCGTTTTTCTTTTGAAAGCTTTCTCCAGCTGAGAGGAATTACGATGTAGGGGATTGGGAGTTGTTAGCCATCAAAGCTGCCCTGGAAGAATGGAGATACTTGTTGGAGGGAGCAGCACACCCGATCCTGATCTACACAGATCACAAAAATCTAGAATATCTGAGAGCAGCAAAACGTTTAAAGCCCCGTCAAGCCCGGTGGGCACTTTTCTTTTCAAGATTCACATTTCACATAACTTACAGACCCGGATCGAAGAACACAAAGCCCGACGCGTTGTCATGAGGATGTTTGAGGATCCAAGAGACATCCCAGAGCCAAATACCATTCTACCAGCCGGTAACTTCTTGCTGCTGCACACCAGTTTACTAAGTCAACTACAGCCTGCCTCTATAGGATTGCATGGTCCCCCTGGAATCCCTTAACAAACCAGGGATGGACTCCTATGGAAGGATGAACAGATCTTTGTACCCGAAGGGACTCGGACTAAGGTGCTAGAAGTATGCCATGATCATCCCCTGGCTGGTCACTTTGGCATTCGCAAGACCATTGAGCTGGTGCAACGTTCATTCTGGTGACCTGTCCTGGAAAAGGACTGCCAAGCTTATGTGAATGCATGTACCACCTGTGTTCGGAATAAAAGCTCTCGAAGCAAGGCATGGGGATTACTCGGACCTCTGCCCATACCCGACAGACCTTGGAAGATGATTTCTATGGATTTTATAGTAGTTCCAGCATCCTGCTCTGCTGTCCAGCCAGACTGTTCCAGCATCCTGCTCTGCTGTCCAGTCAGTCTGTTCCAGCATCCTGCTCTGCTGTCCAGCCAGTCTGTTCCAACCTCCTGCTCTGCTGTCCAGCCAGTCTGTTCCAGCATCCTGCTCTGCTGTCCAGCCAGTCTGCTCCAGCATCCTGCTCTGCTGTCCATCCAGTCTGTTCCAGCATCTTGCTCTGCTGTCCAGCCAGTCTGTTCCAGCATCCTGCTCTGCTGTTCGGCCAGTTGATCCAGTTTCCTGCTTCACTGTTCCCGGGCCTGTACCCCGCCGTGCTCCCGTGGTTGCTGTATCACTTCCAGCAGCCCGTGAGCCAGAGTTGTAGGAGAGGTCTCCCTCTACCGTCTGGCTCACCTCCCAGGTACGTAACACTTTGCCTACGCACAAACGCAAATTGAAGACTTAGATGATCGTAATCGCAGACACAATCTGCGTATTTGCGGAATGCCTGAATCTGTCGCAGAGTTAACCCCTGCTGTCCTGAAGCTATTTCACTCACTCATTCCAGACAAGGATGATGTTGCATTTTTATGCAACAGGATTCACAGGGCCCTGCGTCCCAAACCCTCAACTGACACATAGACCTCTTATAATATGCCATTCTCTATTTTGAGGCTCAATCTGCGTTATATATAACATATATAACCAAAATGTCGACTTTTTTTCCTGTTATACTCTTATCACAGTTATAGTTTTATAACGCATGCATGGTACATAAATATTTATATTTTTTATAAGCCGTTCTTCAGGACGGCGTTGCTGGTTTGTCCCCTTCGTGTCTGCGGGCTGGTATGTCTTCGGTTCACTACCTCACGGTGTCCATTCCAACTAAACAAATTTCCTTAGTCAGTGGACACTGTTCCCCCATTTTCACAAAAATCATTTATGCTGTACTTTGTTGTCTTTTTACATATGGTTTTGTGCGAAGGTCAAAAAGTAATTCACTATGCTCTCATATGATGGTATGCGCAGGTACTTTTTGTATATCGAACAACACTGAACTTACAAACACCTTAACTATCACACCAATCCGGTAATGCTTTTTTACTTGTGCCTTACCATAATATTTTTCTACGATTTTGTAACTGACCATGATGAGTGCATAAGACTGTATTTGTCCTCTTTTTCTCTTTATGGTGACCTTCTAATAAAAGATTGCAAACAAAAAAAAAGAAATATGATATATGCATTTGTTCCAATACAGTGAGATTTGTCTTTATTCACATTTCCCCTTCATGTGTCCTGATGAAGTGAACCAGTGAAACATGTTGACACACAGAGGCTCACTCATCTGATATGGTTTAACAAATATTCTTCATTATAATTGGCGGTTGTGGCCCAAATTCTACGCATATGTGTTTTCAGGTTTTTTAACTTTTGTGTTTTGCTCTTGCAATTTTTTCTGCTGGTATGTACAAATAAAATATATTTTTATATAATTCATGTGGTCCAAAATGCCTTTAAAGTCTGAATCTCTAGTTGTTTCTTTTCTGTATTCAATCCAAGCATTATGTGTGGACTCAATTATGTGTCTTCTCCCCTTCTGAGTACAGTGGAAAGCTCCATGAAACTTTAAATCAATGGACGCCTTAGCATGACCACATGGTATTGTTATATTATTATGTTGTGACATCAGTAAAATATGTAAGATAGGAACAATGGGCTTGCTGTGTCATCTAGCTAAAACTTATAATAGAGGAAGCAAAGAGAAATGGTAATATTGCCAGGAAAAGGTTATTTTTGTAGGAGATTGCATTACACAAGGTACAAAAATCCTTACTGAAAACAGGGTATAATAGAGGAAGCAAAGAGAAATGGTAATATTGCCAGGAAAAGGTTATTTTTGTAGGAGATTGCATTACACAAGGTACAAAAATCCTTACTGAAAACAGGTGAAAGTAATCATAAATGATACTGTAATCATTTTTGTAATTACAGACAGCTCAGAGCCTTTCTGGGTCTGGTGGGATATTGCGGGGAGTGGATCCCAAATGCATCTCATTTGACAGGTCCTTTGTCTGCTGCCACAGCATGTCAGAATTTCAAGTTTGATAATGAAAATAAAAGACAGATGCAGACACTGACACAAGCTGTTACCACTGTCCCTGCATTGACCCTACCAGACTACAGGAAATCCTTTACTCTTTTCTGTAATGAAAACCAAGGACAAGCTACCGGAGTTCTTATACAAGAACATTGTAGAAAAAAAAAATCAATTGACGTACGTTTCATGCCAGCTGAGCCCGGTAATCAAGGTTTCACCCAGCTGTATCAAAGCAGTGCAAGGTGCTATTAGGCAAAGTTGCAGAGATTGTTCTGGACCACGATTTAACCCTAATGGTCCCGTATTGGGAATTACTTCAAAGAGCCCAAACAAAACAGTTGTCCAACGCATGGCTCACAGTGTATGAAGTTACAATGTTCTCACCTACACATCTAACAATCAAAAGGTGTACTGTTTTGAACCCAGCCACCCTATTGCCTGTAACTGTGTAACACACTGCACTGTTACTGATTGCAGGATGTAAAGTAACCACAAGATGGCAGTGTTCTGCAGTTTAGTTATTCAGACTTTAAGGCCCCTTTCACACTTGTGCGACTTGCCCTGCGACTTGGGACTGCAAAGTCGCATGACAAGTCGTACCCCATGATTTCCAATGAGTACTATTCATATCTATGCGACTTCAAGTTGCAGTGACTTCAAAGTAGTCCCTGCACGACTTTCATGCGATTTGAGGTCCATAGACCTCAAGATTATATAGGCATTTTTAAAAGTCGCATCAATATTGCGGCAAAAAATCACGGTAAAATCACGCAATGTTTAGGTCGCACAAGTGTGAAGGGGCCCTTAGGCCTCATGCACACAGGACGTTTTTACAGCTGCTTTTAGCAGCGTCAGATATGTTTTTTTTGAAGCTTTAAAACGCTTCTACATATTACTCTATGGCCTCATGCACACACAGGCTTTTAGGAGCTGTAAGTGGCAGAAGAGTTTTCAAGCTGCAAAAAAAACCCACGACCAGCGCGTTCTGATGACCGGCGTTAGAGCTGTACAAATGCCTGACACCAGTAAAAGCTGCTAAACGCGGCTTAACACTGGATACAGCCACATTAAGCCTCATCAGGCGTTTCTTATGCCTCAATTCAAAATCAATGGTTCCCTATGGGAGCCCATTAATTTGAATAGAAGTTGCACCAGAAGTCGGATCATGATGATCCGACTTGTGGTGTGACTTGTGTGCTGAGGATCTTGAAGGGGAACCCCCCCCCCGCCAAAATGTTAAAAAAAATTGGCGTGGGGTTCCCCCCAGGGTGATACCAGACCCTTTGATCTGGTATGGATTTTAAGGGGAACCCCCATGTCAAAAAAAAGTTCATAACATGTTGATGAGGGCAAGGGCCTCTTCCCGACAACTCTGGCCGGTAGTTGTTGGGGTCTGCGGGGGGCTTATCTGAATCTGCAAGCCCCCTTTAATGAGGAGGGCCCCAGATCCTGGTCCCCCCACCCTATGTGAATGAGTATGGGGTACATTGTACCCCTACCCATTCACCCAAAAAAAGTGTCAAGAAATGAAAACTCTACACAGGTTTTTAAAGTAATTTATTAAGGCAGCTCCAGCGTCTCTTCCGATTTCTTCTCTCTCCGGCAATGTCTTCATCCTCTGGTTCTTCTCCCCCTCCCCGGTTCTTCTCCTCTCTGTGCTGTCTTCTCCCCCCTCTCCGGTTCTTCTACTCTCTGCGCTGTCTTCTCCCTCTGTTCTCCCTCCAATGTTGCCTCGATGCGCTCTCCCGGTGTAATGCTGGGTCTGCCGTGTGCCATGACATATATAGCCATGGTGGTGGGGCCACCCCGTGATGTCATCCGGTGGCCCTGCCCCCATGTGATGGCACCACCTCATCATGCCCCGGGTGGTGGAGAAGAAATCGGAAGAGACACTGGAGCCGCCTTAATAAATTACTTTAAAAACTTGTGTAGTGTTTTAATCCCTACAGGTTTTTGGGTGAATGGGTAGGGGTACAATGCACTCCATACTCATTCACAAAGTTTGGTGGGCCTGGATCTGGGGCCCCCTTTTTGAAGGGGGCTTCCAGGTTCCGATAAGCCCCCTGCCCACAGACCCTGACAACCACTGGCCAAGGTTGTCAGGAAGAGGACCTTGTCCTCATCAACATGGGTACAAGGTGCTTTGGGGTGGGGCCCTGCCCCAAAGCACCCACCCCCCATGTTGAGGGCATGTGGCTCACTCGCCCCCCCCTTTCCTGACCTGCATGCTCGGATAAGGGTCTGGTATGGATCTTGGGGGGGACCCAAGCCATTTTTTTGGGCATAAGGTTTCCCCTTGAAATCCATACCAGACTCAGAGGCCTGGCATCGTCCTGGGGGGGAACCCCACAAATTTATTTTTTTTCATGTGTGCTGAGGATCTTGAAGATCCCCGTCAAGATCCTCAGCACACAAGTTGCACCGCAAGTCGGATCATCATAATCCAACTTCTGGTGCGACTTCTATTCAAATCACTGGGCTCCCATAGGGAACCATTGATTTTGAATAGAGGCATGAGAAACGCTGCTAAAAGCTAGCATGACTAAACGCACATTGACACCAATGCAAAAGGCTGCTAAAATCGTGTTTTTAACGTCGCTTTTTCCTGACATCAGAAGTAGCATTGCAGCTCATTTTTCTAATGCCCCATGTGCATGAGGCCTAAAGAGGAACTGCAGTCTACTCACATAATTTGTAATAAAAATATCTTTGCCATTCTGAAACCTCCCTCCAACCACTTTGCATATCATTTTATATATACTATGATTCTGTACTTGCCAAATATGCTGCAAAAATCTCCCTCCACTAAGTCTGGTTGCATCCATTTTAACTATGGGCAGCTGCAGCTGCTGCCTGTTCACTTCCTGGATTTACAGACACACAGAGGCACACCTCCAGCTCTGCAGATCTCATTGACCCTCTTATGACTCACCCACCCTCCCTTCCTGGCAAACTCTCACAAGAGTGAGAGAGAGAGCTGTGCATGATGTCATAAGCCTAGGCTTTTTGCCAGACAAGAAACAGGAAGTGGGCTGTATAAGGTATTTACTGGCAGAAAAAAAATGTTTTACTATCCAAAGTTAAAACAACAAGGGCAGAGGATTTAATAGATGGAAAGTTGAAAAAAAACAACTGAAGTTCTGCTTTAAGTGATTGTAAAGTCTCTTTTTTTTCCTATAAAAATAACAAACATGAATCCTCCTCTTCTCTGGTCCTACTTCTGTGCTCCTGGCCCATCCCTCCTGTTCAGTGCCCCCAGAGCCCCCTCTCTCCCCTGATTGGCTAGCTGACTTTGATTGACAGCAATGGGAGCCTCAGGTAAGTATTAAGGGAGCTGAGGGGGGCTGCCACACACAGAAGGCTTTTTATCTTAATGCATGGAATGCATTAAGATAAAAACCTCCTGCCTTTACAAGCCCTTTTAGTAAAGTGTAGTAAAGCTTTGTTGAACTTGTGTGCTGATAGCAGGACTTCTGTACCCAGACAAAGTTGAGACTGTAAGAAGGGGAGGACATGTGTGAAGAAGCAGTGTGGGACCCAGCCCAGATTGGAGGAAAGAGGGATTGCAGATCACTGGTATCACTGACAGGCAGGACAGGCAATCCTGCAGGCAGGTGGATAACAGTACTGTCAATGGCACCGCTTCTGCAGAGGGGCAGAGAGAACTAGGGGGCCCCCCAACTGGGAGACTACCATTCGCGCTGCTAGGACTACAGACCAGGTGGGAGGTTTCCATAACCCAGAACATCATAAGTCACAAGTAGGGATGGGCCCAACACCCCCGGTTCGGTTCGCACCAGAACATGCAAACAGGCAATACATTTGTGCGAACATCCGAACCCTATTACAGTCTATGGGACCCGAACATGTAAAATCAAAAGTGCTCATTTTAAACGCTTATGTGCAAGTTATTGAAATAAAAAGTGTATGGGGACCTGGGTACTGCCCTAGAGGACATGTATCAATGCACAAAAAACTTTAAATCGATCAATTTTTCAGAAGCAGTGATTTTGATAATGATTAAAATGAAAAAATAAAAATGAAATATTCCTTTAAATATCGTGCCCGGGGGGTCTTTTTAGTCTGCCTGTAAAGTGGCGCATCTGTGTGATGTTTAGAACAGTATTGCCGCAAAATGACACTTTAAAATTGCTCGCAGCGGTAATGTTTTGCTGACTCCCGGCAATATAGATAAAAATTACTGAAAAAAAATTGCGTGGGGTCCCCCCCCCCAGTCCATACCAGGCCCTTCGGGTCTGGTACGGATTTCAAGGGGAACGCCACGCCAAAATCCATACCAGACCCTTAACCGAGCATGCAACCTGGCCATGCAGGATGGGGGGGGACGGGCGAGCTTCCCACCCCCCTTCCTGACCCATACCAGGCTACATGCCCTCAAAAAGGGGAGTGTGTGCTTTGAGGCAGGGGAGTTCCCCCCACCCCAAAGCACCTTGTCCCCATGTTGATGAGGACAAGAGCCTCTTTCCGACAACCCTGGGCTGTGGTTGTCGGGGTCTGCGGGTGGGGGCTTATCGGAATCTGGAAGCCCCCTTTGAGAAGGGGATCCCCAGATCCCGAGACCCCCCTCTCTATATGAATGGGTATCGGGTACATCATACCCCTACCCATTCACCAAAAAAGTGTCAAAAAACCACAAGAGACAATTAGGGACAAGTCCTTTATTTAAAAAAAAAAAAGTGTCCCCCCGATGTAATCCATCGTCAATCATGGCGTGCGATCACCCTCGAAAAATAAGAAAAAAAACAAAACAGCTCCTTCCCGACAGTTTATTTATACTAAAGGGCGGGGCCACCCGGTGACATAACTGAGTGACCCCACCTCCCTCTGATGTCAAGATGGAGTCACCCGTTTATGTCTCTGCTAATGTAAAAAGACAGTAGGTGGCGGGAGCCTTCCATCAAGGAGCTTTTTCAGTAATTTTTTTCTCGTCCGTCGTGCGCCGTGATTGACGTGGATTACATTGTGGGACACTTTTTTTTAATAAAGGACTTGTCCCTAATTGTCTCCTGTGTTTTCTTTTTCTTTTTTGACACTTTTTTGGTGAGTAGGGGTACAATGTACCCCATACTCATTCACATAGAGGGGGGGCGGGATTTTATTTAAGGGGGCTTCCAGATTGCGATAAGCCTCCCGCCTGCAGACCCCCACAACCACCGGCAAGGGTTCTGGGGAAGAAGCCCTTCTCCCCATCAACTGAATGCAGCGTATATATATATATATATATATATATATATATATATATATACATACACACACACATATATACAGTTGTGCTCATACGTTTACATACCCTGGCAGAATTTATGATTTCTTGGCCATTTTTCAGAGAATATGAATGATAGCACAAAAACATTTCTTTCACTCATGGTTAGTGTTTGGCTGAAGGACAGTTGTTGAGAATTACACCCAGCATACAAATCAAGAAAAGTGATAATGTGTAGCATCCAGACATACAAAATAATGGAAAATGTTATGCTTACCTGATGGTAATTTTCCAGATGCAAGCATGACAGCATATACGTATGGGTAGGCTCTGCCCCCTGCCCCTTTTCCAGGACCGGTTACACTATAAAAGCAGGTCTCCATTTTCCTGACACAGCATGACAGCATATACGTATGGGATATACCGAGCACCAGACGACAAGGGTGGATAATGCTGCCGTGTTTTAATCATGGATTAGATCTATCCCAGTGAGCGACCAAAGTGTATTGTATTTAACGTCCCTGGGTCCACTTAACAAATGGGCCCAAACCTGTTGAGTGTAGACTAGGTCGCCTGTTATCCTTAATTCTGGGGATACTCCCTTGAATTCTGTTCATGTATGCGCAATCCGTCTGTTAAAGCGCTCTCTGCACTCAAATCGATAGATTTGTACTAGCCATCTAAATCTGAGTTACCTTGCCCAGTAACCATGCCATTGACTAAATGGATAGTGAGCATCCTCTTCTGATGCTGTTAGGCCTGAAGAGCACCTCCTTTGTTCTCTGAGGAGGAGACCCCTTCTTATATATTCCCTTCCTTTTTTTTTTAACATTGCATCCCAGTTTTAATGCTTGCGACTATTAGGACACTTTGCTTTGGACATGCTGGAGGGTGACATCCCCACCCCAATGCCACCTTTACATAGCGCAGAAGAAGAGACTAGAGCTAGTCTCTCTAAAATGGTAGTAACAGGTAGCTTATAGCTTGACACTTGGATATCGGAGATCCTTCCTTTGTGCATATTAGCTGTACGAAACACTGCCTTAGTGTTACTGCCCACATTGAGGAAGTCCTATCCAGAAGGATGGTGAATGAGACAACATGTTCTTCACTATTTGGAAGGCCCCAGGGAAAGAACTGCACAGACTTCTTTTTTTTTTTGTCGGACTTGGTCTACCAAGACATGAGCGAGTGCAGACCGACTGCGCCTCCGCTGCTTATTCCCCCTCTAGGTCTACTTATATCCAGTTCAATACTTACAGTAGGGGAGAAAGGATTCAATCCTTCAACTCTGGAAGGTTTCTTATGATCTAGGAGTAGGTGCCCTGGCTTCAACAGGGTTTTAAAAGGTGAGACCTCCGTGTGAACCCTCACTTCTATGTCTCCCGCATCTAGATACAACTTGACTAAATTTTGGCTGCTACCGATAGCCACGCTGTGCGTGGTTTTTAACCTCAGGAGGTGAATAGGAGGGAATGTACCTGGGGATATCCTGGCCTGCAGGCCACTGAGCAATTAATTGTCCCCTTAACTACTGGACGACTGTGGATCCTGGAAAGGAGCCTGGAGACTCCTGAGCTTGCCGGATATACTTCTTGGCTAATCTGTAGCCCCAGTTGGATGTCGATAGCGCTACTGTTTCCATCTCTGGGAAGCCTTCAAGGTTACTGTCAGGTCGATATCCTGATAGCCTTATTTGTTGTAGACAACTTGACCCACTTGTCGGTTTACAGATCATCTTTGACATCCAAACCAGTGTAAATTTACTGACAGTTTGTAAAAATCTGTGATTTTTACAACTGTCTATAAATATCAGGGTCTGATAATTTGTCATGCTGTGCTGACTTTTTAAGCGTAAACCGGGCAAACTACTTGATATGGGTATTGTCAGTGTTTCCATGTTGTGTTTAAATATCAATTGTCTTAGTTTTTAATAGGAGTTCAGTTATTTTTCAGGTTGCCAGTAAAAAATATGCTCCGCCAGTAAATTTTCCATGGTTTGCCAGTAAAAAACGCTGCGGGAGGTTGGCAACACTGATCCAAACGACCTTGTATGTCACAGTGTTTCACCTGAACCCTAGGACCAAACCCCAAGGGGGTTGGCAATCCAAACGGGAGATGCCTCTGATGGAAGTTGCCTAGTTTGCCTTCCCTCTTGACAGCGAAGATAGGACCTTACTATCCTGCTGACTGTTTAGCTCTTAGCTGAGTCTCTATTTGCTGCGACTTCAGCACATTTCCACTTGAGAACCATTGTAACTCTGATTTTGGACACCTTCTCCTCCCTTGGCATCATTACCCAATAAATAGATTGGTATGCCAGGTAGCTGATAAGCTGAAAGATTTACTGGCTTGTCCACCATCAAGGTCTCCCCTGTGGAGTCACTTGCCCTTGGTGGGGGAAGCAAGCCTTCCAGTATTATTGAACCTGTTAATACCGCTCTCACCTTCCAGTGAGACCTCAGATCACCAGGATTGCTATCCACTTCTTCTCTGGCCTTTTGAGACCATGGGATGCAACAGCTTGGAATGAGCTCTGTCTTGTTCCAGCAAGATACTAACACTTTTGCTTTACCTGTGGGTACATTTACCATACTCCCGACTGTTTCCAGAAATGTCATTACTGGAATGAGATTAGTTGGTCTTCTCCCGATACTGACTCCTCCAAGTTTGATTATTCTCTGAACTAGCCTTTGCTAGGCCTAGATAACATTGAGCCAGCAGCCAGCTTTGCAAGATGGCCACTACTGCACTTATGTCCTGAAATTGCCCTGAGTATGTGGCAAGGCTAAAGGCTGTCAAATGAACTCGTAGTGAAACTCCTGAACAGCCGATCGAATGTACTTGCAGAATATGGGTCTCCCAACGTGTTTATACCCCCATCTGCTAGCGCCAACCTGCCATTTCACCTGATGGTTTGGGTACTTGACTGGCCCGGTTCCATATGACGATCTTAGATCTTCATTCTTATTTTGCTTAATGCTCAAGTCTGCTTTTGACTAAGAGCAACGCAGAGCACACTCCTTGGCATGTTCTTTGGACAGATGAATTACCAATGAACCAGCTGTGGTAACACTTGTCTCCAGCATTAATTGCTCTAGGGAATTAAATGAGTTGGCAGAGGGGAACGCACATTTCAATGACTTCATCAATGCACAGGACCCCCGGATCCTGATCCCCTGTTAACTTGAGTAAGGCCCTGTGTCCTGTTCCATAACATAGGGAAAACAGCCCACTTCTCTACCTGCAGTGGCATGCTTGGGATTCCCCCCCGAACCTCAGTGCTGCTGGGCAGAAGTGCTACTTTTGTGTGCCCCTGAATTTACATCTAATTCTGCCGGTCGACACCTACTGGGTTCTTTTGGGTGAAGAGACTCTGTTGCTCCCTGAAAGGAGAGGACTCGGCTTTAGGTATTAGATAAAGGATTATGGACCCTTCGATTATCCTCTATAATTTATCTCCGGTTTAACTTGTCACTCTATGCTGTCTTGAACTCAAGAGCTCTTGCCCGCACGCTAGGCGCTTCATCGACTGCGTCACCTTTGTTACTTTGCCTTTTGGCTATCCTCTTGTCATCGGCGATTCCCATAAGGGATTAATCCTCCGTCTCAATATCGCTGGCTCTCCCCTGGCCAGTCACCAGTCTGACTTAGTGGAGGTATGTGTCATCTCTGGGATGAACCATAAGGGTTAACTGATCCACCCCAGACTGCTAGAGCGCAGGCATACAGTCTTGCCACCCTCCTGGCTGAACTGCCTTAATGGCCACTGCATTCTTACTCTTGGATCAGACATCCTAGAGAGTTCCTTACTGACCAAACTTTGTTTTGATCCCATCTGAGATCCGGACTGCCAGGCTATCGAGATGTGTTCAACAGCAGCCCACAAAACACTACTTACTAGTAGTATAAATCTTCTTCCTTCCACATCTATTCGTTGTTCCAGGGCAACCGCAAAGGATACTGCCTGTTCTGCTGGCAGAACATCACCCTTGGCTCACCTGATGAGGAATGCTTGACCAGTGCCTTTGAGGCAGAGGTACCCTTTAAACAAACTTTGGTTGTTTTAATGGCTTTGTAACAGGCTTAGCAAACAGCAATCCACACCGCCACACGCTGCTGCTTCTGGCCTGCGATTTGGTATCACATCTTGACAGACACACAGCCACCATGAGCCCAATATCGCTCACGATGATTGTTGTAGTGAGCTCTCCATAGTTTGCCTCTTCTGGCAGTTAACTCCCTAGTGCCTCCTTCGGGCTAAAGAGGGCCTGTCCCTGAGAAGGATCAGGTTGCTTCTTATTTTATTGGAAAGTGGTGCTGGTGTTGAGGGCTGGGGGAACTTTGTAATCCCTTATGCCCATATTGTGCACTCATTTTTTTTTTTTGCTTAACCACTTCAGCCCCGGAAGGATTTCCCACTTTAGGACCAGAGCACTTTTTGCGATTCGGCACTGCGTCGCTTTAACTGACAATTGCGCGGTCGTGCGACATTGTACCCAAACAAAATTTGCGTCCTTTTTTTTCCCCACAAATAGAGCTTTCTTTTGGTGGTATTTGATCACCGCTGCGTCATTTCTGATTGCTGTTATAAACAAAAGAAGAGTGACAATTTTGCAAAAAAAAAACAAATTTCTTACCATTTTGACACTTTTTTGGGACCATTACAATTTATACAGCGATCAGTGCTATAAAAATGCACTGATTACTGTGTAAATGACATTGGCAGTGAAGGGGTTAACCTGCAGGGGGCACTCTAAGGGTTAACTGTGTTCCCTGGGTGTGTTCTAACTGTGTTAGTGTTTGACTGGCAGGGGAAGGGGAGTGATCACGGCTTCCATATAGAAGAAGGCTGTGATCACAGCCCTTTCCCCTCTTCCCCCCCGTTCTTTCACTGCGGGGGGCATCACGGGTAGCCGGCGGAGATCAAGTCCCCCCTCCCTTCGGAGACTGGGCCGCAGGGCAGTATTCCAACATGATAACAACCCCAAACACACCTCCAAGATGACCACTGCCTAGCTTAAGAAGCTGAGGGTAAAGGTGATGGACTGGCCAAGCATGTCTCCAGACCTAAACTTTATTGAGCATCTGTGGGACATCCTCAAATGGAAGGCGGAGGAGCACAAGGTCTCTAACATCCACCAGCTTCATGTCATCATGGAGGAGTGTAAGAGGTCTCCAGCGGAAACCTGTGAAGCTCTGCTGAACTCCATGCCCAAGAGGGTTAAGGCAGTGCTGGAAAATAATGGTGGCCACAAAAAAATATTGACACTTTGGGTCCAATTTGGACATTATCACTTAGGGATGTACTCACTATTGTTTAGACATAATGGGTGCGTGTTGCGTTATTTTGAGGGGACAGCAAATTTACACTGTTATACAAGCTGTACACTCACTACTTTACATTGTAGCAAAGTGTCATTTCTTCTTTGTTGTTACATGAAAAGATAGAATAAAATATTTGAAAAATGTGAGGGGTGTACTCACTTTTGTGAGATACTGTATATGCTTAGACAGATATAGACAGCAGCCTCCTTGTCATAATAATGAGAAGAAATAGATTAAAAAAAATATTCTGCAATACATCATTGTAAACATAGTTATTTTTACTATATACACCAGTGATTCTCAAACTGTGTGGCGCAAGATTTGAAGGTGTGGCGTGGGAGTTTTGAAAAAATATTTTAAATCGCTAGCGTTTTGAAACCTAGAACATATTGAAAAATTAAATTGTAAATCAATGTCGCAAAAGTTAAAAAAGTAACTTATATAAAAACGAAATCTCTGTCAGTCTGTCATTCATTGGTTCCTTTCGTAATGCGAGACTTGTGCGGGATCTCGGTAAAACTCGATCGCTCAAATTACATTATAATAATAGAGACCGTTCCATTCCAACTTTGATGCTTATATATAAAGTTTGTTCATTGTTTAGCGATGGAGAAATACATAATCAATCTGGAACTCTGAAAGAGAAACTATAAAAAAGAAAGGTAAGGAAACAAGCGAAAGTAAAACTAAATATATGTAAAAATAAATAAGTTCTTCACTACAAAAATTGTTAAATCTTTTCAAGCGTGCATTGAAAATGTTTAGATCTTTTTGGTGTGCCACAAGACAACAATGTCTGAGAAATACTGATATACACACTATACACACGTGCACAGAAGTACATTCTATAGCCACTAAGAAAAATAAAATGAACAACAAACTAAATGGCTTTAGTGATTCATAAAAATATAGAGCGAGATAAGATAAGGCACAGATCAAAACAATAAATGCAACAGATAACACCATATCAAGTGGCTTTTAATAAGATTTCTATAAAGTATATATAAATACAATGTAGTAAAGATTGTAATTAAGGTGGATTTTTGTGGTGGAAACAATCAATATTACATGACACAGTCATAATATATACAATATGAGACCAAAGTACTAATTAATATCTACATGAGTTCATAAATAAAGGATAGTCCATGCAGTACTAATCTTTCATCACAATAGTAACAAGAAATCTGCAGAGTAAATGTACTGAATGAATAGCTAAACAGATTAGCACAGAGACCCAATTACAAAAAATATTCGGAATAGAAAAGTAGAAAAAGACCAGGTCTACCTACAGCACATGCTGGGCTACCTATGGCACTTCACGTTTTGCCCAACCAACACAAGGTGCTGGCATTTGAAATATACATTTAAAAGAAAAACGCGAATTCACAAGCCATTCTATATAATATTAAGTTACAAAGTACTGGCTGAAAAGTGTCCCTAAACCACAAACATCTATCTAGTTTAAAAATATAGATTATCAAGATGCAAAATAGAGTTGCCTTAATCTGACTATGGACACGATATACAAAAGTACAAAAGCCAAACTTTACAAAATAAGGAACCAATGTACTTGTCAAAATTAAAATAACTTGCCTAGTGACATAAATATGTAACAGTGTCCTCAGAAAGATAGGACACATACAACATGTGCTAAACAATTGACATAGAAAACAAAAACCCAATAATAAATGTCTATTAATAACCAGTGTGAAATAAATCCATGACCCGTGACACAATTGCACAATTCAGTAATTCAACTGCAAAGGAAAGTCTGTTCCTCCATAAAGTGCTCCGTGATCTGCATACAATAGAGCAGTGGTTCTCAACTCCTGTTCTCGGGACCCACTAACAGGCCAGGTTTTCAGGATAACTGAAATACATCACAGGTGATATCATTTGCTGCTCAGTGATTGCAGTATTCTAGTCTGCATCTCCCCAAGGTAATGCTTAAAATCTGGCCTGTTGGTGGGTCCTGAGGACAGGAGTTGAGAACCACTGCAATAGAGTGACTCTGTGCTCAGAAAATACTGATCCGTGCTCCTCTGTTGTGCTCGCAGGGATGAGATGGAGCCCCTGCTAATAGCATAAGAGTCATACAAGCTCTACTGGGTGGCGTGTCTTTTTGCTCCATTCTCCTTTGGTCTCCACTCTGCTTCAGACTCCTTTCTCCACTTCCAGGATTGTTGGCATATAATAATAATAGACACAGGATAACATGACTACCTCATTTAATAAAAGGGGTCAGAAAGGAAGAGGGAACCTTGATTGTGTAATAACCTCTACTCCCAATCACATAATAATAAAATTACACTTACATAAAACTTGTTAAAATTTGCTTCTAAACAAGGCAGCTCAAGGAAAACCAAAGTCCAGGAATGCCGCAGCCGGCGTGCGTTCCATGTGCCAGAAATGGCGTCACCAGAAACCGGAAGTCCCGCCCAACACATTTTACTCCTCCCACTGGATGTCTTCAAGAACAGGCTGCCAATTTTAATTGTGCAATTGTGTGACGCGGGTCATGAATTTATTTCACAATGGTTACTAATGGCAGGGCCGGGACAAGGGGTGGTCAGAAGATGCGACTGCCCTGGGTGCAATGGTTTGTTGTAGGGATGCGGGCGCCCTGTGCTAGATGCTTCTGTTACAAGGCTGACAGGAGTAGTGACATCAACATCACTGCTAACCCTAGCCCTAAGGGGGGTGAAGGGCGCAGTTTGGCATCTTTGCCCTGAGTGCTGGATGGCCTGGTCCCAACACTGATTAACAGACATTTATTATTGGGTTTTTGTTTTTTATGTATACTGTTTAGCGCTGTGATTATATTTGCCATTATTCAGTGACTATTCAGCACACTTGAGCAGCAGCATCAGTACTGGTATAAGGTTCTATAGCGCAGGTTATATTTTATTTTATAACATAAATGTAGCGGGGTGCTAAATTTGTTAGGCTGTTAGGCAAAATATATTTGCAAGATAGTACTGGTCTTGCTGTAATTTGTAGTTCCAGATTACTGGATTTCCTCCTTTTAGTGCACTTCTCCACTATGTCAGTAGGTGGCACTGTTGCCTAAGACATGGGTGAGATAAGTCATAATATTCCAGAACATTCTGGAATGATCTCATTCTTTTCCTAGCCAATCCACTCGGTGCGAGTGCATTGTGGGTAGGTGGGAAGAGACCATATATGGGGAGGAAATCATGTGATCGGGGTGAGGTCGGTCAGAGTCCAGCCCAGCTCCTCTGGGGAAAGGAGCGTCCAGCCCAGCTCTGCTGGGGTAGGCCCCAGTCGCTCTCCCAGTTCGCTGGGAGGGGCCTGCATTACAGAAGCCTCATGGCTGCTAGGCTTGAGTCCTTAGGCCTATCCAGGGGTCCCGGCTGCCAGGAGACCAATGCCTGTCCGGAAGATGTAAAGTGTTGTGGTGCGCCTGCCCAGGATCTGCTTCAGTAAGGGGACTGAGAGAGTTCCATGGACCCGTGAGTGTACTCTGTTCATTTTCTATGTCAAGATCCACTTAAGCCCAAAGAACTGTGAGAGAGTTCTACCAGCCCAGAGAACTGTGAGAGAGTTCTATATATTTGTGAGTACATTCTGTTGTTGCTAAATTGGGATCCGCTGAAGTTTAGAGAACTAAGAGGGAGTTCTACAGATCCGCAAGTGTAATGTTCGTTTTTGGGGTTGCTAAGTGAGACAGCCACGTGTCAGAATGTTCAGAAGAGGCTGCGGCCTGTTATGCTGTCTCACTGTATTTTTGCCTGAGAGTCTGCCTGCCTATTCATATTTTTGATTGTCGCTGAAAGGGTGTCCTGAGCTCCCTACCCCTCTCTCCTTGTTCTTGTGTGAAGAATAAACGTTATCCTGTTTAAGCATCAGAAAAGTGATTGGTGTTCAACTTCTTTCAATATACCCCTAGACAACTGGAGATATGAGCGAGCAAAGGGTTGTACTGTCAGAGTAGTAAATTATATCCTCAAACTCAGCCGGTCCTACGGGGGTAAGCGCTACATACAGTATGTGATAGCCAACATGAGATGGTGACCAATCAGCAGCAATAATGGAAAAATGCATGTGGAAAATATTACCCACTTCAAAACAGGAGGATAGTAGCAGGCCGGCAGGAGGTTACAAAGCTCAGATAATTCACATGCATGGGAGGACATACATGGACAATTTAGTGCCGCGCTGTAGTCATTTTTCGGCTATAGCGCGGACGGCAAGAGGTTAATGCATAGAATGCATTTAGATTAAAGAAAACTCTGCCTTTACAACTATTTTAACAAAAAGGTCCAATTCGGAAAAAAGAGCAGAAGCTCAGTCTATAGTTAAAATACAATTACAGATGGTTGGCAACCTGGTGAGAGATAAAAAAAATTACTGCATTACAACAGGTCATATTTAAATCCCTCAACTGCTAAAAAGGCTATCCTCTATATGTATCAAAGCATTATTATTATTTTTTCACAGTTACAATTACCATGGTGACACATTCCCATTAGGCCCATCATTTTCTGCATTATATATTCATAAATCACTTAAGGTACTTAACAGTTGTGTACCGGGAATAAGGACCTAATGTTATTTGTTTCTAGATTTATAAAATTAATTTAATTGAACCACAAGAAATAACATTTTGAATAGGAGCGTCTCGGCTGTGATGACTATAGAAGCTCAAATTGGTTAGAGAATTTCACAGATCAGAGTGTGCAGAGAACGAACGGCACGAAGGGTACTTTGTGTTATCTTACCATAGCAGAATTCCAATAACATTGCATGCTATACACTGCTTACAACTTGTTCTATCTTCTGCGACTCTCTTATGTAGCAGTACAGAACAACCCAGGGAGCCGCAATTAACATAAGGCAATCAACATGAGGCAATCAAACATTGTTTAATTTATTGCTTGTTGTGCTGTAAATGTGTCTTGCATCTCACATTTTCTGTTTGTTTTCACATTTCCCAAATTTGAATGAGTGCTTTACTGATGATAACGTTTCATGAAGGTTTGTAGCCAGCACAGTAGGACTCCAACAGCCAGGGAAAAGCATCAGTGTAAGGCAATAAGACAGCACTGAATTACACACTTAAATCAGATTAATATTAAGAACATGCTTACAGGAATAGAAATGACCTCCTAAAGGATAAGGGGGGAAAAGAGTAAATAAAAAATAATAATATAGTGTATATAATTGCTATACAAGTTATATTATAATTGGATGTTAACAAAAATTGCCTTTCTTTTTCAATCTGCAGAGCTGTTCATTTTCTGTAAAATGCAATATGGCAACCTGGAGGCATTCTGTACTCAGATGGTGTACAGAATGCCCCCCCCCCCCCCCCATAAATGTAATTTCCTGCTTGTGTGAATGGCTCACTGATTTTCCCAGAGGTTTGATCTAAGATACATGTGGGCTTTTGAGCATCCCCTGCAACAAAAATATCATTTTTGGTGAGATACTCCCAAAAGGGAATATGTCTAAAGGGATGCAGCTGTTGCAGCCTCCAGGTGCTGCAGCTGATTGATAATTATAAAACCACTCTCATACAGATTCACTCAGCACATGGACACAAACAGCAGAATAATAAAAGGTAGGAATCTTCGACAATGTTTGTTAAAATCCTTTCAGTGTACATACACTATATTACCAAAAGTATTGGGATGCCTGCCTTTACACACACATGAACTTTATTGGCATCCCCAGGGCAGCGATCAGAGAAGTACAGGCAGTATTGTTGTAAGGGGCCCCAGTGTCTCAAGGGGCCGTTAAAACAAAGACTTTAGGTGTCTTTAACATTGGAGTTTATGGGAGGGGGACACCGTTCTCCTGAACCATAGCCAATATAAATACCAAACTTGGGGCAAATAGAGAGGGCTCTTTGGGCAACAACTGGTCCAAGTTTGGGACCTCCAGCACCTATGGTTCAGCCGTACCAGGTCCCCAAATTGAACAGTCATTGACCGGCAATTGTCGGGTGAATTCGGGACTTAACATTGGAGTCTATGGGAGGGGGACACCCGGTTTGGGGACACCGTTCTCCCGAACCATAGCCAATAAAAATATCACCCCCCTGTGTCCT
>BLSH010050174.1:631728-645777 GCA_018402905.1 Glandirana rugosa
TTTTTGCCCCCCCCCCCCCCCCCCATGGCGTCCTTGTTTGTCCCTGTCTTCACAGTGTCCCTCTCTGTCCCTGGCATACTTCTCTGTCCTCGTCACACTGCGTCCCTCTCTGTCCATGGCATCCCTCTCTGTTCTTGTCGTACTGCGTCCATCCCTGTTCTTCTCTCACAACAACCCCTAAAAGGCAACTATGATAGGGGGCTCATGCCTGTAAGAACTTGTTTACTTTTGCAGTTTGGGGGAGGTAAAATCCCCGTAGATGAGCCCTGTTTTTTACCACCCTGCAACTGCATCCCACTACACATTAAGAGAGCATGTGAAGTGTTAATAAACTCACAAGAGTAAAATCAGTCTCTATATGCAGTAAAGCATGCTTGTTATACTCACTGTGGAACCTAAGAGGTTAATCCTCTGCCTTGTATAAAAAGGTTGTCTGATCCTGTCTTTTCTGATCCTCCCCTTCTTTTACTGTCCCCAATCCATCTGCTGATAGAACAGAGCCTTAGGAGGCACTCTGCACATGTTCAGTTTTCTTTTTTCTTTTTTTGGGGGAGGGTGCATGTGATCACCACAGGGCTAATCAGTTCTGCCCAGACAGAGGGTCAGGGGTCATGCAGCCTCATAGGTCAGTCAGAGGAGAATGAAAATTCCTCCTACAATCTTTAACCAGTGCTCAGCCGAACACTAAGAGCAGTCACAAGACGGCTATATACTGCTAATGATAAAAGGTATTTAGCAGTTTAAATTAACTAAAATAATTGCATTTCCATGTTCTGTGTACTGTGAGAGAGCAGATATAGTGAATGCAGGGTCCTGGGTTTAGTAACACATTAACTTACAAATTTAGGTCAGTTGGCATTGACCATAATGTGTGTACTTGGATAGAAAACTTATTACAGGAATACAACCAAATGTGGCTCTTCTGAATGGACTAGAGTTGGTGGGGTACCACAAGGCTCTGTCCTGGGACCAGTTCTGTTTACCTTGTACATAAATGATATTGAGGTTGGAATAAATAGTTCAATCTCAGTTTTTGCTGATGATACAAAGGTAACCAGGGAAATAACCTCATAGCAAGATATAGCAACCTTGCAGGAAGACCATAATAGAATAGAGGGGCAGGCAACTATATGGCAAATGAGGTCTAATATTGATAAATGTAAAGTAATGCATTTGGGGGCATAAACATATAAATGGGAGTTACTCATTAGGGGGAGAACCTCTGGGGGAATCTACAATGGGATCTGGGAGTTCTAGTAGACCACAGGCTCAGCAGTAGCATGTAATGCCAAGCTGCAGCTAGCAAAGTTAGCAGAATATTAGCATAGGGATGTGGGGGGAATTATATAAAGTGGATGAAGTGCCACTTTAAATGTATCACTTTTATGTAGCATTGGACAAGAGTAAAAATGTAAAAAAAAATGTAGGTAGGTAAATAAGAAATATTGTATTTTCATTTGTTGGCAGCAGGTGAAGCTCTCTGCACCTATTAACATGTTTTGTTTTTTTCGGGCTCTCCTTAGCTTTACACTACAGAGCTCAGTAGCTCCCATTCAACAACACAAATTAATGAAACAGAAAAGAGCCTCATTCCCTAGCTGACAATTCAGACTGTTCCATAAAAAAGCTTCATCAGAGACAGAGAGTCTGAAAGGAAACAGCTTTTGATGCTACACCACATGACATCCTTCCAAATGGTTGAGTTCAAGGAGTTATGGCCCTGTGAATATGTTCTTCTATCCAACCTTGGATACCCAACCCCCCCTACCATTAATACCTTAATACTATTCTATAAGCCCATCAGAAGTCATTCCCCTTTGCTATAACAATGGAGACTTTTGCCATTAACATTCAGCAAATGGTGCACTTTAGAGGAAATACCTTGGTAAAATATCTGAATAAGCCTATATATTGATGGTTTAATATTATAGCTCCACAATACAGATGCTTACTTATCCTTGGCTATACAAACTATTGAAGAATTTGGTGAATACTCAGGCCTAAAAATTAACCAGCAAAAGTCTGTCTTAATTCAATTGATGTCCACAGCCATGTCCTCTATACCACCTCAGCCCCCTCGAAATATTTGAAGATTGTATATACAATGGACCTCCTCCCCAGGCCATGTCAAAGAACATAGGTCCACCAATGAAAGCCATTAAGGCTAAACTACAGGTGTAGTCTAATCTTCCCCTGTCTGTTGCAGGCAGAATCAACTTAATTAAAAATGTCCTTTTGTTGAAATGTATCTATATACTTACAAGTATGCATGTGACTGTACCAAAATCCTTCTTCAAGTGGAAGTTTAGTCAAAAGACCCTAAACCTACTCTCAGCCACATTCTAAGCTATACTTACTTATTCTAAAGCCGCTCCAGTCCAGACGGCTGCTGTGTAGAGGAGGGACAGCTGAGATGCCCCATAGTAAGTCTATGGTTGATGTCACTTCCCAGCAGTTGTTGGCTTTCTCTGTCTGTCTATCTCTAACTTGGAAGCCCACTTGGCACATGGCACTTTTAATAAACAGACACTCACCTGTCCCACGGCCCAGCGATGCGGCCGCCTGAAGCCTCGCTCCTCTCCCCTTCCTCTCCATGGTGCCGGCATTGTAAGTGTGTGCACCCAGCTGTGACAGCTTGCGGCTTCACAACCAGGTAGGCACCACGCATGCGTGAGTTGCGCTGCGTGTCGTGAATGGCTGGACAATCTTCTGGGACCTGTGATGAGTCCCAGAAGATTGCAGGGAGCTAGAGGGGAGAGGAGAACTTCCGCTCGGGGCCGCGATGCCAGGAGCGGAAGTGGGAGCTGGGTACCTCTAAAAACTAGGTACCCACTGCCCCCCAAAAAAAATGACATGCCAAATGTCAGGGGGTAAGGAGTTGTTAAAACGAAAGTTCCACGTTTAAAGTGAAACCTGGAACTCTACTTTAAGGTGATATTAAACCTTTTTTTTGTTAATAATAAACATGTTATACTTGCCTGCTCTGTACAATGGTTTTGCACAGAGCAGCCCTGATCCTCATCTTCTGGGGCCCCCCATTCCTGGCTCCTCTTTGGTGAGTGCCCCCACTCATGTGCGCTCACTCTTGAGCTGCCCTGTCTGTGTCTATTGACACAAACGGGCGTTTCAGCCTCACACCCCGCCCCCTCATCCCAGAGTTTGATTGACAGCAGCAAAAGTCAATGACTCCCGCTGCTATCAATCTGCCCAGTAAGGAGGGATAGAGCCAGGAGAGCTGAAGCTCACATGCACAGCACTAAATCGAGATGGGGCTCAGGTAAGTATAAAGGGGTCTGGGGGATCCTGCAGCACTGAAGTTTTTTTACCCTAAGCACTTCAGATCCACGCTATAGCCGATTGACAGCTACAGCGCGGATCTGCTTTGCCGGGAGGCCGTCAATAGACGTCCTCCCCTGTTGCTCGTGCTGGGCGCGCTCTCGGTGGCGCCGCATGGCGCATGACCGTGCCCACGGGTCGGGCGGACTGGAGACCCGCAATCTCTTCACAGAGAGCCAGAATGGGGGACCACCGAAGTAAACACGGCGGTTCCCCGCTCTGTGAGGAGGGGAGGGCATGACAGATCCACTGATCCCTGTGATTGGGATCAGTTAGATCTGTTATGTCCCTGTTAGCCCTGCCCCCTCCCCCACAGTTAGATCACATACAGGGAACACATTTAACCCCTTCACTGCCCCCTTAGTGATAACCCCTTCCCAATGACATTTATACGGTAATTAGTGTCTATTTTTAGATATGATCACTGTATAAATGTCATCGGTCCCAAAAAAGTGTCAAAAACGTCAGACAAGTCCGCCGCAATATCGCAGTCCCGATAAAAATCGCAGATCACCGACATTACCAGTAAAAAAAAAAAATAATAATAAAAACGCCATAAACCAATGTCCATAGTTTGTAGGCGCTATAACTTTTGCGCAACCCAATCAATATATGCCGATTGCGATTTTTTTTCCAAAAATATGTAGAAGAATATATATCGGTCGAAACTGATGAATGCATTTGTTTTTTTATTTTTGGATATTTGTTATAGCAAAAAGTAAAAAATATTGTTCTTTTTTCAAAATCGTCGCTCTTTGTTTTTTATATAGCGCAAAAAATAAAAACCGCAGAGGTGATCAAATACCACCAAAAGAAAGCTCTATTTGCGGGAAAAAAAGGACGTCAATTTTGTTTGGGTACAATGTCGCACGACCGCGCAATTGTCATTCAAATAGTGACAGCGCTGAAAATTGGTCCGGGCAGGAGGGGGGTTTAAGTGCCCAGTAAGCAAGTGGTTAATGCATAGAATGCATTAGGGTAAAAAAAAAAACCTTCAGCCTTTACAACTACTTTAGCTACTTTTTGCATGACCCCATGTCACAGCTCTGAGTATCTCAGCAGCCAATCGCCAAGCAACAGCACTGTTACAAGTAAGGGGAGTCAAATCATTCCTGTACCCAAAAGGACATGTTATTTTTATTTGATCCTGATGATCAAAATGAGCAGCAGGGGAGTACAAGGAAAGGAAAGCGTAAGCTAATGGTGGAGCCACTATTAATGTGGATCTATTGTTTTATTCCGTATTGGGTAAAACATTGGCTCATCTTTAAAGGTGACAGTTTATAGAGTTGAGGATAACCTTCCTAGGCCTTCTATTTTAATGTTCTGCCCCAGTGGAGGTTACTCACTGTATCCCTTCCATTCTCTGGGCATATTATCGTGGTGTTTGATGCAGAAAATTATAACCTGTCATTCAAAGTATTTATTATTTTAGTCAATTTCCCATCACCCTTCCTATATGTGAACCTCTAGGCACCCTTTAGAACCAAGTTCAGATCTGAAAGCTCACATGTATGGTTCTATGTTTCACTGGTAAGAGTATACAAAGTATGTCTGGCCAGATTACGCTGGATAAATGTGATAAAATTTTAAAACATCAATGCAAAGGCTTCCTTTTCATGTAAAGACTGTGATCTCCAGATGTGGTTATTTCATGATAAATTCACTTTGAAGCACATACACTTTTAAGACAAAATGTGCGGATCCTAAGGAATTTTTTCTGCGTTATTCGTAAATATTGCGTTTGATTGTGATTACTGCCAATAGATGAGGTTAAACCAATTAAGCAGTAACCATAGGGTAATGTAAAATAGTATGTGTTTTGTAAAGTGAATGTTTATTGGTTTGGTTTCCTTATTAACCCTTCCATGGCCAGAACATAGCAAAAACTCTATGACTAATTTGCATTACTAAATAATTAATATATATATATATATATACACACACGCACATAAGCTATACAAGGCTTCTATTTGGTACACTGTTATAACAAAAGAAAACCCCCATTCTGCTTTTATTATAGATTGAAAATGTGCAAAATGTTAAAATAAATATTTTTTACATTCTGTAAGTTTTGTAAGTCATTCCTTCATTTTTATTTTTTATAATGCAACAGTATCTGATAAATACACTGCTGCAGAGGTGGCACTGCAGCCTGGCAATGGCAGTGTTCTTCTGCAGGCTGATGGCTTTCATTTTTATCAATGAAGCCACCAGCCTTACATCAGAGCCAGGTTTGCCAGCCTCCCGAAGTGAAATTTACTGACAGGACTCCAAAAATGTACTGACATAGCCACATTTTTTACTCAGAAAAGTATATAAAATTACCACTTTCAGGGCAAAACAGTGCCAATATCAATATTTAAAGGGTTACTAAACCCACAGTCTGTGTATGCAGTAAAGCATGCATGTTATACTCACTGTGGAACCTAAGGGGTTAATCCTCCAAAAAAGCCTGTGTAAAAAGGCTGTTTGATCCTGTATGCACAGATCCCTCTCTTCTTCCAATGACTCCAGAACAGGTCAGGATAGTACAGAGCCTTTGGACTCAGTTTGGTGTATATTGCTATTTTTTTTTTTTTTCTTGGGGGAATGCAGGTGATCAGCACAGGTCCAATCAGCACTGTCCAGACAGAGGGTCAGTGGTCCTCACTCCTGATAGGACAGCTCAGTGCAGTATGAAAACTCCTCCTACAACCTTCAACCAGGAACTGATAGAAGTCACAAGACTGCTATATACTGCTGATGAGAAAAGGTATTTAGCAGCTTCTATTTGCTAAAATAATTGCATTTCCATGTTCTGTGTACTGTGAGAGACCAGATATAGTGAATGCCGGGTAATGGGTTTAGTAACACTTTAAGCTACAAACATGTAGCTAGTGCTATTAGCAATGTGTTTAAAGTAAAACAAAAACCAAAAAACGTATTTCTCCATTTACATGAAGGTCAGGTTCATATAAACCAGTGGTTTTGTCAACTGCGTCCAACTGGAGAGATTTTCCTTCAATTTCAGTTCCATAGCCAGTTATACATCACAGAAAGTGAATGGAAATCCCAAGTAAGCCACCAGGATCAACGGAATAGAGGCCCCCTCTCTTTCTCCATTTCTGTTCTGGATTTGATCATACCTTTGGTGGTAATAGTAAACAGGGCAAATAGAGGGTGACTCTCCCCATCAACAAACAACTTACATTGCAGTTACCAGCTGCCAAAGAGACAGTAATGCATTGTTAAAATAACAATTTGTTAAAAAGACTTTGCAGCAGTATTCAGTGGAACAGGTGTTCCCACGTGAAGGTTTTCCCTCACAACTCGGAACTGCTGCAAAAGATACATAGAAAAGCATTTAGGCCTGAAGTGGCCGTAACAGTAACCAATATTTTTATAACTCAGACTGTAATTTTATGTGTTTAACCACTTGCCGACCGCCAACCGCAGGTTGACGGCGACAAGGTGGTTCGTTATCGCAAATCGCCGTCATACGACGGCGGCTGCGATAACGCACACTGTGAGCGCGCGCGCGCCGCCGGAGGCACTGTGTTCGGGGAGGGCCAGGGAGCGAGTGCTTCGATTGCCGCCAGCTACCCGCGATGGCCCCCCCGGAGTGAAGGAACGGAGGTCCGTGTAAGTAAACACGGACCTCCGTTCTGTGAAGGGGGAAGGGCTGTGATCACAGCCTTCCTGTACATGGAGGCTGTGACCACTTCCCTTCCCCAGCTAGTTCAGTCCCCCCACAGTTAGAACACGCCCAGGGAACACAGTTAACCCTTAGAGCGCCCCCTGCAGGTTAACCCCTTCACTGCCAATGGCATTTACACAGTAATCAGTGCATTTTTATAGCACTGATCGCTGTATAAATGCCAATGGTCCCAAAAAAGTGTCAAAATGTTCCGCCATGTCCGCTGAAATATCACAGTGCCGCTAAAAATCGCAGATCGCTGCCATTACTAGTAAAAAATAAAAAAAAAATAAAAACCCCAAAAATGAATTCTCATCATCCGTAAACGCGACCACTTTTGCGCAAACCAATCAATAAACGCTGATTGCGATTTTTTTTATCGCAAATATGAGGAAGAATATAAATCGGCCAAAAACGGTGAAAAAAAATGTTTTTTTTTGTATTTTTTTTTGGATTTGTATTTTAGCAAAAAGTAAGAAATTTGGTTTTTTTTTTGCAAAATTGTCGCTCTCCTTTTGTTTATAGCGGCGATCAGAAATGACGCAGAGGTGATCAAATACCACCAAAAGAAAGCTCTGTTTGTGGGAAAAAGAGGACGCAAATTTTGTTTGGGTACAACGTCGCACGACCGCGCAATTTTCAGTTAAAGCGACGCAGCGCCGAATCGCAAAAAGGGCTCCAGTCCTAAAGCTGGAAATCCTTCCGGGGCTGAAGTGGTTAAAAGTACATTCACTGGCCACTTTATTAGGTACACCTGTTCAATTGCTTGTGTAGCACCCTCTACGATAGGTAGGTGTTAATGTGAGATTTTTGCTAGATGAGGCAAATTTAGTCAGGCCTTATTGTTTTGATTCTGGGCTGGGAGTGGCTCAGGGTAAGGCTGGGTGATTCACAGTTGGTATCATCAGGACCTCCCACTTCTTTCCAGAAGCTTCTGGTGTTTTCTGGAAACAGAGGTTGGAGGAGAGGTGTAGCCATCTGAAGTATTCTGAGGAGCCCTGACCAATCCCCAGCCAGCCCAGTCTGGGAGGAGTTCAGTTGGAAGTCTGAAGATGTGATAGTGTGGAGGCTGCCATGGCCCAGGGGGAGCTCCCAGTCTGGGGAGGGGTGACCCCGGGCCTGGAGTGCTCGGGGGCAGCCAGGAGGAGTGAGATCTTGGTGGCAGGCACAGGATAGAGCGGAAAAGACAGCAGGAGAGAGCATTATTGGAGAGAGATTTTCAGTGAGGAACAAGTGTCAGGAGTCGGGAGCGACACACCCTGGGAGACTGGAGGAGGCATGCTGGAGCAGATTGGGGTGAGAGGCAGTCTGGGAAGGATGCAGAAACCAGTGTGGGACTTTAGTGTTGCCGTGGCAGTGGAGGAGGCCATTGCAGCTGAGGAGCTGGCAGAGCCTGGAAAAGGATGGGCTGGGAGTTGTAGTCCATCACACTAGCTAGAACATTGTACTTTGCTACACTTTGGGGACTATTAGTCCCTGCCTGTAATGGGCGGTCCGCAGGTTCTGCTTCAATGACAGCAGGCCTCACCATGTGCTGGTTAGGCCGGAACTAAGTGATTGTGCAGAAGAGAGGAACAAGGAATATTGTGAATCAAGTGATTGTGCAGGAGTGAGGAACAAGGAGAGAAACGTGCAGTAAGTGTCAATGCTGGCGTGAAGAAGGAGAAGTGTATATACGGAGTTGTATATAGAGGTCCCGTGTAAAGAACTGTTTGGTTCCTGGGCATCCCATAATCATCCCTACTCCATCCAAGTTCAAATCCCCGAATAAAACAACAAAACAAAGTACCAGCCCGTTCTGTGTCTCTGGATGTGAGGAAAAAGTGTGATTGAGGGCAGTGTGATCAGGTGAACCACAACAACCAGCCACCCCCAATCAGGCCATTGGCTACACTTGGTTATCCAAATTGCTAATCAGCCAATCACATGGCAGCAATGCATTTAGGCATCTAGATGTGGTGAAGACAACTTGCTGATGTTCAAACTGAGCATCAGAATGGAGAAGAAAAGGGATTTAAGTGATTCTGAGTATTCTAAAAGCTTCTGATCTACTGGGATTTTCACGCACAACCATCTCTAGGGTTTAGAGAGAATGGTCTGAAAAAGAGAAAATATCCAGTGAGCAGCAGTTGTGTGGACGAAAAAGCCTTGTTGATATCAGAGGTTAGAGGAGAATGGGCAGACTGGTTTGAGATGATAGAAAGGCAACAGTTCTTGGCACACTTTGGGCCCCTTAGTACCAATTGAGCATCATTTAAATGCCATGGCCTACCCGAGTAATGTTGCTAACAATGTCCATCCCTTTATAACTACAGTGTACCCATCTTCTGATGACTCCTTCCAGCAAGATAAGGCACCATGTCACAAAGCTCAAATCATCTCACCGCTGGTTTCTTGAACATGACAATGAGTTCACTGTACTTGAATGGCCTCCACAGTCAAGAGATCCCAATTCAATAATGCACATTTGGGATTTTGGTCCATATTGACAAGATAGTGTAGCGCCTCCTACTTAGGTAGGAGCTAGTGAGGGATTTTTTGGTGAGGTGAAGATAATTTAGTCAGGCCTGACTGAGTGCAGGCCTGATTGTTTTTGTTTCTGGGCTGGGAGTGGCTCAGGTAGGACAGGGTGATTCACAGATGAGGTCACCGGGACCTCCCTCTTCTTTCCAGAAGCTGGTAGAATGTTCTGGACAGAGAGTTGGGAGAGAGGTGTAGCCATCTGGGGTATTCTTTTACAAAAGGTTTATAAGCACATAATGCAAGGCAACAGACCAACAGTGATATATATTTATGTTATGTAACAAACAGTCACAGGGTCATAACATAAAGACATAAAGGATGACGATATAGAGACATATATTGCGGAAACAGATAGGCCTCAGACTTCACATTCCTTGGGGTAAAACTCAGCATAAAAGGCCGCTCATAGTTGAACATAAATATGTAGTTTGAAGACTCCCCATCTGTAAAGGTGCTACACAAAGGTTCTAGGTGAACAGATAACATATTATAATTATAACCATCCTGTCCAGGACAATGCCTGCTAATCCGGGGTATAAATGGATTCCATGCATAAAACAACACAAACAGAAAAGAGGTGATTGACCAGAAAGAAAAAAGAGAGAGGTTGGAAAAAGGAGAAGAGAATATAGGAAAGAGAAGTAAAAGAGGACGGAAAAGAGGAGGAGAAAAGTCCACAAGGCACAGGCCAGGGGAGCCCTAAATCTGAAGTAATGTGCTATCGAACTGGAAAGGCATAGCATATGCGATCCATGGCTGCCAAATGCTGAGATATTTATCATGTGAGCCTAAAAGGATAACTGTCAACTTTTCATTTACCATGACATCGTTCATGCATTTTTTTACTGCCTCAAAACTGAGCAAGGGGGTCTTCCATGCCTTCGCTATCCATCTGGGGTATTCTAAGGAGCCCTGACCAATCCCCAATCTGGATTGGCAGTGGGCAGGCCTCCTTAAATACCCAGGGTCAGCCCAGTCTGGGAGGTGTGAGTTCAGGTGGAAGAGCTGGAATGTAGCTGAGGTTGCTGAGGCCCCACAGGGAGCCTCCAGTCTTGGGGGGGAGGTGACCTTGAGGCGTTGGAGTTCAAGGAGTGGAAGGGGTTCCTCGTACAAACCCCAGAGGAATCCTGACCAAGGGAGCAGAAGAGTAACAGACAGTGCTACTGGAGAAGCTCAGTGAGGAGTCCACCGGTGGTCGGTGAGTGGCACACACTCTGGAAAACTGTAGAGGCATGCCGGAGCGGATTGGGGGTGAGAGACAATCTGAACTGATTCAGAAGTCAGTGAGGGACTGTGGTGCTGCCGTGGTAGTGGTGAAGGCTGTCGCGGCTGAAGTAGCTGGCAGGGCCTGGAAAAAGAGGATGGGTTGGGAGTAGTAGTCCATCAAGCCAGCTAGCACAGTATTCATTTTTACTCTACACTTTGTTGCCAACTGTACCTGCCTGTAATGGGTGGTTCAGAGGTCCTGCTCACACTATAGCAGGCCTCACCATGTGCTAGCTGGGCTGAAGAAACGCTGGAGGTCTAGTAAATTTCCTTCAGTGCAGGTGAGAGGAATGAGAAGCAACCGTGCAGCAAGTTATGTGCTGGAGTGAAAAATGAGGAATGTATATACGGAGGTGTATATAGTGGTCCTGTGTAAATAGAATTAATTCTTTGGGCATCCCACAACATCCAATTCCTATCCCAGTTCAATTCCCCTAATACAACAAAACAAAACAAAGTACCAGCCTGTTCTGTGACTCTGAAAGCGGTATGAATGTGACTGAGGGCAGTGTGAGCCGATGGACCACAGCAACCAGCCGCCCCTAAGAGGGACCTTGGCTACATTTGGGTACATCATCCGGGATTCACCTGCTTCACATAATTCTTCCAGTCGTTACCCCTAGCAACGGAAGTGAACTGAGTAAAGGAAATGTGACTGTTTTGCTATTAGCAAGGACAGTCAGTTTCTGTAAGGGGGATTCCCCCCTTCCTTTTCTCTTCACTTGCTGCATGTTAACACAGGCATCCGCCCACTCTGCTCTCTCCCCTGTGTCCTCCTGTGGCAATTATAGGAGACATTACAGGTGCAAATCAGAAGGACTTTAATAGCAACCGCTGCAAAGGATACTGGGAGATGTAGTCCCCATCTAAAACTGTCCCATAGCTTCTATGGAGACAGTACTACAAGAGCCAGCCTGCTCTGGGGGCAAAGGAACTAGAGACTCCATCTTGTTGATCTGAGTAGATTTTGAGTCAGCACGAGGCAAGGGAAGAGCTTGGACCTACAGGGGAGAGGGTCTTCCTCCCAAGTCAGCCCCGTGTGTTTTTAGAAATCCATAACTAGTTGGGACATCCAGCCTGAGAGAGGGGGATCCCAGGTGCATATCCAGATGGTGTGAGGTGACCAGTTGGGTCACTAGAAGAGCCTGCCTGTTCCAGAACATTCCTTTGGGCCTTGATCGCAGGATTGGGTGAGGGGGCTTTTGCCCATTTGCAGGAAAAAAGGACACTGAACACAGATACATCATTGCTGTTAGTCACCTTGCTGACACTTGTAGTCACCTTGCTGACAGGACACAAGGCCATTTAGATACAGGGACACTGTATACAGACACCATTGTCCTTTCACCCTGCTGAGGAAGATCCTGCATTCTTCACGTGATAAACCAAGCCAGTTGTGTTGTTTGGCCCTGCTATTCAGAAGTCTGAGTGCACTAACCAGAGTGGCTAGCTGAAGCTACAAAGCCTTGTCTTTCTTCAAAGAGACTGAAACCATTGGTGCCATATGGGCACGTATACACATGTTCAGGGCTCTGTATATGTAGTGGGTGTGTGGGTTAGTTTATCTGGGAAGCTAAGCCATTAAATATTGATTTGAATACAGTGTTTATCGTTGGGCCTGTGGGATCAGGAGACAGAAGAGAGAGGTCTGACATAAAGAGGGTCAGTCTTCTGCTCTCCTCCTGCTTAGACTCATAGAGCCAAATATGATTAGAGGTAACCAATCCAATGTAAAGTGTCATGTTGTGATTGATTTGCCATTTAAGTGTGCCTTTGCTCTTGGGGTTATTCTAAGGTTTGGAATCCACTGAAAGCAGCCTAAATACAGTATTGAGCTATATTGTTCTTAATCTCAGTTATTGCTCTCCAGTTGATTACTTGAAGAAATATACTGTTACTGTCTGTTACTTTTCCACAGAAACATTACAGTAAAGATCATGTCTGTGTTTTATCATAACCTGTGTGGTTTCATTGGTCCTTGCACTTATACTATTGCCAAGTGTGCCAGAGAGGTTGAGGCTATTCTTGGGGTTGAGAGGCAGAGTATGGAACTGAACATACTTAAACGGCTCCTACAAATGTTTCCAACACCTTGTTGAATCTATGCCATGAAGATTTAAGGCAGTTCTGAAGACAAAAGGGGGTCCAACCCGGTACCAGCAAGGTGTACCCGATAAAAAAGCCAGTGAGTGTATTTCTAATGCTATTACAGTACAAACATGTCATTCCTTTAGTAAAAATTGTATGAAGAACCTTGTGTTGATGTTGTGAACTTGGGACTGTTACTGTATTAGGCCTACACCACCACTACCACATCATCATTGTCCTTAAACACATTACCAGCAGTAGCAGAAGAAACACACAGTGCTTTACGTTTAGGCTTGGATGCATTTTTAATCTCGTGGTTTTACATTGTGGTATCAACATTTTTAAGCATTTGCTGAGTTATTATTCCTGGACTACTCTTTGCTGGCAGCAGTCCTTTAGCCCCAGAATTAGCAGTAGACCTGTCTGAAGGTGTTAGTAAAGCCAACAGCTAAATGATTATGTTTCCAATGGGCATCCGTTTTTGAATGGCAGTTACTGCTCTTATGTAAAATGTTGTTGCTTGGACCATGAACTGTTGAACAGCTGACAAATCATCTACTGAAGATAGATGTTACCTTGTTTGGTAGCCAATAAAAATGCTGTCTGTTGATTTGAAGTTTGCACTATTAGTGTGGTCAAATTCAATCAGTGCATCATTTTCAAGGGAAACCAACAGGTTTGACCTGATAAAGTAGCCCATAAGACTTTTAAGGAGTTGGCAATACTTGAAGTACAAGTCGGGTAACATAGGAGAATTGCTCTGGAAAATTTGATTGAATTGGGTGAAATTTGCACAGCTGCTTGAAGAAACAGAAAGTAGTGATATAATCCAGTAGCAAGAGACTTAAAGAGGAGTTGCCCCCCCCCCCCCCCCGTTGAGGAATTTTCAGAATACCCGATGAAATAGTCCAGTTTGGACAACCAAAGGGAACTTTTACTACGTGACTAACTTAAACTGGTGTGATTATCACGTTTGAAGTTTAGTTGTCTGTCGTAAAAATAACCGATGGTTTGTTCCATTGTAGATAGAAGTCATCTACTAAACAGTCGACAAGTTGTCAAGTACCAGGTTCGTTGTTGTAAAATGTATTCTCGTCATTGACGGTAAGTTTTTGCCTACGGGTAACCTTTGTATTAGTAAATCGACAACCGAAATG
>BLSH010050192.1:108540-121123 GCA_018402905.1 Glandirana rugosa
CAAGATTTTAGTAGTCGTTTGACACACACTTTGAATTTGTTATCGGCCCTCTTCGGTATAGGGACAAGATTTTAGTAGACGTTTGACACACACTTTGAATTTGTTATCGGCCCTCTTGGGTATAGGGACAAACGTCTACTAAAATCTTGTACCTATACCGAAGAGGGCCGATAACAAATTCAAAGTGTGTGTCAAACGTCTACTAAAATCTTGTCCCTATACCGAAGAGGGCCGATAACAAATTCAAAGTGTGTGTCAAACGTCTACTAAAATCTTGTACCTATACCGAAGAGGGCCGATAACAAATTCAAAGTGTTTACCAAAATTCTACTAACATCTTGAGCCGGGAGAAGCCATATCCATGTTCTAAAATCATCTGCAAACAGGGATATGGGTTCTCCCGGCTATTGTTTAAGTTTCACACACAGTTTGCAGATGATTTTAGAACAGGGATATGGCTTCTCCCGGCTATTGTTTAAGTTTCACACACAGTTTGCTGATGATTTTAGAACAGGGATATGGGTTCTCCCGGCTATTGTTTAAGTTTCACACACAGTTTGCAGATGATTTTAAAACAGGGATATGGCTTCTCCTGGCTATTGTTTAAGTTTCACAGACAGTTTGCAGATGATATTAAAACAGGGATATGGCTTCTCCCAGCTATTGTTTAAGTTTCACTCTCAGTTTGCAGATGATTTTAGAACAGGGATATGGCTTCTCCCGGCTATTGTTTAAGTTTCACACACAGTTTTAAGATGATTGTAGAACAGTGATATGGGTTCTCCCGGCTAATTTATACTTTTTTCACACAGTTTGAAGATGATTTTATAACAGTGATATGGCTTCTCCCACTAATTAATACTTTTCACACACAGTTTGAAGATGGTCCACATCCACCGCCATTTTTGATTTTTTTGTGATTTTTGTTTAAAAATGCTTTTAAGTTATTTCCCTGTCCCTATTTCTTTGTAGGGCACTTGTCCGACCCTTACCCCCATTTTTCTTCCTTTTTCAGACCTCTGGGACTTTCCAGGACTTTTTTACAACAATTTTCAGAACTTTTAGTAAAATTACCAGAACCCCGAACCCGAACCCGGACTTTTTTGAAAAGTCCGGGTTCGGGTCCGGGTCCCGGACACCCAAAAGTTTGGTACGGACCCAAACTTTATAGTTTGGGTTCGCTCAACTCTACTGCTTAATATAAATAAGCACTTGCCTTCAGGACACTTTCTCCTGTCCAGGCCAATTTTCAGCTTTCAGTGCTGCCACACTTTTTGTTTTTTTTGCAAATTTGCATTTATTGAAAAGCTTTTCAACTCAGCTTTACAAAACAAAGCCTATTGGGCATACCCAGGCTTAGAAAACAAAAAGAAAATACATAACACATGGAACTTAAAAACTAAAACAAACCAAATCACTGGAAGTGCTCATAACCACCCAACACCCTGGAATCAAGAGGTAATACAAACGAGTAGGAGACGATCAGAGGTGTCATGCAAACCATGCCATTCAGTTACCAGAAGGAGTTAGGGAAGAGACACAATCTTATAGGAAGCGACCACTAGACCATTAATTAATACTGAACATACCTAAAAAACTTCACTGCGATGCATTAGTAGAATCCGATTCCAACCATATATGCCAGACTTTTTTAAATTTAGCTGGGCACCCCCTAGCAGCATACGTAGCTTTATATAAAGGAACTATGGAGGTAATTAAAGATTTCCAAGAGTTAAGTGAAGGGGCCAACACCTGCTTCCAGAGTAGGAGAATGGCTTTCCTGGCGTAGAAGAGGAGCAATCCAAGGAGAGTTCTGGTTGCCCGGCGATGAGCCAAATCGCCCACCAAGCCCAGCAGGCAGACCTCAACCTTGGAGGGAATATGGATCATAGTAAGGGATTCAATATAGGCTATGATCTCATGCCAAAAACCTTGAATTGCAGGACATGTCCAAAACATGTGAACAAAATCAGCTCCAACACTCCCACACTTCCAGCAGACCATGATTGAGTTAGGATATCTTTTAGAAAGTCTATGCGGAGTCATATATACACAATGTAATATTTTAAACTGAATTAAACGATCCCTGGCTGAGACCAATTGTGTGAATGGATATTCCCACATGTCCTCCCAGTCCTCCGCCTCCAGCTCAGGGCACACGCTCTTCCATTTGTTAAATAAATTCTCCATTCCAAAGTGAACTGAAGGTCGGAGAGCTTTGTAGATTGAGGAGATAGGTTTTGCCAAAGAGGCATCCTGGAGGGCAGATTCTAAGTTTGAACGGATTAGAGACGGAGGACTGGGGCCGAATTGCGAGTTGAAGGCATGTCGGATTTGTAGATATTTAAAGAAGTGTTGGTTGAGGAGTCCAAAACGTTCCTTAAAGGAATCAAAAGAGGGAAAGTGGCCAGCCACTAACAGGTGGTCTAGCCTCTTTACCCCCCTCATTGCCCAGAAGCCTGGGTCCGGGACTGTTAAGAACTGTGGGAGCTGTGGATTAAACCAAAGGGGAACCTCTGGGGACCACGTCTGGGGGTCTGAGTGTTTTTTACATACCAGAAGCTGCCAAGCTCTAATCACCGTTTTCATTGATTACGTGAGAGGGAATTGTGCCTTGACTCCCCTATACAAGCTGTTTCTTAGAGACTCATAGGACCGCCTCCAAAACCACAGCAGCGCTGGAATCATCCAACACCGTCCAATTGTGGGCATGGTTAAGTAAAGCCGCAAAAAAATAATTTTGGAGGTCAAGACACGCCAGGCCTCCCTCCAACCAGGGACATTTTAAGATGGCTTTGTTCAGTCTGGGAGGCCTGGCCCTCCATAGGAAAGTCAAATTGGCGAAAGAAGGACTTTGGGATCCATACTGGGGCATGTCTCAGGGCATACAAAAAGACTGGGAGAATCTTCATCTTCACCAAATTAATTCTCCCTATAAGGGAAAGAGGGAGATTATCCCAGGCACTGAGCCGCTGGTTGAGTTGTGTGAGCAAGGGAAGAAGATTTAATGAGATAAAGTCTGAGACTCTGGGAGAGACGGTAATACCCAAATAGCGGCTGGAAGACACCCACTGAAGGGGAACCAAGGACGCCGTCTGTCCCAGAGTCTGACCATCTAGGGGCATGATCTGGGACTTACTCCAATTTATTCTCAAACCTGACTGTGCTGAGAAATCAGAGATAATTTCCAAAGCCGATGTCAACGAGGGCCCGGAGTCACCGAGAAACAACAGAAGGTCGTCCGCATACAGAGTCAGCTTTTCAGTTATCGATCCCACCCTAATACCTGCCACCGCCTCCTAACTCCGCAGGGCCATGGCCAAGGGTTCCATGGCCAAGGCAAACAGGAACGGGGACAATGGACATCCCTGTCTGGTGCCCCTCTCAACCGAGAAGGGAGCAAAGAGGTGGCTACCCAATTTAACCTGTGCCGTTGGAGATTTGTATAGATTTTATAGAATATTTATCCATTTGCGGAAAGAGGGGCCAAAGCCAAATGCTTCCAAGACAGCCTGCATAAAATCTCAAGTCACCATATCAAATGCCTTTTCTATATCAAAAGCGACTATTACACGTGATTGGGAGGGAGAGGAAGGGGGGATCTGAAGATGAGTGAAAACTCGTCTTAAGTTAATATCAGTGGATTTGCCAGGCATAAAACCGGTTTGGTCTATGTTCACTATGCCAGCCAACACACCCACTAATCTGTTAGCCAGGACCTTAGCCAAAATTTTAAGGTCACAGTTAAGCAGAGAAATGGGGCATTAGGAGGCGCAATGTCTAGGGTCCCTGCCAGGCTTAGGGAGCAGAACAATATGATCATTATACATAGTAGGGGACAGGGAACCCGACTGAAAGCACTGGGTGTATAACTTCTGCAATCCAGGGGCCAGCCTTGCCGCATACTGCCGATACCAGTCTCCAGGAAGCCCATCAGGACCCGGAGTCTTCGAAGGAGGGAGGGATGCAAGAGCCAACTCGACCTCCTGGACAGAGATCGACGCATCCAACCTCCCCACCTCCTCCTCCAACAACTGCGGCAAGGATAGTTTTTGCAGCTCAGACAGAACACTATCTGAGGGGAGACATTGCGGTTTCCGATAGAGTTCCCCAAACAAGGCCTCAAACTCCTGCTGGATGACCTTGGGGGTATAAATACACACACCATCCTCAGACAGCAGCAGTATTATGATCAACCCGTACAGATTTAATAGCAGCAATGTAACCTCCTATAATTGTGGCCTTAAAGGCATCCCAAACCATCTCTGGTGAGGAAGAGTCTTCATTAATCGACCAATAGAAGTCTATCCGTGGATTAATTATTTCAGACACCTTCTCATCCTGAATCCATCTAGGTGCCAGTCTCCAGGCTCTGGAGTCTCTCCGCTCCCCCACCTGAAGATTTAACTCCAGGGGAGAGTGGTCTGAGAGTCCCGCTGGAAGGTACGAGGCCCCCGACAGTTTAGTTAAGACTTGAATATTCCCAAAGGCAAGGTCTATCCTAGAGCCAGACCTATGAGTGGATGACATACAGGAAAATGCTTTGGTGTCAGCATGTTTCCAACGCCACAACTCCTCAAGACCAAAGGTGTCAACCCATCCCTTCGGTTCCACAGAAGCCATACGATTAGGGTTAGAAGAATCTAAGGCTGTGTCAAGGATTGCATTGAAGTCTCCAGCAATAATAACATGAGCAGGTAGTAAAGGGGCCAATTTTTCGTAAATAGTATATAACAAGCCATAGTCCACTGGTGGGGGCAAATATACATTCACCGGGGCCCACCTTAACTGCTTGCCGACAGCTGGTCGGCAATTGACGGTGACAGTGTGGCTCGATAACGCAAAACGCCGTCATACGACGGCGGCCACGAGATCGAGCCTCCGGCGGCGCGCGCGCGCTCACTGTGTCCGGGGAGGGCCAGGGAGCGGGTGCAGCGGAGTCGATCTCCGCCGGCCACCCGCGATGCCCCCCCCCGGAGTGAAAGAACGGAGGTCCATGTAAGTAAACACGGACCTCCGTTCTGTGAGAGGGGGAAGGGCTGTGATCACAGCCTTCCTCTACACGGAAGGTGTGATCACTTCCCTTCTCCTGCTAGGGCAGTCCCCCCACAGTTAGAACACGCCCAGGGAACACAGTTAACCCTTAGAGCGCCCCCTGCAGGTTAACCCCTTCACTGCCAATGGCATTTACACAGTAATCAGTGCATTTTTATAGCACTGATCGCTGTATAAATGCCAATGGTCCCAAAAAAGTGTCATAATGGTCCGACATGTCCGCCCCAATATCGCAGTACCGCTAAAAATTGCAGATCGCCGCCATTACTAGTAAAAAAATTAATAAAATAAAAACCCCAAAAATGAATTCTTATCACCCGTAAACGCGACCACTTTTGCGCAAACCAATCAATAAACGCCGATTGCGATTTTTTTATCACAAATATGAGGAAGAATATAAATCGGCCACAACCGATGAAAAAAAATGTTTTTTTATATTTATTTTTTGGATTTGTATTTTAGCAAAAAGTAAGAAATTTGGTTTTTTTTTGCAAAATTGTCGCTCTTCTTTTGTTTATAGCAGCGATCAGAAATGACGCAGCGGTGATCAAACACCACCAAAAGAAAGCTCTATTTGTGGGAAAAAAAGGACGCAAATTTCGTTTGGGTCCAACGTCGCACGACCGCGCAATTGTCAGTTAAAGCGACGCAGCGCCGAATCGCAAAAAGGGCTCCGGTCCTAAAGTGTGAAATCCTTCCGGGGCTGAAGTGGTTAAGGAGTAAATTTCAATCAGGAGAATAATAAATCTCCCACCCGGATCTAAGACAATTTTGATGACTTTGCAAGGGAGAGATTTGTTAATAAGAATCGATACCCCTCTGGAATAAGTGGAGTATGTGGCGTGGAAAGCCTGTCGCACCCAGGGCCTGCGCAAGGCCAGGTTTCGGGAGCCGGTGAGATGTGTCTCCTGTAAAAAGAGTATGTGAGGTTTATGAGAGGTTAAGTATTTAAATACTAGGGACCATTTGAATTCATCATTGAGGCCCCGCACGTTCCATGAGACTAATTTAACCCCAGAAAGAGCCATAGTGACAAGATCGTATACATGTAATCTGAGAATTTGACATTACCTGAGGGTCCCCACTGAATGGAGACAGATTGTAGCATGGTAAGCTTACCCTGAAACCATTCGTATAGAGAGCCATGAGCACACTGTGAATATGGAACAATAAGAACATAATTGCAAAACCCCTACTAACTAGCCAAAACCCCAACATAACTAGGCTAGAAGTTTTCAGTGCCGTAACAACAACACAAAACAGAGTGAAGAAGAAACTCCTGTTATTCCCGATGGAGGGTCCCCAGGGTGCTACGTGGTGCCACACTTTTAATGACAATTGCATGCAAACACTGTACTCAAATTAAATTGTTGTCAATTTGTTTAGACAAATAGAGATTTATGTTGGTGGTATTTAATCAGCACTGGGTTTTTACATTTTTGCTAAACAAACGAAAAAAAGACTGAAAATTTTGAAAAAATAGGTTTTCTTTGTTTCCGCTATAAAATTTTGCTGATGTGCACTGATGGGCATTGATAGGCTATACTGATGGGCACTGATGAGGCTGCACTGATGAGGCTGGATTAATGGGCACTGATAAGCTGCACTAATTTGCACTGATGGGCACTGATAGGCGGCACTGATGGGCACTGATGAGGATGCGCTGATGGGTACTGATGAGGCTGCACTGACGAGGCTGCACTGATGGGAACTGATGAGGCTGCACTGATGGGCACTGATGAGGCTGCACTGATGAGGTGGCATTGATGGGCACTGATGAAGCTGCACTGATGAGCACTGATGAGGCTGCACTGATGAGGATGCGCTGATGAGGATGCACTGATAAGCACTGATAAGCTGCACTAATTTGCACTGATGGGCACCGATAAGCGGCACTGATGAAGTGGCACTGATGAGACTGCACTGATGGGCTCTGGTGAGCACTGATGAGGCTGCACTGATAAAGATGTGCTGATGAGGATGCACTGATGAGTACTGATGGACACCGATAAGCTGCACTGATTTGCACTGATGGGCACTGATGGGATGAGGCAACACAAATAAGTCAGAACTGATGGGCACTGATATGCTGCACTGATGGACACTGATTGACACTGATGGGGCTGTATGGATAATCAGGGCCCTGTCACAGAATAGCCTTTCCTCACACAGTGACAGTGTGACTAAGGAAAGGAAATGCCAATAACAGGCATTTAAGTGTGGTGAGCTGTGATTGGACACAGCTGATCACATGGTAAAGGGCCACTGTAATTGTTCCTTTACCCCAATCTGTGATCAGCTGTATCTGAAGGACACCGGGATAGCAAAGCGTGTCCTAATGCATGCTCCAAGGGCGTACAGAGGGGCGGAGTTCTGGGAGGACGTCAATAAACGCCGTCTCAGAACTGAACGACAGTGCTATAGCCATCTTTGGACTGTAGCCTGGTCATCAAGTGGTTAAGCTAGCCAAAGGATTGGCTTGACTGAGTACCCATTTAGTTTGGCCATTCACTAGCCATTGTTCCTCTAAAGAAGTGAAGCTGGCTAGGTTTCGCTACTCCTTGTATTTTCATTATGAAACTGCTGCTGATCGTGATAGCCACTTAGATCCAGAGCTCCGCTCCTCTGCTCAGATCAAAAGCAACCCACAGCGACACTGTGATCCAGGATTAAGCCCCACAGCAAGGGCTCAGTCAGTGGACCCCACCGGGCATGTCCAAGAAGCAGTACATGCTGCCTGTGCCCCGCCGTCTTATGGACTATTACCAGCCAGCAGCAATGAGCAGGGCCCAAGAAGGTGACGGTAAAGGGAACGGCCGGATCTTCTCCCCCTGCTCCACAGAGGAAACCGCACAAGTGCATGCTACAAGCCACAAGGATGGCACAGCTAGCGGCCCAGGCGACATAGCAAGAGAAGGAATTGGCACCCTACCTGCTCCAGAGATCCCGATCGCAACACAACTCAGACAGAGGTAAGAGGCTGGCATCCTCCCCTGCAAATCCAAGAAACATCTCTGGGCCTGTCCCACCACTGATCTCCCTAACACAGAGTGATCCACAGCACTGGCAGCAATACCTTCCTCAGACAACCCTGTGTCAGAGGCTTCACTGAAGGCAATGCTACTTACCTTGCAAAAAGACCTGCATAGAGAGTTACATATCTCTCTATCCCAGATTCATGACTGGGTTGACTGCCTGGAAGATAGAACCACTGACTTAGAAGAACACATGCAGCACATAATGAATTACTGGATGCGCATGACCACAATACCTCAGAATTACACTGAATAAATTTGAAATTGGCGGATTTAGAAGACCGATTAAGGAGAAATAATATAAAATTCAGGGTAAATCACTCCTTACTTACAACAACTCTTCTCCAAATTGCTACCCCACCTCAACGCTCATGATCTTATGATCGATTGAGCGCATAGGATTGCCAAGCCTGCTTATCTCCCACCTGACACCCCAAGAGACATCCTAGTGAGGATACACTACTTTTTAGTTAAGGAACAAATCCTTAATGCTGATAATAACACCAGACAGCTACCAGCCCCCTATATCAATATTGACCTTTCAAAAGCCACTATGGAAATGCGCAGAGCATTCACACCAATTACCTCCATCCTTCAAGAACAGAGGACCATTTACAAATTTCCCGACCAAATTGCTGGTCACCTACCAACAGCAAATCATTCCCATTCTCACCACCAAAGATAGATACAAGAAATTGACCAACTAGGGGTTCCTTCCTCTGCCCCCCAACTCATCGGAGCATGTGGGCCCATGCCCAATTCCACCACCACCCAGAAGCCTGGTACCCAACAAAACCTAATGCTGACCTATACCATAAACATGGGTCACAATCACAAAGCAGATCCAGCATGAGCGAGGAAATACTCCTGACTCCACTTCCCCAGGTTATTGTGTGCTATGCACACTAATTGTTGTTTCTTTTTGCAGTTGTTATATCTGCCTATTGTTAACCTGTGATAGCTCTGGTAGAAAAGTACATTCTTACATTTTTATTTCTCTGTTGATTGACACATTGTATTTCTATACCTTATCAACAAGTTGAATATTTGGTTTGAGACCTTCAATGTAAGCACTTATCAACAATTCTAGTCTAGTCTCGCTCCTGCCGTCCCCACCCTCAGATACTATCCAGCAACATACCCTTTACAATCACATCCCTCAACACCAAAGGCCTCAATTCCCCATTTAAACAAGCCTATTATGGAAAGAAGCTCTAACAAAAGAGCAGACGTGCTATGCGTTCAATAAACGCACTTCTCCAAAAGCAAACCCCCCAATTGCTCTCATAAAAAATTCCCACACTGTTTTGTAGCAAATGCCCCTCAAAAAAAAAGGGCGTTATGATATCAATTAGCTCTTCGGTCTCCTTCACGATACACCATTGTGAAGCAGGTATCTGATTCTCTCCACGACAATTGAAAATCAACTTGGTTATTTGTTTGCATCCAATACAGCCCAAGGGAAATTTTATGCAAACCCGATCTCTAAAGTGGCCCCTTACAGAATAGACCCACTAATAATGTGTGAAGACTTTAATGAAATTATTGACCCATCCCTTGACACATCCAACCCTACCAAAAGACAGCCCTCTGCTTTATCCCCCCTACTAAAGAAAGAAGATCTATACGACTCCTGGAGGTGTATGCACGACATGGAGCGAGGCTACACTTTTTATTCCCATCCACACAACTCGTGCTCTCGGATCGACCTCTTCCTCACGGACAAATACCTACTCCAATCGGTTACGGAAGCCCACATAGGCATAATCACATGGTCAGACCATGCGCCAATATCGATCAAACTATTTAATAGTAATAAGTCCCCAAAGCACACTACATGGAGGCTAAGCACTTCCTTGCTTACAAACCCGTCCTGTGGGGACAGGGTTCGATCCGAGATTAAGACATATTTTGAGGAAAACTCGCACTCAGTTACCAATCCTTCCATTGTTTGGAATGCATACAAAGTTTTTCTAAGATAATTATTCATCAAATTGGGTGCTCGGGAAAAAAAGAACCCACTCAGCTAAAACAGAGAGCCTTTTAAAACAAATTTGGGATCTGGGAATCCCTAAATAAACAGCAGCCAACACCAAAAATATCTGCAGATCTAAAAAATATCAGATATCAACTAAGCGAACATCTACACAATAAGTTTGATATTTACATCAAACAACTCAAACTCCAATTTCACACAGCGGCTAATAAGTCGGGAGAATTCATGGCCAGACAACTAAAAAAACAAACAGCTAACAAAAAGATTAAATTTCTAATAAATCCCAGAGGTAAGAAGTTGAGCAACCCCCTAGACATAGCGAATGAATTCAGTGCCTTTTATGCTAAACTATACAACCTTAAAGACTCAGAACCAACAGCCCAAGCTAAAACAAATGAGATTAAATCCTTTCTCTCATCCTTACACCTCCCCTCTATCTCTCAATCACAATTAGTGGACTTGTCGATTCCCAATGAATATTACAAACAATTTTCAGACCTAATCACCCCACACATATGCAAAACCTTTAATCACTATGCAAATACTGGAACCATGCCAAAGGAATCTTTGGAAGCCCTGGTAGTCACCTTACCAAAACTTGGCAAATCCCCAGATAACCCTGCTAACTATGGCCCTATATCACTCCTAAACACAGACACCAAATTATATGCCAAATTGTTAGCTCAACGCTTCTCCACAATTTCCCCTCAAATAATAAAACCCAGATCAAGTGGGTTTTGTGCCAAACAGACAAACAGACAAGCAAGTGGTGGCACAAGGAGCCTTATTTACCTAATACATTGGTTGGAGGAGTCCAAAACGCCTTCTCTGTTCCTCTCTTTAGACGCAGAGAAGGCGTTCGATAGGGTTCACTGGGCTTACATGGAAGCGGTTCTTCATAGATTTGGCCTTGAGGAGCCATTCCTGTCAGCAATTTTAAATCTTTACTCTTCTCCAAGTGCAAAAGTATGGACATCAGGGATTAAGTCAGACCCCTTTAAAATCACCAATGGCACAAGACAAGGGTGCCCATTGTCCCCCTTGATCTTTGCCATGATAATGGAACCCCTCGCACAAGCCATCAGATCAACGTCGGCGGTAAAAGGCAATAAAGTGGAAAGCGTAGAGCACAAGTTCGGCTTATACGCCGATGATGTTATCATTACTCTAACCAATCCTAAATCATCCCTCATAGCGGTCCAAAAAATCTTAGACCAATTTAGTGCAATTTCCCTCTATAAAATTAACAATAGCAAATCCCTTATGTTAAATCTAGGCATTGATCCAATAACCAAACAATCCATATCAGAAATCTCCCCTTTTCAATGGTCCTCCAACTCCTCCCTCTCATACTTGGGAATCCGCCTAACCTTCCCAAGCAAGACCTTATTAAACATGAATTTTGATGACCTACAGGAAAAGCTTTTGCACACTTCCAAGGAGTTGAGCCTTGTCCCTGTCTCATGGGCAGGGAGAATCGCCCAAGCGAAAATGTACCTGCTCCCTCATATCCTGTACCTGTTCCGTACAATTCCCCTCCCTCTCCTGCCTACTCAGTTATTCTATCTGCAAAAACAAATTAACACATTCATTTGGCAACACAAAAAACCTAGACTTAAAAAGATATCCTTCTTACACCTGTGAAACAGGAGGCATGGGAGCTCCTAATGTTCAAACATATTACAAAGCAGTAATCCTTGATCAATTAAAGGATTGGTGGACACCCAACGCAAGTAAGACCTGGGCTCAAATTGAAGCCATAACCACTAAAACAGATCTGAAACTTATCCTATCTGCCACCCTACTTAAATCCAAGACAATAAAAACCCCAAGAGCATACCCTCTCACATACCCATCAAAGCGATAGAACTTCTATCACCAGACTTGTCACTGGAAAGCTGGCAAACAAGAGGTCTGAACTACTTAGGGCTAATGTTCTCCACTACAGGACTATGTTCAACTGCAGCATATCGATGACATCCCTACATCAACATTCTTCTTATACCTCAGAATTTGCTCAATTCTTGTCAAAATTAGCTTGACTGATGAAGACTAGAGTTGAGCGAACACCTGGAAGTTCGGGTTCTGCTGGTCCGTCCGAACTTCGGGACAAAGTCCGGGTCCGGGTCCGGACGGAACCCGAACGATCGCACGAGGCCTGGGCCTGGGCCTGAAACAGGGCTTCAAGCCTGCCTGGTCGTCTTGGGCTTGAAGGTCCACAAGCGAGTTGAGATCAGAAGTAGTCAGTTCGATTAAAACTGTTCTTAACTCGTTTAAGACTCCATATTCTTCTTACAACTACATCCCTACAGTAGCTATACGACGTCAACTTGTATCAGGACATCACCTCTTGTAATCGGGATTCATCAAGTCTGGAGAACAAACGGTCGAAAGGTCACTGTTCAGACCACTATCTTCAAGATAGCGAAACTACCCATACACTCTCCCATACGAGAACCCCAAAAATAACAGAACCTAAATTCATCCCACCGTCTAT
>BLSH010050192.1:125847-146347 GCA_018402905.1 Glandirana rugosa
TGTCCTCAGAGCAACAGCACAGACAGCAGTAGTAAAGTAATCTATCTCAGGATGCAGGATCAGGTCTTAAAATGGCTAAAATCTGTCCCTCACGCCGTCAGCTACCTTTCCCTATACTAACCCAAGGAGCATGTGACTGCAGCACTGTGACTCCAGCTTATAAAGAGGCTGGGTCACATGATGCACCGGCCAATCACAGCCATGCCATTAGTAGGCATGGCTGTGATGGCTTCTAAGGGCAAACCAGTGAAACGCTTGTTGATTGGCTGCCCTGCAGCTTCTCAACACGTGGAGTAAAATAGCAGAACCCCGGACCGAACCCGAACGATTTTTGAAATGTCCGGGTCCGGGTCCGTGCCACGGACACCCTAAAGTTCGGTACGGACCCGAACGTTACAGTCCGGGTTCGCTCAACACTAATGAAGACTCTATCCAACCTCATACAATTTTACGAGACTCCCAAACCAGCAGTAAAAGGAATCTCATTGGCATATCAACTGCTAACCACCCCCCTCCTCTGTTACCTTCTGGTCTAAGCTTACCAACCAACCAATACCACCCAAGCTTTGGAACGAAGCCTTAATTTTACCTCTTTGAGTTTCACATTGCCTTTCACATTGGGAATCATTTCAAAAACTATTTCACAAATGGTATTTCACCCCGAGCAGATTAGCCAGTATATATCCATCATCCTCACCTCAATGCTGGAGAGGATGCAACGAAAGAGGAACTCTGAGCCACATTTGGTGGGAATTCCCTCACATCAAACTTTATTGGTGAGAGGTGTCCGCCCTCATCTCAACCTTGTGTAACATCTCCTCCAAAATGACTCCTCTGGACCTGCTACTAGGCCTGTCGATCCCTAATTGGCCCGGATGGGTCAAGGCTCTAGCAACCCACATACTAATAGCCGCACGTCTAGCCATCGTGAAAGAATGGAAATCTATTCAACAACCTAAAATATCGGACCTCCTTGGCTTACTGAACTCACATTTCCAAATGGAACTAGCCTTTGCCAAGGCTAACCTGACCACCCCAAATGTCCTCAAAAACTGGGCTCCCTGGATTGCTGAATTGCTGACTAGAGATGAGCGAACCTGTGGATGTTCGGGTTCGGTGGGTTCGGCCAAACTTCGGAAAAAAGTCCGGGTTCTGTACCGAACTTGACCCAAACTTTACCCCGAACTCCATTGAATTCAATGGGGACCCGAACTTTTCGGCACAAAAATGTAAAAGAGTCCTGGAAAGTGCTAGAGGGCTGCAAAATAATTTTAGAACAATAATCTGTCCCTTACAGCAACAGCAGGAACCTGACCCTATAGAACTAGGAGATGATTTTAGAACAATAATCTGTCCCTCTAAGCAGTAGACTCTACCTAGTCCAATCAGATTTTCTGTAATGCAGGATGAGATCTGCAATCTGTCCCTAAAAGCAGTAGTAATCTCTACCTATCTATCTATCTGCAATCTGTCCCTAAAAGCAGTAGTAGTAGTAATCTCTACCTATCTATCTATCTGCAATCTGTCCCTCACAGCACCGGCTGCATCCTCTCCCTACACTAACCAGAGAGCATGTGACAAGCAGCACTGTGACTCCAGCCTCATATAGAGGCTGGGTCACATGATGCACTGGCCAATCACAGCCATGCCATTAGTAGGCATGGCTGTGATGGCTTCTAGGGAAAACCAGTGAAACGCTTGTTGATTGGCTGCCCTGCAGCTATTCAAAATGCGTGATCAAATACCCAAACCCAGAACTCGAACCCGAACTTTTTTTCAAATGTCCGGGTTCGGGTCCGGGTCACGAACACCCCAAAGTTCGGTACGAACCCGAACTTTACAGTTCGGGTTCACTCAACTCTATTGCTGACCCAAGGAGCATACCACTTTATCACAATAATCTGAGAGAACTTTCCCCCTAAGGATTCCATTCCTAACCAAGGATCCAAACAGCTTGAGTACCCAAATGCCAACAATTTTTATTAACATATACCAACAAGCGCCTCAACTCAAGATACAAACTCTCTACTGAAAGACATCCATTTGCCATCTCTTCATAATGTCCCCCCTTTTCCATCAGTGTCAACGTTGAGTTTCCTCTATCGACTACTTTTAAGTTGCACATAGGTGTCAGTATACACCTTTCACACAAGAAATACATACATATGATCTCTCCAGAGGTTAGCCATATAATCAAGGCCCAATACTCGTTATGCACAGAAGATATGAGAGACCTAAATCGAAACGAGCCGGTCGCACTGTTCCTCCTCCCCTTGGCACAGTATGCCCCCGTATTGGGGTGCCTGCGCGTGGAGACAGAGCAGCCAATATTGATATTGCGAACACCTAACCATTAGAAAAACATCACTTTGTTGTTTGTTAAGATAAAGAGCAATAAAAACCACTTTATTATAATGCACGTGAATATTTAACACAAAATATATTGCCCATATTCTTTGTACTGTTATTTTTTGAAAAATCTTAATAAAAACTATTGTTAAAAAAAAAAGTTAAATAAAAAAAAAAAAAAATACTTTGTCAATCCATTATATAATAACAATAAATAATAATAATAATAATAATAATATTAATAACAATAATAATGACAATCTTCTCTTTATATTATTAATAATAATGATATTATTCTCCTAATCATTATTATTATTATTATTATTTTACAATTATCACATTCAGGTATATTCTTTTTCAAAATAATTCTAAAATAATTCAAATAAAAACTGTTTTCAATGGCTTTTACATTATTATGTACCTCTATTAAGAAGTGCATGCACTATAAATTAATCTATTTACGTATATGTAAAAATAAAATGTTACATTGAATGATTTGATTTAATATGTTAACTTGTTTCTGGCAGTCTACAGATACGAAAAAAACGTTGTTCAGTCAATAATCCCTAAGGGAACTCGAGAGCAACATGAACTTGAAAGACCTGTTAGGAATTCTATTGCTTTCTCTTGTGAAATTTAACCTGTAATTAAATTTATTTCAGCATTCAAAAGCCATCATTGTTTGCCATGGCAGCAACCCGGTGAGATTTCACTATCACTGAATATATTACAAAAGAATACACAAGAATAAAGTTAAAGAACATTGATAGCCAATTTCAAGTTAACTCAGATTTGTCTGCTTGAAATGTAATCTTATTGGTGAAATATTTTGTACCTTTTAGAGTGCTTTGGTTCCTAATATTTGAAAAATATTTATAAGAGGTAATAGATAGGGGCTCGGTTATATAGAAAACTCTAAAGATTCATGAACTATACAGGCTTGTCCTAAAAAGTCTCCATACATAGGAAACATTAAAAAACTCATATTATATTTCATCATTTAAAATATTTAATATTTAGAAAGAGGTGGCTAACATATTTTGTAAATAGTTTGTAAAATTTTGTAATTAATATTTTGTAAATTAAGGTACATTTAGCTACAATTTCACATTTGGCAACATTCGGAAAACCCTGTATTTTGGTGCCATAGGAACACAATGGTCTTTTGACTCCCACCCAATAATATCTTAAAGGGGTTTTAAAGTCAGAAGGTTTTTTTATCTTAGCGCATTCTATGCATTAAGATAAAAAGCCTTCTGTGTGCAGAAGCCCCCCTCCCTAATGCTTACCCGAGGCCCATCTAGATACAGCGATTTTATCCGAGGTCCATCTAGATATAGCGATTTTACCCGAGGTCCATCTAGATACAGCGATTTTACCCGAGGTCCATCTAGATACAGCGATTTTACCCGAGGTCCATCTAGATACAGCGATTTTACCCGAGGCCCATCTAGATACAGTGATTTTACCCGAGGTCCATCTAGATATAGCGATTTTACCCGAGGTCCATCTAGATACAGCGTTTTTACCAAAGGTCCATCTAGATACTGTGATTTTACTTGAGGTCCATCTAGATACAGCGATTTTACCCGAGGCCCATCTAGATACAGTGATTTTATCTGAGGTCCATCTAGATACAGTGATTTTACCCGAGGTCCATCTAGATATAGCGATTTTACCCGAGGTCCATCTAGATACAGTGTTTTTACCAAAGGTCCATCTAGATACTGTGATTTTACCCGAGGCCCATCTAGATACAACGATTTTACCCGAGGTCCATCTAGATACAGCAATTTTACTCGAGGTCCATCTAGATACAGCAATTTTACCCGAGGTCCATCTAGATACAGTGATTTTACCCGATGTCCATCTAGATACATTGATTTTACCCGAGGTCCATCTAGATATAGCGATTTTATCCGAGGTCCATCTAGATACAGCGATTTTACCCGAGGTCCATCTAGATACAGCGATTTTACCCAAGGTCCATCTAGATACCGCGATTTTACCCGAGGTCCATCTAGATACAGTGATTTTACCCAAGGTCCATCTAGATACAATGATTTTACCCGAGGTCCATCTAGATACAGCAATTTTACTCAAGGTCCATCTAGATACAGAGATTTTACCCCAGGTCCATCTAGATACAGTGATTTTACCCGAGGTCCATCTAGATAAAGCAATTTTACTCGAGGTCCATCTAGATACAGCGATTTTACCTGAGGTCCATCTAGATACAGCGATTTTACCCGAGGTCCATCTAGATACTGTGATTTTACTCGAGGTCCATCTAAATACAGTGATTTTACCCGAGGTCCATCTAGATATAGCGATTTTACCCAAGGTCCATCTAGATATAGCAATTTTACCCGAGGTTCATCCCGAGGTCCATCTAGATACAGCGATTTTACCCGAGGTCCATCTAGATACAGTGATTTTACCCGAGGTCCATCTAGATACAGTGATTTTACCCGAGGTCCATCTAGATACAACAATTTTACCCGAGGTCCATCTAGATACAGCAATTTTACTCGAGGTCCATCTAGATACAGCGATTTTACCTGAGGTCCATCTAGATACAGCAATTTTACCCAAGGTCCATCTAGATACAGTGATTTTACCCGAGGTCCATCTAGATATAGTGGTTTTACCTGAGGTCCATCTAGATATAGCGATTTTACCCGAAGCCCACCTATATATAGCGATTTTACCCGAGGTCTATGTAGATACAGCGATTTTACCCGAGGTCCATCTAGATACAGTGATTTTACCCAAGGTCTATCTAGATACAGCGATTTTACCTGAGGTCCATCTAGATACAGCGATATTTTTTCATTTGTAGAGGAAAAAATTGAAAACCCCAGTGGTGATTAACCACTTGCCGACCAGCCGTCGTCATTATACTGCAGCAGGTTGGCATCGCTGCGTGAATCGCCATAGGTGTATGTCGGGCGCGTATACGGCGATCTGTGGGCGCGCATTCACTAGTGGGGGAGCCAACCAGTGGGTCCAGAGGACTCGATGTCCACAAGCCACCGATCGCTCTGGAGAGAGGCAGAACGGGGATCGGCCAGTGTAAACAAAGCAGATCCCCATTCTGTCAGGGGAGTAGAGAGAGATTGTCTGTTCCTAGTGATCGGGAACAGTGATCTCTCTCCTCCTCCAGTCAGCCCAGTCCCCATACACTTAGTAACACATCCCAGGGAACATATTTAACCCCTTGATGGCTCCCCTAGTGTTAACCCCTTCCCTGCCAGTGTCATTTATACATTGATCAGTGCATTTTTATAGCACTGATCACTGTATAAATGTCACTGGACCCAAAAAAAATTTCAAAAGTGTCCGATCTGTCTGCCGCAATGTCGCAGTCCCGCTGAAAAATTCAGATCGCCGCCATTACTAGTAAAATAATAATAATAATAAAAATGCTATAAATCTATCCACTATTTTATAGACGTGATAACTTTTGCTCAAACCAATATACGCTAATTAGGATTTATCTTTTACCAAAAATATGTAGAAAAACATATATTGGCCTAAATTGAGGAAGAAATTTTTTTTTTTTTTACATTTTTTTTATGTGTATAATAGCAAAAAGTAAAAAAAATGTATTTTTTTTCAAAATTGTCGTTTTTTTTTTGTTTATAGCGCAAAAAATAAAAACCGCAGAGGTGATCAAATACCACCAAAAGAAAGCTCTCTCCTTATGGGAGAAAAAGGACGTCAATGTTGTTTGGGTACAACGCCGCACGACTGCGCAATTGTCAGTTAAACCGACGCAGTGCCGTATCGCAAAAAGTGCTCTGGTCATTAAGGAGATGCTTCAGGGGCTGAAGTGGTTCATGAATCGATCAAACAAACAAATTCTTTCATTGTGCACATGTTTACTAAAGATAGCCATAGAGAGCAAAAAAATAAAGCTGTCAGGGAATATAATCCTTCTATAATCCTTCCGGGGCTGAAGTGATTAAATGTCACAAAAATAAAGCTCTATTTCTGTGAAAAAAAAAGATAAAAATGTCATAAGGGTACAGCGCTGCAGGACCGCGCAACTGTCATTGAAAGTGTGACAGCGCCGAAAGCTGAAAATTGGCCTGGGCAGGAAGGGGGTAAAAGTATTGAGGTGGTTAAAGGACACCAAATAAAGTGATACAAATGTGACAATGCATCCTGAAATATATGCACACAAAAAAAGAGAAAAGAAAAAAGAATAATAAAAAAAAAATAGAAAGGAAAAAATAGAGGTGGATCGATTTGCATCTCAGTGTCTTTTTTCTGATCTCAGGCCAGGTTCACACTTCTGCGTGTGGCTGCAGGCGCGGGAAACCACTGCGATTCCCACACCCCCAACCACCCGCAGTTAAAACGCACGGCCCTGTGAAAAAGGAGGGCGCCTCCCGCGCATGCAATATCGCAATGCGTGTGCGGGTATGGGAACCGAAGGAAAATTGCATATTTTTTTTGGGGGGGGGGGGAAACACAGGTATGGCAGCCCGTGGAAACGCAAACGCAGCCTGCAAAAATGCATAGGTGTGAACCTAGCGCCATTCTGAATCTGCACTAAAAAAATTCAACAATATGGTCTTAGAAATAGCAATCTGCATGGAGTGAATCAATTGACAATATCACACCATTGGTCATCCAGTTATTATAGGTTTCTGTGGTTTTACCCCACCTCAGACTGAGTAAAGAGTTGAAAAGTTGAGCCACTGTATGTACAGTTGTGCTCATAAGTTTACATACCCTGGCAGAATTTATGATTTCTTGGCCATTTTTCAGAGAATATGAATGAGAACACAAAAACATTTCTTTCACTCATGGTTGGTGTTTGGCTGAAGCCATTTATTATCAATCAACTGTGTTTACTCTTTTTATATCATAATGACAACAGAAACTACCCAAATTACCCTGATCAAAAGTTTACATACCTTGGTGATTTTGGCCTGATAACAAGCACACAAGTTGACACAAAGGGGTTTGAATGGCTATTAAAGGTGACCATCCTCACCTGTGATCAGCTTGCTTGTAATTAGTGTGTGTGTATAAAAGGTTATTGAGTTTCTGAACTCCTGACAGACCCTTGCATGCTTCATCCAGTGCTGCACTGACGTTTCTTGATTCTGAGTCATGGGGAAAGCAAAAGAATTGTCAAAGGATCTGTGGGAAAAGGTAGTTGAACTGTATAGAAACAGGAAAGGTATATAAAAAGATATCCCAGGAATTGAGAATGCCAATCGGCAGTGTTCAAACTCTAATCAAGAAGTGGAAAATGAGGGGTTCTGTTGAAACCAAACCACGGTCAGGTAGACCAACTAAAATTTCAGCCACAACTGCCAGGAAAATAGTTTGGGATGCAAAGAAAAACCCACAAATAACTTCAGGACTCTCTGAAAACATGTGGTGTGGCTGTATCAAGATGCATAATAAGGAGGCACTTGAAAAAAGGTGGGCTGCATGGTCAAGTCTCCAGAAGAAAGCCATTTGTCACACACCTGGTGGTGGAGTCTGACATATGCAGGGAGTAACCACTCTTGCACACCTGATTCAAGAACCCCAGGTAGAGCAGACAGGCAGTTCCAGAGTGCAGGATGGCACAAGGGCTGGACTGGTCCACAGATGGTGATGGGATGTCCTGCATGGCTTATGCAGCTGGATAGGGTAGTGGTACAGGCTGGGTCGGCAACTGGCTGGCAACGTGGTACAGAAGGGTACAGCAGAAGGATTGTCAGGTACAGGCTGGGTTGTCAAGGGGCTGGCAGCAGAGGTGCAAAGGCATGATCAGAAGAGTGGTCGTAGACAAGCCGGGATCGGTGCAGGCAGAATCAATCAAGGTCAAACAAGCCGGGTCACAGGTAAACAGGTACAGGTAACAGGTCTCTCAGGAACACTACACGCTGTAGTGTAGAACCTACAGCACTGGCTGCATGATGCTGTCTAGTTTAAATGGATTGTTTGGCGCCACAGCGTCGCGCACGTGCCCGCGCACCTGCCGCATTCCTGCGCGCACATTTGTGCACCTGCAGCATGCATGCACGCTCCTGTGTGCGCCTGTGCAAAGGAATGGACATTCTGGAAGGATTAGCAACAGAGGTTCCCGCAATAGACATTCCAGAAGGATTAGCCACAGAGGTTCCCTCAATAGGCATTACAGAAGGATTAGTAACAGAGGTTCTCTGGCACGTTTCCTGACATTGCCCCCCCCCCCCCCCCCAAGGGGCAGATACTGCATGGAATTGCCCCTCTTCCTGCAATCCAGGATAGCTTCGACTTCAAACTCCTCCTCGCCATCCACTAGAATTGGTTCCAGTGGGACGGAGGTCCATCCCGGGAAGGGATCTGGGGTCCATGGCTTCAGCAGGGTAACATGAAAGACCGGATAAAAGTGTAGAGACGGAGGAAGGTCAAGTTCATAAGCTACCTAGTAAATCCTCCGTTTCACAGGGAAAGGACCAATGAATCTGGGTCCCAATTTCTTAGATGGGTAGGCTAGTCTTAGATTTCTTGTGGCAAGCCAGACCTGGTTACCTGGTTGGAGATCCAGTTCCCCTCGCTTCTTTTTATCAAAGGCATTGTTGTTGAGTTCCCTCGTTCTGGACAGTGTCTCCTGCAGGAGTTTCTGATTTTTATTCAGGAATTCGGCAGTTTCGTGCATGGCTGGTACCTCACTTTCTGGTGTTATGCCGGACAGAAATGTAAGGTGGTAGCCATAGTTCACCCAGAACGGTGATTGTTTGGTTGCTGAATGGATAGTATTATTGTAAGCAAACTCAGCTAGTGGTAATAATGTGACCCAATCATCCTGAGAGAACGATGAAAAACAGCGGAGATATTGTTCCAGGGTTTGGTTCGTTCTCTCAGTTTGTCCATTTGTTTGTGGATGGTAGGCAGAGGAAAAGGATAATTCAATTTCCAAAGCAGAGCATAAGGCTTTCCAGAACCAGGATGTGAACTGGACTCCACGGTCCGACACGATGTTAGTTGGAACTACATGAAGGCGGACAATCTCTCTAATGAAGATTTCTGTGGTTTCCACAGCAGTAGGAGAGCCCTTCATGGGGAGGAAATGTGCCATCTTTGTTAGACGGTCCACAGATGGTGATGGGATGTCCTGCGTGGCTCGTGCAGCTGGATGGGGTAGTGGAACAGGCTGGGTCGGCAACTGGCTGGCAACGTGGTACAGAAGGGAACAACAGAAGGATTGTCAGGTACAGGCTTGGTTGTCAACGGGCTGGCAGTAGAGGTACAAAGGGATGATCAGAAGATTGGTCATGGACAAGCTGGGATCGGTGCAGGCAGATATCAATCAAGGTCAAACAAGCTGGGTCACAGGTAAACAGGTACAGGTAATAGGTCTCTCAGGAACACTACATGCTGTAGAACAGACAGCACCAGCAGCATGGTGCTGTCCGGTTTAAATGGATTGTTTGGCACCACAGCGTTGCGCACGTGCCCGCACACCTGCCACATTCCCGCACGCACACGTGTGCACCTGCAGCATGCGTGCGCGCTCCTGTGTGCGCCTGCGCAAAGGAATGGCCATTCTGGAAGGATTAGCAACAGAGGTTCCCTCAATAGGCATTCCAGAAGGATTAGTAGCAGGGGTTCTCTGGCACGTTTCCTGACACCATTACTAAGCAAATGCCACAAAGTATCCCACTTACAATACGCCAAACAGCACAGAGACAAGACTCAAACCTTCTGGCACAAAGTCATTTGGAGTGATGAGACCAAAATTGAGCTTTTTGGCCACAACCATAAACCCTACATTTGGAGAGGAGTCAACAAGGCCTGTGATGAAAGGTTCACCATTCCTACTGTGAAACATGGAGGTGGATCATTGATGTTTTGGGTATTGGAATTTCCTTGAAAATATGGCTGTTGTGAACTTAAATATGAAATTTATCACTAACAGCCATATTTTCAAGGAAATTCCAATACCTGTAATTGAATAGTTATTTATTAGTTAGGTATTATATCAAATGTTCTTTGTTATTTCCGAATCTTCAGATTTCCGAATTCCCGAATTTTCAAAATTTGGATTTTCTGCTGTTCCAATTGCCAAATTTCCGAAATTATCGCAATTGCCAAATTACCGCAAATTTCCGAATTACCGCAATTGCCAAATTACCGCAATTGCCGAATTACCGCAAATTTCCCAAGTACCGAAATTGCCGAATTAGCGAGATTTACCGCAAATGTCAAATTACCGCAAATTTCCGAATTTTCCAATCAGCGAAAAACAAAATTTGGGAAAATTCGGAAATTCAACATTCGGAATTCGTCCCAATTGCCAAATTTTGCAAAATTTGGTAAAAACGAATTGCACAAACCTAATAGACATTTGGGCATCAAATAACACCAATGGCAACAGGAGCTCTAAGTATAGTATGTGTATGTATAGTCCCTATCCCAACAGTCTACCAAGTACCAAATATGGGGGGACTACCCCTGGGGATTCTAGCCAATCTTGCCATAAAATGTAAAATGTATTGGGTGCCTTCCTGTGCTGGTAGGTATGCTTTTCCCTACCGTGTTTCCCCTGAAAATAAGCCCGGGTCTTATATTAATTTTTGCAGCCAAAAACACACTAGGGCTTATTTTCAGGGTAGGGCTTACCATTTAATGTGCTGTCTTCTCTCCCTGCCTGTCAGGAATCCCCAGTGTGAATAATAGTAAAAGTGGTTGTAAAATGCTAGACTCCTCTCTATTGCCGTAATATATAATGTAAAAGGTGTGTGTTCCTGTAATATAATTTAGTCAAATACCTTCTTATAGCGTTGCTCTGCGAAAATCGGGGTAGGTCTTATTTTCGGGGAAACATTGTAATAAGTATTTTATTGACTTCCTGAACCCATTGACTGGCCGTGGGGGCCTAGGGGGAGATCCAAAATCTTGCAATCCTTTTCCTGGCAAGATATAGAAGCCTGAGCAATGCTATATAGGTATCTGTAGGGCACGTGTCCTCATCTAACCCTCCTAACAGGCAAAGAACCGGTTCGAGTTGAAGATATATGCAAAATACTTGATTAATGGTGCTTAGCACCTCCCGCCAATATCTCACCGGTTTGGGGCATCTACTCAGCATATGTATTAATGTTCCTTGGTGTGCTTGGCATTTTGGGCACAGGGGAGATTCCCTCCTCCCCCATTTATGTAGCTGTACCGGAGTTCTATCTGATCGATGGAGTATGAATAAATGTGTCAAATTTTGAGCAGCCGACACAGAGACCAATGGCCCTGTAGCCAAATTTTGGGAGCTTACCAAGTTCAAGATATCGTAGATTATTCCACATAGTGGTAACGTCCAAAAAGCCTATTTTTCATTTCTGCCCAGATTTTTTGGAATTAATTGAATCGTGGGGCATTGCGGTGGCAGAGCTGGAAGTCCTTGTTCCACCTGAGCCATTGCAGAGTCATTTTCTAGGAAGGGGATTAAGAGAGTTCTAAAGGGGTCCATCACATCGGGAGTATCCCACCCAGTTAGATGTTGCAATTGGGTAGCTAGGAAGTATGTATAGGCATGTGGCATACCAATTCCGCCCTGGTCATTGGGGTATTGTAATGTCGTTAGTTTAATTCTGGCGATGCCATTCTTCCATGTTAATGCTCTGAATAGGGAATCGATTTGGTGAAACCAGTATCGCGGTATCCACACTGGGGCATTATGGAGGACATATAGAAGTCGGGGGGCCCACACCATCTTAACTAAGTTGGCCCTACCTGTCACAGAAAGCGGCAGTTTACACCACCTACCTACTTTTTATTAACATTTTTTCAAAATCGGCTTGAGGTTTAGGGATATGAAATATTTAGGATTGTCCGTGATCGTTCTACCCAGGTATTTAAATGATTGCACTATTTCTACTTGTGCAGCGACTGCCGGTAAAGGGCTCGGCAGTGGATTCAGCAAAAGAAGGGAGGACTTGTGCCAGTTTATGGCAGAGCCCAACAGCTGGCCAAATTGTTCTATCAGGTGCATGACCGCCTCCAATGATCCCGTCATATCTTCTAGGTAAATCAGGGTGTCATCAGCGTAGAGGGACAATTTGTCCTCTCTCCCACCCCATCTCGGGATGCTCTTACCCTAGCCGCCAGGGGCTCCAGCGCCAGGGCAAAGAGTGATGGGGAAAGTGGGCATCCCTGCCTAGTCCCCCAAAAAGGGGAAAAAAGGCAGAAAGGGTCCCATTAATCCGGAGTCTGGCATTGGGAGCTGAGTAGAGCAGCCGGGTCCACCTGACAAAGGACTCTCCCAACTGAAACTTTTCCAGCACGGCCCACAGGTATCTCCACTCAACGCTGTCAAAAGCCTTGGCAGCATCAAGGGAGAACACCACCCTGTTACCCGAATTGTCAACTGGCAGTTGTAGGTTAAGAAAAAGGCACCGTATATTCAGAGCAGTTGACCTGATTGGTATGAACCCGGACTGGTCCAGGTGGACCAGCCCTGAGACCACCTTTGCCAGTCTCGTAGCCAGGACCCTAGCCAATACTTTCATATCTGTGTTTATTAAGGATATAAGACGATAGGAGTTGGGTAACAGCAAGTCTTTCCCAGGTTTAGGGATCAGAAAGATCACGGCTTCATTCATCGAGGACGGTAAGCGGCCCGTCTCAGCTGCTTCATCTGGGGTTTCCAGCAAGGCTGCCAACAAAGTCTCCCCATAGCGCTTATAAATTTCTGCAGGAAACCCATAAAAACCTGGAGACCTGCTGTTAGCCATGCCTGCCTCTGCCTCAGTCAGCTCCTCAATGGTGATAGAGGTGTGCAAAAGCCTATGGCCCTCAACTGTCAAAAACGGTAGGGGACAGCGGAATTCCACTTTAACCACTTCAGCCCCGGAAGGATTTCCCACGTTAGGACCAGAGCACTTTTTGCGATTCGGCGCTGCGTCGCTTTAACTGACAATTGCGCGGTCGTGCGACGTTGTACCCAAACAAAATGTGCGTCTTTTTTTCCCCACAAATAGAGCTTTCTTTTGGTGGTATTTGATCCCCTCTGCGTCATTTCTGGTCGCGCTATAAACAAAAAAAGAGCGACAGTTTTGCAAAAAAAAAAAAAAAAACAATATTTCTTACTGTTTGCTAAAATACAAATCCAAAAAAATATAAAAAAAAAATGTATTTATCGGTTTATATTCGGTTTATATTCTTCTCATATTTTGGGTAAAAAAAAAATCGCAATCGGCGTTTATTAATTGGTTTGCGTAAAAGTTGCCATGAGAATTCATTTATGACGTTTTTACCATTTTTTTCTTTTACTAGTAATGGCGGCGATCTGCGATTTTTATCGGGACTGTGATATTGCGGCGGACATGTCGGACATTTTTGACACTTTTTTGGGACCAATGACATTTAGGGCCAGTTCACACCATAGAAACGCAGTCCGGATGCATGCGCGTTTTTGACGCGTTTCCGGTCCGTTCCGGTGCGTTTTTGATGCAGTCCAGTGCAGTTTTTTCCCCCCTTTTTTCTTAGGACATGTGCATTGCAGTGCGTTTTTGGTGCATGTAGGTGCATTCCAGTGCGTTTTTGGTGCATGTAGGTGCATTCCAGTGCGTTTTTGGTGCATGTAAGTGCGTTCCGGTGCGTTTTTGATGCATTTTACCGCGTTCCAGTACAGTTCAGTGCCTGAGAAATGCAGCATGTTCTACTTTTATTTCTGGAGCTGGAACACACTGGAACTGACTGCACTGGTGTGAACTATGCCATTGGAAACCATATAACCTACTTTCCATGCATTTTTGATGCAGAATAAAAATGTACTGGACTGCATGTGGTGTGAACTGGCCCTTATACAGCGATCGGAAATTTAAATAGCCACCAATTACTGCATAAATGTCATTGGCAGTGAAGGCGTTAACCTGCAGGGGGCGATCTAGGTGGTAACTGTGTTCCCTAGGCGGTGTTCTGACTGTGAGGGGGCTGGGCTGCCAGGGGCACAAGAGATCTAACTGACCCCAGTGACAGGAATCAGTAGATCTTTTACATGCCGCCTGTCAGAGCGGGGAACCGCCGTGTTTACATCGACGGTTCCCCTTTTTTCTTCTGTGGCAGGCAATTGCGGCTCGCCGGTGGAGATGGAGTCCGCCCAAGCCGCGCCCACACTTTTGTAGAGTGCGGCGGGGCACGAGAGTGCGCCGCCACGCTCCCGCCTGCTACTGCGCATGCGCGAGCCGCCATTTATGGATGGCGATTCGCAGGACGCTGCCACACTGCAGCAGTAAATATATGCGAGCCGGTCGGGAACCGGTTAAGTTCAGGATTATTGAAATAATATTTTAAACCTTGGGCTGTATTTCCCTCTATTTTGTTGACCAGAAGAATACAATAGGTTTGGTGTAATGTGTTAGTGTTGTGACTTTATATAGAGTTTGTTTTTTGGGGTTTTTTTTATTTATTTGTTTTGTTGGAAAACAATTATAATAAAAAAAAGTGAATTAAAAAAAAATCCAAATTGTTCTAATACCTCAGATATCTATTTTATGATACTGTAGTGTTATTAAATGTATTCTTATTTTATTATTATAATAATAATTGTATTATTATTATTATTACTATTATCATTATTATTATTACTATTATTATTATTGTTATTATTATTACTATTATCATTATTATTATTACTATTATTATTATTATTATTATTACTATTATTATTATTGTTATTACTATTATTATTATCATTATTATTATTACTATTATTATTATTATTGTTATTATTATTATTTATACATCACCATGAATGTCTTGTTTTCTTATGTGTTTTAAAAATGCTTCCACCAGCTCAAAAATGTACGCCTGCTAACAATTTTTAAAAGTATTTTTTTAATTTAAAAGAATTAAAAGTTTAAATGTTTTTCTAGCCATTTTTTTTTTTTTTTTTTTTTTTTTTGTGTAGAAAATAGAATGATTCTATTCCCTAACGGCTTTATTTTTTTGCTCTCAGTGGCTGTCTTTAGTAGACGTGCAGAATGAAACAATTCGTTTCGGATCGATTCATTAAGTTACTAATTTTGTTTTGTTGCGTTGGAAGCGGAATTCATTTCGTTTAGTTTAATTTCCTTTATTTGTTTTCGACCGGATTCAAATTTTTTTCAATAGATTTAAAGTATTCAAATGGAATTTGAATCAAAATTATAGATTCAAACCAAATTCATTGTGAAGAATAGCTAGTTTTATTCTGTTCAAAATTCTAATTTTGTAAGGCAGCTATAACTCTCTCTAGTTTATTCTATTCCAATTTTAAAATTAGGGTTCTGGAAGATGGCTTTATTCATTCTATTTTATTCTATTCTATTCTAATATATTTTTTTCTGTTTTATTCTTTTCTTTTCTATTTTATTCTATTCTATTCTACAAAGCAGACTAAGTAGGAATCATTGTGTTATTTCACTTTTATACCTTACTGTATTTATTGCAATATGTTTCCATTTCAAATTCAAATTCATTTTTGGAATTTGAATTCAAACTTATTTTTGAATTCAAACTCGGTTTTGAATTTGGATAATTTGCTTCGTTATCATTTATTTTGGATTAATTTTTTAATTATGGGTTTTGGAAGATAGCTTTATTCATTCTATTTTATTCTATTCTATTATAATCTATTTTTATTTTTGTTTTATTCTTTTCTTTTCTGTTTTATTCTATATTCTATTCTATTCTACAAAGCAGCCTAAGTAGGAATCATCGTGTTATTTCACGTTTATACCTTACTGTATTTATTGCAATATTTTTCCATTTCAAATTCATTTTTGGAATTTGAATTCAAATTTATTTTTGAATTCAAACTTGGTTTTTAATTTGGATAATTTGCTTCATTATCATTTATTTTGGGTTCATTTTTTAAATTAGGGTTTTGGAAGATGGCTTTATTCATTCTATTCTATTATAATCTATTTTTATTTTTGTTTTATTATTTTCTTTTCTGTTGCATTCTATATTCTATTCTATTCTATTCTACAAAGCAGCCTAAGTAGGAATCATCGTGTTATTTCACTTTTATACCTTACTGTACTTATTGCAATATGTTTCCATTTCAAATTCAAATTCATTTTTGAATTTGAATTAAATATTATTTTTGAATTCTAACTCGGTTTTGGAATTTGGATAATTTGCTTCGTTATCATTTATTTTGGATTAATTTTTTTAAATTAGGGTTTTGGAAGATGGCTTTATTCAGTCTATTTTATTCTATTCTATTATAATCTATTTTTATTTTTGTTTTATTCTTTTATTTTCTGTTTTATTATATATTCTATTCTATTCTACAAAGCAGCCTAAGTAGGAATCATCGTGTTATTTCACTTTTATATCTTACTGTATTTATTGCAATATTTTTCCATTTCAAATTCGTTTTTGGAATTTGAATTCAAATTTATTTTTTCAAACTCGGTTTTGAATTTGGATAATTTGCTTCATTATAATATATTTTGTATTCATTTTTTTAAATTATGGGTTTTGGAAGATGGCTTTATTCTTGCTATTTTATTCTATTCTATTCTAATCTATTTTTTTCTGTTTTATTCTTTTCTTTTCTGTTTTATTATATATTCTATTCTATTCTACAAAGCAGCCTAAGTAGGAATCATCGTGTTATTTCACTTTTATACCTTACTGTACTTATTGCAATATGTTTCCATTTCTAATTCGTTTTTGGAATTTGAATTCAAATTTATTTGAATTCAGCACTTTACAGCATGAGGGCAGACTGTACAATTCCAATACAAATCAATACAGGAGGAATCAGAGGGCCCTGCTCCTTAGAGCTTACAATCTAGGATCGCACATGTCTAGTCTTTAGGAAACTTTCAGTGACAATGTGCGTGGGAGTGATGTCGGAGCGGCTCCGCCAATCACAGTGCTGGGGCCCACGCTGGGATTGGACAGAGCCGCAGACCCGGAAGAACGATGTCGACGGTCACAGCGGTGTGCCAAGACCGCTGCAGCAGCTTCGTTCCAAGGTAAGTGTTTCATAATGAGCTAGTATGTGCTGCATACTAGCTCATTATGCCTTTGCTTTGCAGGGTTTTTTTGGGGGGGGGGGGAGGTGGGGGCATCCTTACAACCACTTTAACCACTGGCCGACCAGTCGCTGCCGTTATACAGCAGCTGGTCAGCTCTCCTGCGTGAACCACCATAGCTGTAGTGCAGTTGCACACCGCGTGAGTATGCCCGTGGGTCGGGCTGACGTGATGTCCGCCGGCAACCCACGATCGCCTAATACAGAGGCAGGATGGGGATCTGCCAATGTAAACAAGGCGGATCCCCGTTCTGCCAGGTGACATGACAGAGATCTGCTGTTCCCTGTCATCAGGAACACTGATCTCTGTCATGTACCTGCCAGCCCACCCCCCCCCTACAGTTAGAACACGCTGAGGGAACACAGTTAACCCCTTGGCCACCCCCTAGTGTTAACCCCTTCCCTGCCAGTGTCATTTATACATTGATCACTGCATTTTTATAGCACTGATCAATGTAATAATGTCACTGGTCCCCAAAAAGTGTCATTTGGGGTCAGATTTGTCGCCGCAATGTCGCAGTCCCGCTAAAAATCGCAGATCACCACCATTACCAGTAAAAACAATTAAAAAAATATAAGTCCCTAAATCTATCCCATAGTTTGTAAAAGCAATAACTTTTGTGCAAACCAATAAATATGCGCTTATTGTGATTTTTTTTTTGCCAAAAATAAGTAGAAGAATATATAACCACTTGCTTACTGGGCACTTAAACCCCCCTCCTGCCCGGACCAATTTTCGGCTTTCAGCGCTGTCGCATTTTGAATGACAATTGCGCGGTCGTGCGGCGTTGTACCCAAACAAAATTTTTACCATTTTTCTCCCACAAATAGAGCTTTCTTTTGGTGGTATTTGATCCCCTCTGCTGTTTTTATTTTTTGCGCTATAAACAAACAAATAGCGACGATTTTGAAAAAAGAACAATATTTTTTACTTTTTGCTATAATAAATATCCAAAAAAAAATATAAAAGAAAAAATTATTCATTGGGTTTGGCCGAGGTATATTCTTCTACGTATTTTTGATTAAAAAAAAATCGCAATCGTCGTTTATTGATTGGTTTGCATAAAAGTTATCGCTTCTACAAATTATGGGAATTGATTTATGGCGTTTTTGTTTATTTATTTATTTTTTACTAGTAATGGCGGCGATCTGCAATCTTTATCAGGACTTTGATATTGGGGCGGACATGTCGGACATTTTTGACACTTTTTTAGGACCATTGACATTTATACAGCGATCAGAAGTTTAAATGTCCACTGATTACTGTGTAAATGTCATTGGCAGGGAAGGGGGCAGTGAAGGGGTTAACTGTGTTCCCTGGGTGTGTTCTAACTGTATGGGGGCGGGGCTGGTCGGGACATAACAGATCTCACTGATCCCAGTGACAGGGATCAGTAGATCTGCTATGTCCCCTTCACAGAACGGAGAACCTCTGTGTTTACATTGGCGGTTCCCCCGTTCTGCAGGTCTGACAGGCGATCGCGGGTCACTAGCAGACATCGAGTCCACCCGACCCGCAGGCACGCCCACGCAGCGTGCGGCGCCGCCGCCTGTGAGTGCACTCCGAGAGCGCGCGCAAGGGCAGACGTCCATGGACGTCCACCCGGCAATTGAGATGTGCCCTGTAGCCGTCTTTCGGCTATAGCGCGGATCTGAAGGGGATATCGGCCTAAACTAATGAATAAATTTGTTTTTTCAAATATATATTTTTGTTTTTTTAGCAAAAAGTAAAAAAAAAGTTTTTTTCAAAATTGTCAGTCTTTGTTTACAGCGCAAAAAATAAAAACCGCAGCGGTGATCAAATACCGCCAAAAGAAAGCTTTATTTGTGGGGAAAAAAGGACGTTAATTTTCTTTGGGTACAACGTCGCACGACCGCGCAATTGTCACTTAAAGCGACGCAGTGCCATATCGCAAAAAATGTCCTGGTCAGGAAGGGGGTAAAACCCTCCGGGGCTGAAGTGGTTAATAACATTGGAATGTGTGGCGCTGGAAAACAAATGTCACATGTCAGTTCCCTCCCATCATGTGAAATATCATCATAATGCCCTGAAGGACCCTCCTGAAAACAATGTCAAGCCTTCCTCCTCATCACCTTCTTCCTCCTTACCATGATTTTCATTTACAAAGAACATCGGCGCGATCCTCTACTGCTCTCCTCTGTCTGGAACCAGCCGGCATATCCTCCACCAGTCACAAGGGATGGGCGAGGGCAATGGCATGCCTGCTGCAATGCCATATTCCTTCTCCTTATTCCCTATTACCTCCTACCATCGTCAGCCATTGAGTGTGTGAATTGTAGGGAGGAGTTCAAGGTTTGGTCTTAGCACAACTTCATACCGAGCTTTGGGTGTTCAAGTGTTTGGACCAAACAGTGTTGCCAACCGCCAGTAAATTTACTGACAGTTTGTAAAAATCAGTGATTTTTAAAACTGTCTATAAATATCAGGGTGTGATAATTTGTCATGCTGTGCTGACTTTTTAAGTGTAAACAGGGCAAACTACTTGATAGGGGTATTGTCAGTGTTTCCATGTTGTGTTTAAATATCAATTATCTTACTTTTTAATAGGAGTTCAGTTATTTTTCAGGTTGCCAGTAAAAAATGTGCTCTGCCAGTAAATTTTCCATGTTTTGCCAGTAAAAAACACTGCGGGAGGTTGGCAACACTGGGACCAAAGACTGAACGTCAACCCGTTCGGTGGGAGCAGAGTGCCATGGATAATAGTGGCATGACTTCTTTGCCGCTGTCGATGGTTGATAAGGAAGCCGGGGGGTGCAGGCACCTTGAAGTCCTCAACAACTGGTGACATCACTTACATGGTCTGAAATCCCCAGTCGTGTAGGCAAAGGGTAGAAAGAAGAAAGGAGGGAGGCACACCTAAGTGTAGTATTAAAAGGATATTTATTGCACAAAAAGAATTGCACTTACAGAATATCAATGTCATTCACGCACATAGGCGTGCGCACATAGGGTGGCAGGTGTGCCTGGGCACACCCTAATCACCATATACTGTGCAGATTCCCCCTGTGGCATAGAAAGGGACTGGGGAATCTCTGTCCTCAGTCTCTTTCTCTGTCTCAAAAATGAGGTCATCAGGGGGTGATATTTCACCCCCCCCCCCCCGTGAGGGC
>BLSH010050192.1:164573-178463 GCA_018402905.1 Glandirana rugosa
AGCCGACGATCGCTTACATTGCTTATGCTTAAATACGTTTTAATGTTTGATAGGTTTTATTAATAAAGTCTAAAAGTTTAAAGCAATAAAGCCTATTAAACATTAAAGCGTATTTAAGTGTATTTTGGATAGTTTGTAATTTTGCATAAATTCGTATTCGTTACATTCGCTAGCAGCCGAATTTGAAAGGAAATTCTGATACTTATAATTTAATAGTTATTATTAGTTAATAAAATTTGAAAATCCCAAATAATTAACTAATAATAGCTATTAAATTATAAGTATCGGAATTTCCTTTCAAATTCGGCTGCTAGCGAATGTAACGAATGCGAATTTATGCGAAATTACAAATTATCCGAAATAACGAATGCCGCATCTAAGCGAATGGAATGAAACAAATTAATAATAATAATAAAAACTTTTTATTAATTTGTTGCGTTCCATTCGCTTAGATGCGGCATTCGTTATTTCTGATAAATTCGTTACGTTCGCTAACAGCCAAGTTTAACAGGAAATTCCGATACTTATAATTTAATAGTTGTTATTAGTTAATTATTTGGGATTTTCAAATTTTATTAACTAATAATAACTATTAAATTATAAGTATCGGAATTTCCTTTCAAATTCGGCTGCTAGCGAATGTAACGAATACGAATTTATGCAAAATTACAAACTATCCAAAATAATTATTTCAGATTTTCAAATTTCGTTATTTCAGATACTTTGTAATTTCGCATAAATTCGTATTCGTTACATTCGCTAGCAGCCGAATTTGAAAGGAAATTCCGATACTTATAATTTAATAGTTATTATTAGTTAATTATTACAGATTTTTGGGTTTTCTAATTTTTGGGCTTTTGAATTTCCAAATCTCTGAATCTCGAAAAATTCCTTAAACGTGTTTTTTTTTATTCATTCGAAGGTTTCCGAATTTGTCGAATTTCGGCGAAAAGCAAATTCAGGAGGAATTGCACATGTCTATTTGGCACTGCGCTGCTTTAACTGGTGATCGCGCTATCGTGCAAAGCTGTACCCAAGTAAAGCGCTCTTTTCAGAACAAAACAAATTGCGCACGTCTATTCAGCACTGCGCTACTTTAACTGGCAATTGCGCGGTCGCTGTACCCAAATTATTTTTTTTTTCCCACACCGCTTTCTTTTTGGTGGTATTTTGATCACCTCTGGGCTTTTTATTTTTTATTATATAAATGAAAAAAATATTTTCTTCTTTCTATTATAAAACATAACCAATAAAATCAAACGTCTTCATCAATTTTGGCTAAAATGTATTCCGGTCCCAAGTTTTAGAAACACAAAATGCGCCTTAAGGCCGCAACCGCATTGATGTGACCCTAGAATGCAAATGTATCTGAGCGCCACAAACTGAAAACACGATTCATTGCTAATATTCAAAGCAACCCCCCCCCCCTTTATTTTGTTGAGATATCGCTTTGAAAAATGCCCCCCTTAGCATTTCTAGCTGCGGCCATCTTGAGTAAGGGCAGATGATGTAGCATTCATTTACTTCCTGCAATCCATCTGCCCTTAGCTCAGGCGGGGGGTTTGCTTATGAAAGCCCCTCCTCCAGGTGAAGACTTCTTGGATCTATGACATCATTTTGGCCTAGGCCAGAAACCAGGAAGACACTGAAGAAATGTAACTAAAACAATACAATACACCGTCCTATCTATGGATCAATAATACTTCATGTTAATTGGGAGGGTGAAGTTCCACTTTAAAGCCGGTATTGTGTAGCATGGGGAAGGGTTACCTCCGTAGTTCGGGTGACCACCATAACATTTTAGATTTTCCAGGGACTATGACCACCAAGACAGGTAGAGGGTGAATCTCTCCAATGGGGACACAGCCATCAATACCGATCTAAAAGGCTCTGAGACTGAGGAACCACGCCATGGGGTAATCGCCCAGATACAGATTTATTCCAATGTAACAATAACGTTCCCAGCCACCCTCTACCCGAAAGATGGCGACAACGCGGCTCTCAAGTTCCATGGATGACCTCCCACGTGCACTCCCACCGCGCGCCCTCCAGAGAGCACTCTGTCTGCTGTGTCCTTCACGGTAAAGGGCCAATCGCAGATGGCCACATATAGACAGACTTACCGGTTATCAGCATTCCTTTCCTCACACTGTGTCTGTGTGAGGCAAGGAGAGAAGATAACCAGCAAGTCTGCCAGGGCAATGATTATCAATGCAGCCTCATCACCACCCATCAGTGCAGCCTCATCAGTACAGCATTATCACCACCCATCAGTACTGCCTCATCAATGCCCATCAGTGCAGCCTTATCGATGCCCATCAATGCAGCCTTATCGATGCCCATCAATGCAGCCTCATCACCACCCATCAGTACAGCATATCACCACCCATCAGTCATGCCTCATCAATGCCCATCAGTACTGCCTCATCAATGCCCATCAGTGCAGCCTTATCGATGTCCATCAATGCAGCCTCATCACCACCCATCAGTACTGCCTCATCAAAGCCCATCAGTACAGCCTCCTCAATGCCCACCAGTACTGCCTCATCAATGCCCACCAGTGCAGCCTCATCAATGCCCATCAGTACTGCCTCATCAACGCCCATCAATGCAGCCTCATCACCACCCATCAGTGCAGCCTCATCACCACCCATCAGTGCAGCCTCATCAATGCAGTATCATCACCACCCATCAGTGCAGCCTCATCAATGCCCATCAGTACAGCCTCATCACCACCCATCAGTGCAGCCTCATCAGCACCCACCAGTGCAGCCTCATCAATGTCCATCAGTACAGCCTCCTCAATGCCCATCAGTACTGCCTCATCAATGCCCATCAGTACTGCCTCCTCAATGCCCATCAGTACTGCCTCATCAATGCCCATTAGTACTGCCTCATCAATGCAGCCTCATCACCACCCATCAGTACAGCCTCATCAATGCAACCTCATCACCACCCATCAGTGCAGCCTCATCAATGCCCATTAGTACTGCCTCATCAACGCCCATCAATGCAGCCTCATCAACGCCCATCAGTACAGCCTCATCACCACCCATCAGTGCAGCCTCATCTACGCCCATCAGTACAGCCTCATCACCACCCATCACTACAGCCTTATCACCACCCATCAGTGCAGCCTCATCAATGCAGCCTCATCACCACCCATAAGTGTAGCCTCATCAATGCCCATCAGTACTGCCTCATCAAAGCCCATCAGTATGGCCTCATCAGTGCAGCCTCATCAATGTCCATCAGTACTGCCTCATCAACACCCATCAATGCAGCCTCATCAACGCCCATCAGTACAGCCTCATCACCACCCATAAGTGTAGCCTCATCAACGCCCATCAATGCCCATCAGTACTGCCTCATCAAAGCCCATCAGTATGGCATCATCAGTGCAGCCTCATCAATGTCCATCAGTACTGCCTCATCAACACCCATCAATACAGCCTCATCACCACCTATCAGTGCAGCCTTTTCAATGCCCATCAGTACAGCCTCATCACCACCCATCAGTGCAGCCTCATCAATGCCCATCTGTGCCGCCTCATCACCACCCAGCAGTGCAGCCTCATCAATGCCCATCTGTGCAGCCTCATCAATGCCCATCGGTACAGCCTCCTCAATGCCCATCAGTGCAGCCTCATCACCACCCATCAGTACAGCCTCATCACCACCCATTAGTCAGCCTCATCAATGACCATCTGTGCAGCCTCATCAATGCCCATCAGTACAGCCTCCTCAATGCTCATCAGTACAGCCTCATCAACACCTATCAATGCAGCCTCATCAGCACCCATCAGTGCAGCCTCATCAATGCCCATCAGTACAGCCTCATCAATGCCCATCAGTACTGCCTCGTCAGCACCCATCAGTACTGCCTCATCAATGCCCATCAGTACCGCCTCCTCAATGCCCATCAGTACTGCCTCATCAATGCCCATCAGTACTGCCTCATCAACACCCATCAATGCAGCCTCATCACCACCCATCAGTGCATCCTCATCACCACCCATCAGTGCAGCCTCATCAATGCCCATTAGTACTGCCTCATCAACGCCCATCAATGCAGCCTCATCAATGCCCATCAGTACAGCCTCATCACCACGCATCAGTGCAACCTCATCAATGCCCATCTGTGCAGCCTCATCACCACCCATCAGTGCAGCCACATCAATGCCCATCTGTGCAGCCTCATTAATGCCCATCGGTACAGCCTCCTCAATGCCCATCAGTGCAGCCTCATCACCACCCATCAGTACAGCCTCATCACCACCTATCAGTGCAGCCTCATCAATGCCCATCAGTACAGCCTCATCACCACCTATCAGTGCAGCCTCATCAATGCCCATCAGTACGGCCTTGTCTGACACCTATCTTGGTCCGTAGCATCAATAGCATTCGACCTATTAGCTGGGGATCCTGTGATGGTCCGTGATTGGGCGATTGAGAGCGGTGATTTGTATATTTTCGGAGATGACGCTCTGTACCACATTTCCCTCTGATGACGCCAGCGCGCCGCTGACGAAACGCCGCGTAAGGGCAGTGCGGGATCCGATCGTCATCTCCGCTCATTTGTATGCAGGTACCTGACACTGTTATTGGCACTTATAAGAACACTATTGCACTTTATGGATTCATCTTTTTGGACTTTGGACGTTTTTTTTCCCTTAATCATTTAGATATTTTGTATCACTGTGTTATATCATTGTCTACTGATTGTGTTTATATGGACTCTTCCAGGGTTATACACAGCACAAAGCCCCAATGATCGGTCAGTGTTGAGGTTTACCTATATGTGTTTGCCTGACATCTGGTGGTCGGGTGCAGGTATAGCACCAATCCTTAGTTATCTAGTACAAGTAACACCATTTTTGCACTTTACGGCTTCACATTTTGGGCTTTGGACCTTTCTCCTTAACTACTTGCCGACCGCCAACTGCAGGTTGACGGTGACAAAGTGGTTCGATATCGCAAACCGCCTTTATACGACGGGGGCTGCGAGATTGCGCACTGTGTTCGGGGGAGGGCCAGGGAGCGGGTGCGGCGGTCTCGATCTCCGCCGGCTACCCGCAATGCCCCCACTGGAGTGAAAGAACGGAGGTCCGTGAATGTAAACACGTATCTCCATTCTGTGAGAGGGGGAAGGGCTGTGATCACAGCCTTCCTCTATATGGAAGCTGTGATCACTCCCCTTCCCCAGTCAGGGCAGCCCACACACAGTTAGAACACGCCCAGGGTACACAGTTAACCCTTAGAGCGCCCCCCAGGTTAACCCCTTAACTGCCAATGGCATTTACACAGTAATCAGTGCATTTTTATAGCACTGATCGCTGTATAAATGCCAATGGTCCCAAAAAAGTGTCAGAATGCTCCAACATGTCCGCTGCAATATCGCAGTACCGCTAAAAATCGCAGATCGCTGCCATTACTAGTAAAAAAATAAATAAAAAATAAAAACCCCAAAAATAAATTCTCATCATCCGTAAACACGGCAACTTTTGCGCAAATCAATCAATAAACGCAGATTGCAAATTTTTTTTATCGCAAATATGAGGAAGAATATAAATCGGTCAAAACCGATGAAAAAAATGTTTTTTTATATTTTCTTTTTGGATTTGTATTTTAGCAAAAAGTAAGAAATTTGTTTTTTTTTGCAAAATTGTCGCTCTTCTTTTGTTTATAGCGGCGATCAGAAATGACGCAGCGGTGATCAAATACCACAAAAAGAAAGCTCTATTTGTGGGAAAAAAAGGACGCAAATTTCGTTTGGGTACAACGTCACACGACCGCGCAATTGTCAGTTAAAGCGACGCAGCGCCAAATCGCTAAAAGTGCTCTGGTCCTAAAGTGTGAAATCCTTCCGGGGCTGAAGGGGTTAAATATTGTGCAATTATTGACCTATATCATTGTCCATCAATGTGTATGCATGGGCTAATATAGGGCCCTGTATATTATTAAAGCCTCAATGATTATCTAACATTGGGGTTGGACATATATTTGCATGCCTGACATCTGGTGGTCTGATATTGGTAAATTCACCTACCCAATCTGCTTAATAATTATTTTTATACAGTGTGAGCGCGGGTTATTGTTCTGCATTATTTGTCCACATTGTGAATTTATATCAGCAGCTTCACTCTTAAACTTTCATCTTTAAGGTTTATCTGTTGCGCAGGTTATCCTATAATTTTATAACTGTAACATAAATGTAACGTGTAAGATACTTTGCCTTAGCAAGATGTGATGTGATTTATACAAATAGTATGATTGTGGATGTACAGGGTGGGCCATTTATATGGATACACCTTAATAAAATGGGAATGGTTGGTGATATTAACTTCCTGTTTGTGGCACATTAGTATATGTGAGGGGGGAAACTTTTCAAGATGGGTGGTGACCATGGTGGCCATTTTGAAGTCGGCCATTTTGAATCCAACTTTTGTTTTTTCAATAGGAGGGTCATGTGACACATCAAACTTATTGGGAATTTCACGAGAAAAACAATGGCGTGCTTGGTTTTAACGTAACTTTATTCTTTCATGAGTTATTTACAAGTTTCTGACCACTTATAAAATGTGTTCAATGTGCTGCCCATTGTGTTGGATTGTCAATGCAACCCTCTTCTCCCACTCTTCACACACTGATAGCAACACCGCAGGAGAAATGCTAGCACAGGCTTCCAGTATCCGTAGTTTCAGGTGCTGCACATCTCATATCTTCACAGCATAGACAATTGCCTTCAGATGACCCCAAAGATAAAAGTCTAAGGGGGTCAGATCGGGAGACCTTGGGGGCCATTCAACTGGCCCATGACGACCAATCCACTTTCCAGGAAACTGTTCATCTAGGAATGCTCGGACCTGACACCCATAATGTGGTGGTGCACCATCTTGCTGGAACTATGATGTCGGTGATAGGGAATTGCTGGCCATCAAGTCGGCTTTGGAGGAATGGCGGTACCTCCTGGAAGGTAGATTGTAGATTGCAGGTGGTTTTCTGATGTAAAACAGCTTATTGATTTGGTCTCAACTGCAACCCTGGGCTCTTCTGGCAATATTCAAGTGACTTCTACAATCATCCAAATTTCCTGTGCCTCCTCCTGGAATCATACCCATGCCATCCAACTGACCATCTCTGCACTTTGTACCCTCAGTCAAGTCGGCACCTGCCTCCTATTCTCCTGCAAGAGCCTTTCCAAGTTCGTAAATGTCACCAGCACCACCTATTATCTAGAAAAAGTCATGCCTTCGTTGTGAATCCCCTAATTGCCACACTTGGAACCAAAAGCAATCAAATCTACTTTATATCTATTGCCAAGCTCACACACATTGAACCACCTCAAGACAACGTTTTCAATCACTGGGACTGAATAGGACTGACACCTGTTTCTTTTTCATGGGGATTTATCTGCCGTATCCCCCTCCAGTCCATCATGAATGCCGCTGCCAGACTCATCCACCTTACAAACCGTTCAGCGTCTGCCACCCCTCTCTGCCAATCCCTCCATTGGCTGCCACTCGCCCAACGAATTAAATTCAAAATACTAACCATGAGCTACAAAGCCGTCCACAACTCTGCTCCCAGCTACATCACCAACCTGGTCTCAAAATACCAACCTAACCATCCTCTTCACTCCTCCCAAGACCTCTTGCTCTCCAGCTCCCTCATCACCTCCTCTCATACTCGCCTCCAAGACTTCTCCTGAGCCTCTCCCATCCTCTGGAACTCCCTACCCCAATTTGTCAGAGTATCCCCAAATCTTTCCACCTTTAGGCAATCCCTGAAAACTTTTCTCTTCAGGGAAGCCTATCCTGCCGCCACCTAACAACTGCACTTTTTTATTCTCAATCAACCCATCCCCCCACAGTTATTTCCCTCTCGTATCATTTAACCCTCCCTCCTAGATTGTAAGCTCTACCGAGCAGGGCCCTCTGATTCCTCCTGTATTGAATTGTATTGTAATTGTACTGTCTGCCCTAATATTGTAAAGCACTGCGCAAACTGTCGGCGCTATATAAATCCTGTATAATAATAATAATAATAAGTATTGAGTGATCAAACCAGAGGAGTTCCATTTGAGTATTGATGCGGGCCATTTTTAAATGATTTTCTGGTAAGCAGATTTGTTATTAAGAGCACTCTGCATGGTGGGAATTCTCTACTCCTGGTGGTCGGTGGATAGTGCCTGAACGAGTCTTCACTGTTACTATTGGTGTTTCCTGGATTTATGCACCCCTTTCCTATATGGACTTTTAAAAAGCGCTGTTACACATTTTCAGTAGTTTTCCTTTGGCTGCAGTGTGATTTTAGTGTGTATTTTTTATTCTATTTGTATTGAAAAACGGCAGCTTTTGGATAAGTCTTGGTGTTTTAATACACTTCTGTGGTCCAGCTGACTAAGTGCTCCATGTGCGCTGATTGTGTGGGTTGGTAAGTGCGCATTGTTACACATAAATTTTGGAAGCTTTGATTAGTATCAACAGATCAAAAGAATATATTTCATATCTCATAAAAGCTGAAATATTAGCGGCGGAGAGATGAAAATAATTCCTTTGGATAGTACGGGTGATAAGCTACCAGCACATATTGCTCTGTATTGGTAACTGGTTTTGGGTCTCAGGAAATCGCACAAAACCGTTAGATGGCGCTAGGCTGCGGCAGGTAGCTCGTGTTTGGCGCTGTCGCGAATGGGAAAAGGCGCTGGTTTTGGAAATCCTATCCATGATCCAGTGGTCAGCGCCGTTCTGACCCAGTTTGATGTTGGTAGTTTCGGAACATGAAACATCCTGTGGGCTGGGATGGGAACTCCCCCCAGGGTTGATTGGCTGGGGGCTAACGTCCAGCCCACATTCGTATTCCAATAAATTGGGGAGTCTCATTGTTCCAAGTTGTCTCCGCTACGAAGTCGGTTTTCTAAACTGAGAGGTTTCCACAATTCTAGACTTACTTCTGTCCAGGGATAGACTGCGGTAACGCAACGTTTATTTCTGTTTTTATTCCCTGTTATTTTCATAGCGAATTGCCATTTGTATTGTCTGTTTATCTTTTTGTAACCCTTTTTTTTTTCATTGTGTATATTTTATGCACTGCCCACTTTTTGGGATATTTAGGCCTCATACACACGGGCGCTTTGTTATGCCACGTTTTTGGGCGTTTTTTTGCTGCTCTCCATGTTATTCAATGGCCCTCTAAAACGCTGACGTTTCTGAGCAGTAGAGGGCGTCGGCGTTAGTGAGCTGTAGCTAGAACGCGGGACCAGTGCGTTCTGAAGCTGCAGCGTCATGGCGTTTTTGACGCTGAGCCGGCAAAACACTCAATAACGTTGCTTAACGTTGTATACACAGCGTTAAGCCTCGTCAGGCGTTCTATTCAAAATCAATGGTTCCCTCTGGGAGCCCATTGATTTGAATAGAAGCCACACCAGAAGTCGGATCACGGTGATCCGACTTGAGGTGCGACTTGTGTGCTAGGTGTCTTAAAGGGAAATCCCCGCAAAAAATTTGCATAGGGTTCCCCCCCCCCCCAAGAGCATACCAGGCTCTTCGATCTGGCATGGATTTTAAGAGGAGCCCCCACGCCGAAAAAAACGGCGTAGGGTCCCCCCCAAAATCCATACCAGACCCTTATCCGAGCACGCAGCCTGGCAGGCCAGGAAAGGGGGTGGGGATGAGCGAGCGCCCCCCCCCCCCTGGACTGTACCAGGCCGCATGCCCTCAACATGGGGAGTATGGGTGCTTTGGGGCAGGGGGAGCTTTGCACCCCCCACCCCAAAGCACCTTGTCCCCATGTTTTTTTTAAAACAAAATTCTGTTTATTGAACCTTGTCCCCATGTTGATGAGGACAAGGGCCTCTTCCCGACAACCCTGGCAGTTGGTTGTCGGGGTCTGCGGGCGGGGGCTAATCGGAATCTGGAAGCCCCCTTTAACAAGGGGGCCCCCAGATGCCGGGCCCCCCACCCTATGTAAATGAGTACGGGGTACTACACAGCTTTTTAAAATATTTTATTAAATCCGCTCCGGCATCTTCTCCCCTCTCTTCTTTCTTCGGCTCTTTTGTGGCCCCCCTGCCCCAAAGCACCCATACTCCCCATGTTGAGGGCATGCAGCCTGGTACGGTCCGGGGGGGGGGGGCGCTCGTCCCCACCCCCTTTCCTGGCCTGCCAGGCTGCGTGCTCGGATAAGGGTATGGTATGGATTTTGGGGGGGACCCTACGCCGTTTTTTTCGGCGTGGGGGCTCCTCTTAAAATCCATGCCAGATCGGAGAGCCTGGTATGCTCTTGGGGGGGGGGGAACCCTACGCAAATTTTTTGTGGGGGTTCCCCTTTAAGACACCTAGCACACAAGTCGCGCCGCAAGTCGGATCACCGTGATCCGACTTCTGGTGCGGCTGCTATTCAAATCAATGGGCTCCCATAGGGAACCATTGATTATGAATAGAGGCAGAAAACGCCGCAAAAAGCTAGCGTGAAAAAACGTGCATTGACGTCAATGCAAAACGCCAGGCAAAACATCAGTTTTTTCAGGCCCGGTGTTTTGCTTATTTTTGTGCAAACGCCCGTGTGTATGAGGCCTAAATGTTAAAATTAATAAGCGTCTTCTGTGTACTAAACTAGAACTCATATCTCCAGAGTGATTGTGGTATTTTAGTGCCTTAGTATTTGGTTTAAGCTACAGGCCAATCAGTGTGCAATTGCTCTGTGTGTGGGCAGATTGCATGCTGATTGTAAACTAACAGATCTGCCAGATGGAGATCTGTGTGTGTGTGGGGGCCGGCTATTATGGTTATTGTGGGTCTGGTGTGGGTGTGTGGACAGTGGGAAGAGTGATTGGCACCGGGGTTTTAGCTTGTAGGATAGCTAGAGAAACCCTAGAAGTGTGTAAATAATTGCTAGACTGCTCCCCAACCCATAGAGTAGGGGTAGGCAACCTGGGGCCCTCCAGCTGTTGCAGAACTACAAGTCCCATCATGCCTCTAGGAGTAATTGTAACTGCCAGCCTTGCAATGCCTCATGGGAAATGTAGTTCCACAACAGCTGGAGGGCTACTGGTTGCCTACCCCTGCCATAGAGTGCACCAGATTGTATGTAAGATTCGTATCTGCCTGTGTGTGGTCAGCCAGCTGGATTGGAGTGGAGTCTCCCTCTAGTGGTGGCCGAAGGTAGTGCGGGCTGTGAAAGCACAGTGAAATCTTACTGCAGTATAAGTTCCTCCTTATTCCTTCATATACCCCCAGTCACCGCACGCACGTTGCGGTTAGCCAGTCGCCGTGGGCGTGTGCGATTCGCGACAGGGGCCTCATGTCTAGGTTTTGCCTAAGGCCTCACAAAGCCTAGAGCCGCCTCTGAAACTGACCCCTTCTCCCTATTCTAATGTACAGACAAAAGCAGAGCTCATCTATGGACCTTAAGCCCCGTACACACGGGTGCGACGGTCGTACAACCGAATGGCCCAAATTGTATGTCGGCTGTTGTGTCTTGCATACTGACCAGGGCCGTCTTTAACCCCTTGCCGACCGCCAATTGACGGCGGCAAGGTGGCTCGTGAGCGCAAATCGCCGTCATATGACGGCGGCCGCGCTCACGAGCCTAGGGAGCGGGTGCGGCGGCTTCAATTGCCGCCAGCTACCCGCGATGGCCCCCCCGAGCGGAGGAACGGAGGTCCATGTATGTAAACACAGACCTCCGTTCTGTGTGAGGGGGAAGGGCTGTGATCACTTCCCTTCCCCAGCCAGGGCAGTCCCCCCACAGTTAGAACACGCCCAGGGAACATACTTAGCCCTTAGAGCGCCCCCTGCAGGTTAACCCCTTCACTGCCAATGGCATTTACACAGTAATCAGTGCATTTTTATAGCACTGATCGCTGTATAAATGCCAATGGTCCCAAAAAAGTGTCAAAATAGTCCGACATGTCTGCTGAAATATCGCAGTACCGCTAAAAATCGCAGATCGCCGCCATTACTAGTAAAAAAAAATAAATAAATAAAAACCCCAAAAATGAATTCTCATCATCCGTAAAAGCGACCACTTTTGCACAAACCAATCAATAAACGCCGATTGCAATTTTTTTTATCGCAAATATGAGGAAGAATATAAATCGGCCAAAAACGGTGAAAAAAATGTTTTTTTTATATTTTTTTTTTGGATTTGTATTTTAGCAAAAAGTAAGAAATTTGGGGTTTTTTTGCAAAATTGTCGCTCTTCTTTTGTTTATAGCGGCGATCAGAAATGACGCAGAGGGGATCAAATACCACCAAAAGAAAGCTCTATTTGTGGGAAAAAAAGGACGCAAATTTCGTTTGGATACAACGTCGCACGACCGCGCAATTGTCAGTTAAAGCGACGCAGTGCCGAATCGCAAAAGGGCTCCGGTCCTAAAGCAGGAAATCCTTCCGGGGCTGAAGTGGTTAATATTGATTGAACCCTGGGCAAATATTTTCTTGGGATCCCCATGACATTTCACTCTCCACCTGCTCTGAGACATGCAATAAATAGCAACTAGACTCAAAAGCATTTTACTGAATCAGATCAGCAGTGATTTTGATTAGTTGCTAGAGGTTACAGCACATGCTTTCTTCTTGTTTGGTTGCTAGAGATTACTGTACATCATTACTGCCCACAGATTGGTTGCTAGAGGTTACAGCACATCATCTCCTCACTGCCTGCACACCATGGACTGGGGAGCGCAAAGTCACTTTCCTGACACCACAAAAATGTGCTGCCCTTTAGCAGATACACAGCAGTGCCATCAATTATTAATGACTCCTTCACGCATCTGCTGACGTGCTGTGGAATTTCAAGCATGCCTTTGTCTCTCCAGTGGGCAGCATCCAGTATAGGTGATGGTGAATATGACCTCAGGGGGGCATGATATACATATGAATGCCACCTTTCTTTACATATCAGCACAGCTGGCCCCACTATTTACATATCAATGCCGGTTATTTACATGTAAACACGGGGTCTGCATGTGAGTCATCTGTGCACAACAATAGGGCAGAGTTGGGCAGCTTCAGTAGCAGCACTTAGATATCGGGACACAGCACAGGTCTAAAACTTCAAGAAACAAGGGAATTTACAGCAGGATAGTTGGCAAGTATGAGGCAGCTGCTTTGGGCCCCACAGCAATGACAGGGCCCAGGGCAGCTGCCCCTTTTGCCCTGCCTTAAAGACGGTCCTGGTACTGACATGCACTAAGCGATCGTTCAACAAAGCGGAACGTAGTGACGTGTTATGAGTGTATAATGAGGAAGTTCAGGTGCATGTGATTTGTGAATTAGGAACACAGGTTTACACAGACGGACACTTCCGGCCGTTCCTGACTTCTGAGAATGCGTGTTTTGCACAGTACAACTTTGTTGAACCGACTTCTCTGTACACACGGTACAACGGTCATACGACCGCTTGTTGTACAACCAAAGTTTTCTAGTCTGCTCATCCAACTTCTGTTGTACAACTGTCGTACATCGGCTGTTTCAATCGCACGTACTAACGGTCGGATGATCGTACAACAAGCGGTCATACGACCATTTTCATATGACAGGTGCACCGCGTGTACGGGGTTTAACATTCACAGTTAACCATCTCATCCTTTCCTCTACACCGACGCTCTCAATCTGCCTCACTTCTGTGCCCTCTAGGTGATGTACATAAAAATCTTTTCTTATTCAGCAATAATATAAGATGGATAAAACATCTCCCACCCCCCACATTTAGCCACCATTTCTTTAAAATGGCCACATAAAAATATATTACTGCCAAGTAAAATGCTACTGTGGTTATACCAAACACATACCTCCTCAGCACTATGCCTCTCCCCCCCAGCACATATTTAACCCCCCAGCCGTATCACGACCCCCCAATTTATACACGACCCCCCCTCTCCGT
>BLSH010050192.1:209501-221572 GCA_018402905.1 Glandirana rugosa
CCACATGTCTGGTCCCTTGAGGAGTGTCCCATTATGAGGGGTTCCCACCACCCCTGTGAGGAGTTCCCTGGTCTGTACACCCGCTGTGCCCATTATGAGGGGTTCCCACCATCCCTGTACTGAGTTTCCAGGTCTGTACCCCTGTTGTGCCCATTATGAGGAGTTTCCACCATCCCTGTACTGAGTACCTGGGTCTGTACACCACCTGTGCCCGTTATGAAGGGTTCCCTCCACCCCTGTGCTGAGTTCTCGGGTCTGTACCCCTGTTGTGCCCGTGGGAGGGTTCCCACCATCCTTGAAGCTCACAGTGTGCAGTGAAATCAGAGGAAGGCATTTCAGTCCAGGAGAGCAGCCTTGGCGGCCCCGGGACATCAGAAGTAACAATGAACACTCCGCACACAACAAATCGTTTTAAAAAAACAAATTTTATCAAAATCAGGAAACTTTTCTACCTACAGAAAGCGGGGCGTAGAGAGCGGAGATCTACAATCTACCAATTAACAGAAAACACAAATCCACCGTCACAATGTTTCATCTTCATTCCAGTTATCAGAACAAATAAAATACAAAATGAGATCGAGAGCCACTCAAAAAAGGAACAAAACAGAAAACCTGTGTGCAAAGCTTCCGATGGAAGTTGTTATTTCCAGACCCGTGACCCGCTGAGTTCCAGTGCACCACCCACAGGTCACAGAGCGTCAGCTTCCAGCAGAGGCTTCTAATAAAGCATGGGGGGCCTGAAGATCAATTATCAGTTTAATAAATTCAACAGAAATGTAATTTTTGCTGTATTTTGGTCTCTTAGATATTCCACTCTTGTTATATCTGTTTGATCAGTGCAAAACAATACTTGTTGATCCTGCCAGAAATCCCCATCCCCTCATGTTTTATATAACACAGGGGAGGGATTTTGTAGTTCACAGAGAGGGTTGGAAACATTGTAACTGATAATAGGAAGTTATTTTTGGCAGAATCTATGGGGATTTATTTGCCCTTTTCTTTAATTTATTTTATTTTTATTATTTGCATTTTATATTTTTAGTTTATTTCTTGATTTTTTTAACTGAATGTATTTTATTGAATGTATTTATTAAATTTATTTTGTGTTTTATTGTGCTTAATTTAACATTTTTATTATTTCATTGTATTTTAAATATTTTATTTATTGAATTGTTTAACTGAATTCATTTTATTGTATTCATTTTATGGAATTTATTTGTCATTATTATTTTTTTATCATTATACAGGATTTATTTAGTGCCAACAGTTTGTGCAGTGCTTTTCAATATAAAGGGGGACAATACAGCAATAACTCAATTCAATCAGGGCTGTCTTTAACACGGGGCAAATGGGGCAGCTGCCCGGGGCCCAGACATTGTTGTGGAGCCCAAAGCAGCTGCCCATCGATCCTGCCCCTCCCGCAAATAGTTCTCCTGGCCATGGATGGAGTGACCACTCTGGCGCTGCCCAAGGACCCAGGGTCATTAGGTGACCCATGCCCCCCCCCCCCCCATGTGAAGAAGCCCCCTGGATGATGCTTGCTGCGGCTCCCTGATCTTCTTTCCAAGATAGACTTCAGTCAGGCCAGTCTGTCTGTATACATCAAGGTCCTACATGGGGCATGGAGGCTGGTCGTGTATTGGGAGTCTCCCATTACAGTGAGGTATATATAGAAGTAAAATTATGGTTCCCAAAACTTTACAGTGGCCTCCCCCCCATCATTTATTATTATTATTAATATTATCTCTGTATTTGTTTCTCGTTACATGAAATCACTTCTCCATTAGTGAGCAATAATGATGTGCAGTAAACTCTAGCAACCAATCAGTAAGCGGTAATAATAATCAGTAATATATAGCAACCTATCCGTGAGTAGTAATAATGTACAGTAACCTCTAGCAATCAATCAGTGAGGGGTAAGGATGTACAGTAACTTCTAGCAACCAATCGGTGAGTGGTAAGGATGTACAGTAACCTCTAGCAATCAATCAGTGAGCGGAAATGATGTACAGTAACTTATAGCAACCAATCAGTGAGCGGTAAGGAAGTACAGTAACCTCTAGCAATCAATCAGTGAGCGGTAAGGAAGTACAGTAACCTCTAGCAATCAGTGAGCGGAAAGGATGTACAGTAACTTCTAGCAACCAATCAGTGAGTGGAAAGGATGTACACTAACTTCTAGCAACCAATCAGTGAGCGGTAAGGAAGTACAGTAACCTCTAGCAATCAATCAGTGAGCAGAAAAGAAAAAAAGTAACCTCTAGCAACCAATCAGTGAGCGGAAAGGAAGTACAGTAACCTCTAGCAATCAATCAGTGAGCAGAAAGGAAAAAAGTAACCTCTAGCAACCAATCAGTGAGCGGAAAGGAAATACAGTAACCTCTAGCAATCAATCAGTGTGGGGTAAGGATGTGCAGTAACTTCTAGCAACCAATCAGTGAGTGGAAAGGATGTACAGTAACCTCTAGCAACCAATCAGTGAGTGGAAAGGATGTACAGTAACCTCTAGCAATCAATCAGTGAGCCTGGATCAATCTGTGAGTTTGGACTGGTTGGACTAGATAAGTCTAGGTGTGTTTGTTTTTTGGGACATTGGGGTGGAGAGTAAAATTGCATGGGTCCAATCAATATTAAAGATGGCCCTGAATTCAATACAAGAGGGTTAGGAGGGCCCTGCTCCTGGGAGCTTACAATTTAATAGGGACGGGCTCGAGGAGCAAAAGGTGTGAGGGATGAACTGATGGGAGAAATATAAGATTTGGTTATTAGCTGAAGGCAGGATAGGCCTCCCCGAAGGGATGATTTTTCAGTTATCGACTAAAAGTGAATTTATTTATTGAATTTATTTGATGGCATTATTTTATTGAATTTGTTTTATAGAATTTATTTGATGCCATTATTTTATTGAATTTGTTTTATAGAATTTATTTATTTAATTTATTTGATGCCATTATTTTATTGAATTTGTTTTATAGAATTTATTTGATGGCATCATTTTATTGAATTTATTTAATAGAATGTATTTATTTAATTTATTTGATGGCATTATTTTATTGAATTATTTTTTTTAGAATGTATTTATTGAATTTATTTTTAGAATGTATTTATTGAATTTATTTGATGGCATTATTTTATTGAATTTGTTTTATAGAATGTATTTATTTAATTTACTTGTTGAATTATTTTATTGGATGTTTTTATTGCATTTTTTTTAATGTATTTATTGAATTAATTTTATTGAATTTTCTATATTTATTGCATTGATATGGGATTTATTGAACAGATACAACTAAATGCTTTTAATTGGATATTTAACAGACCAAAGGGGGAGCCAATAGGAAAAGGTCATTGATATTGATTGTCAGTCCGCATTCCGCCTCTAATGATGATTAAAGCTGAACTCCGGCAGATATGGAAGACACAGATTCATGCAGCTCTGTAATCAGTGATACATCATTATTGTTTATTTAATACAAGCAGTGGATGTGCCTGCATGTGACCTGGTATCTCCCCTATTGCAGTGCCTGTACAGCAGAGCTCAGATTGGGAGAGGGAGAAGCAGCACAAGGAGCCAGTCAGATGTGCTGCTGTGCAGTGGGCATGTTGATAGGAGGAGAGAGCAGAGTGACGGATTCATCAGTCCGTTACTTCTCCTTTCACTGCCTATCACAGGCTGGTGGTAGGGAATAGACTTGTAAGTGAAAGTGAAACTGCAGCAGAGAAAAAAAAAACAGGTCCCCTCCCTTGCCAGATCTGTGTAAATTTCAGGACTGGATGGACAGAAATATGAATCCTCTGAAAAGTAAAACAGCCCCATATAAATATTATCTGTGTATGACTGGAGTTGAGGCTTGAAGTGTCTCTCTGGTCGCCTTGAATGGAGAAGGAAGTGATTGGGGGCGCTCTCGTAGGGACTTGCGCACCATCTGACGCGGTTTGTATTTGTGTCACCATTGACATGGCTTTAGTGTCATTACACCACCTGGCCCCTAGGGGAAGCCATGACACTGTATAAACATTCACAGACCACACTACTGCATACACAGAGCTGCCGCCTGGTAAAATAACGAATTAACTTTTTCCTAAACAAAATTAATTTCACAAATTTTCGCAAGATCTCGCTATTTAGCTACAAGAGCTCCCAGAAAAACATAGCCTTCCCAGGAGGGAGCAGGGAGGATCTGAAGTCATAGCTCTCCCAGGAGGCATCAGGAAGACACTGGTGACGTAGCCTTCCCAGGAGGCAACGGGAAGACACTGGTGACGTAGCCTTCCCAGGAGGCAACGGGAAGACACTGGTGATGTAGCCTTCCCAGGAGGCATCAGGAAGACACTGGTGACGTAGCCTTCCCAGGAGGCATCATGAAGACACTGGTGACGTAGCCTTCCCAGGAGGCATCGGGAAGACACTGGTGACGTAGCCATCCCAGGAGGCAATGGGAAGACACTGGTGACGTAGCCTTCCCAGGAGGCATTAGGAAGGAACTGTGGCTGTAGCCTTCTCAGGAGGCATCATGAAGACACTGTTGACGTAGCCTTTTCCAGGAGACAGGAGGAAGACACTGGTGACGTAGCCTTTCCAGGAGACAGGAGGAAGACACTGGTGCTGTAGCCTTCCCAGGAGGGAGCAGGGAGGATCTGGTGACATAGCCTTCCTAGGAGGCTGTTTGGGAGCACTGATGGTGTAGCTTTCCCAAGAGCCATCAGGAAGGCATTGTGGCTGTAGCCTTCCCAGGAGTCTGCAGGAAGACACTAGTGCCATAGCCTTCCCAGAAGGGATCAGGGAGGCTCTGGTGTCATAGACTGCCCAGAAGGCAGCAGGAAGGCACTGGTGAAATAGGTTTCTGGGGAGGCACAGATCATCTAGCTTTCCCAGGAGGTATCGGGAAGGCATTGATGCTATAGCCTTCCCAGGAGGCAGCGGGGAGATACTGGTGATGTAGCCTTCCCTGAAGACAACAGGAAGGCACTGGTACCATAGCCTTCCCAGGAGGCAGCAGGGGGGCACTGGTGATGTAGCCTACCTAGGAGACAGCAGGGAGACCCTGGTGAGGTAGCCTTCCGAGGAGGCTGTAGGGAGACCCTGGTGATGTAGCCTTCCCAGGAGGCAGTAGGGGGACCCTGGTGATGTAGCCTTCCCAGGAGACAGCAGGGAGACCCTGGTGATGTAGCCTTCCTAGGAGACAGCAGGGAGACCCTGGTGATGTAGCCTTCCCAGGAGACAGCAGGGAGACCCTGGTGATGTAGCCTTCCCAGGAGACAGCAGGGAAACCCTGGTGAGGTAGCCTTCCCAGGAGGCAGTAGGGAGACCCTGGTGATGTAGCCTTCCCAGGAGACAGCAGGGAAACCCTGGTGAGGTAGCCTTCCCAGGAGACAGCAGGGAGACCCTGGTGATGTAGCCTTCCCAGGAGGCAGCAGGGAGGCCCCGGTTAAGTCACCAGTGCTTGCAGGCATGCAGGAGGGGAAGAACCTTTAAAAAAAGAAGAAACCTTTATGAGTCTATAGGGCTGCATTCAATGTGTCATTCTGTATCTGGGGGGAGAAGGTTCTCTTTATATCTGATGATCCCTATTCTCCCCGCGTCTGAGGAATAAACCACACGGCCGTGGCGCCGCGAAGACAAACAACTGTTTCCAGCAATAAACACAAAAATTACAGTAAAAAGACGATTGGAGCTTTCTATACCCCGAGAAAGGTGATCATGGCTCCCACCAATGAGAGGAATGTATGAGTGGGATCCCTGCCTGTGATTGGAGGTTCAGAGAGCGCCGCCTTCATTATAACCCAATAATACTCGGTACGTTTCCTTTACACGCTAAACATTCTCACTATGCAAATTACACTTCTAACTGTCGCTCGCCCAGATCGGCAGCGTTAGGCGTTTCATTGGCGATTCCCGGCGCCAACAGCGGGCGTCTCACTTCACCTCCCTCTTCGACTTGTAGTGAGCCGACACCACCAGGTAGGTGTCGGGGTTCATGTCTTTGATGGTCGGCGATTTGTTCTGGACGGGGGAGGTCTTGCCGTCTACGCGGGAAATCTGCAGCATCCGGCACGGGTCGTGTTTCAGCAGGTAGCCGGCGAACGTTTCCCAGCCGCCTCCGACGCGAACCATCACGTGTTTGTTGTGAAGCATCTGGGATGGGAAATATAAATCAAATTAATGTCTTAAAATTCTAAAAAAAAAAATTCTTTCAAATATTGTTATTAAATAAAAATGATATATTCCTTTTTTAATTAATTATTTTTTAAATTAATTATTTATTTATTTATTCATTTCAATAAATGAATTCTTTTTTTCAATTAATATTTTTTTTTTATTTAAGCAATTATATATATATTTTTTTTTTTAAACAAACAATTGTTGTTATTATTATACAAATAAACTGTAATATATATATTATTAATATTGTATAAAATGTATTTGTATAAAATACACTATATATAGTCTATAGTTATATATATATTCTTCTTGTCCTTCTTATTATTATTAATTTATAAAACTGTTATTATTTAAAATATACTATATACAGTCCATTATATATATATATTTTTTTTTTAAAACAAACAATTGTTATTACTATTATACAAATAAACGATAATATATATATTATTAATATTGTATAAAATGTATTTGTATAAAATACACTATATATAGTCTGTAGTTATATACATATACATTCTTCTTGTCCTTCTTCTTCTTATTATTATTATTTTTCATTCATTTTTATTATTATATATATATTTTTTTATTATTAATATTGTATAAAATGTATTAGTATAAAATACACTATATATAGTCTATAGTTATATATATATATTCTTCTTGTCCTTATTATTATTATTATTATTATTATTATTATTATTATTATTAATAATTTAAAAAACTGTTATTATTTAAAATATACTATATACAGTCCATTATATATATATATATATTTTAAAAACAAACAATTGTTATATTATATTATTATATATATTACATATAGTCTATAGTTTTATATATATATACATATTCTTCTTGTCCTTCTTCTTATTATTATTAATTTAAAAAACTGTTATTATTTAAAATATACTATATACAGTCCATTATATATATATTTTTTTAAAACAAACAATTGTTATTATTATTATACAAATAAACTGTAATATATATATTATTAATATTGTATAAAATACACTATATATAGTCTATAGTTATATATATATATTCTTCTTGTCCTTCTTCTTCTTATTATTATTAATTTAAAAAACTTTTATTATTTAAAATATACTATATACAGTCCATTATATATATACATTTTTTTTTTAATAAATGTTATTCAATAGTAGTATTTTTTTCAGTAAATACGAAATATTGCAAATACATTTTTTTGTATTCTCTTTTTAAAGTGAATCTTTCAATAGCTTTACAAGTCTCCATTATTAACCACTTGCTTACCGGGCACTTAAACCCCCCTCCTGCCCAGGCCAATTTTCGCCTTTCAGCGCAGTCACTCTTTGAATGACAATTGCGCAGTCGTGTGACACTGCACCCAGATGACATTTTTTCACACAAATAAGAGTTTTCCTTTGGTGGTATTTAATCAATTCTGGGGTTTTTTTTTTTTTTTGCTAAAAAACTAAAAAAAGATCGAAAAAACTGAAAAAAAAAACAGTTTCATAGTTTGTTATAAAATTTTGAAAACAGGTAATTTTTCTCCTTCACTGATGTGCGCTGATGAGGCTGCACTGATAAGGTGACACTGGTGGGCACTGATGAGGTGGCATTGGTGGGCACTGATGGTTGGTACTGAAGGGCACTGATGGGTGGCACTGATAAGCGGCACTGGTAGGTGACACTGATCGGCAGGACTGATAGTTGGCAGTGATGATGAGGCACTGATGGCCACTGGTTGGCAGCACTGATTGGCATTGATAGGTGGCACTGGTGGCATTGATAGGTGGCATTGGTGGGCACTGATAGGTGGCACTCGTGGGCACTGATAGGCTGCACTGATGGTCAGAATAGAAGGAACACCTAACACTGGTGGTCAGTAGAGAAGGACTCCCCCTTACATTGGTGGTCAATGGAATAGGGCCACTTATATTGGTGGTCACGGTAGAAGTGACTTATTGCTCACGGGACCCCTAGTGACCTCTGGAGGGTCTCTACAGTTCCATAGAACCCTGCTTGAGAAAGACTTCTCCAAGATATATTTGTCTTCTGTTTTATTATATTACTGTGTTGTGTTTATGCCCAGAGTTTGGACCCTTTGCATTGGTGGCCAATTGAGAAGCGCCCTTTACATTGATAATTAATGAAGAGCCCCTTTACATTGGTGGTCAAAAGAGAAGGACCCCCTTACATTGGTAGTCGTTGGAAAGTACCACCTTACATTGATGGTCAGGAAAAGGAACCCTTTAAATGAATGGTAGGTAGAGGAGGACCTCTTACATTGGTGGTAGGTGGAGGTGGACCTCTTACATTGGTGGTCAGTGGACAAGGGCCCTTTATATTGGTATGCTGTAGAGAAGTGCCCCCCTTACTTTAGTGGTCAGAGTAAAAGGGCCACTGTACATTGGTGGCTAGTAGAGAAGGAACAGCTTAAATTGGTGGCCAGCAGAGAAGCCCCCCCCTTACATTAGTGGTCAGTGGCCAGGAGAGAGCCCCCTTAGATTGGTAGTCAGTGGACAAGGGCCCTTTATATTGGTATTCTGTAGAGAAGTGCCCCTCTTACTTTAGTGGTCAGGGTAAAAGGACCACTTTAATTTGGTGGCCAGTAGAGAAGGAACACCTTACATTGGTGGCCAGTAGAGAAGGAACATCTTACATTGGTGGCCAGTAGAGAAGGAACACCTTACATTGGTGATCAGTAGAGAAGCCCCCCCCCCTTACAATAGTGGTCAGTGGCCAGGAGAGAGCCCCCTTAGATTGGTGGTCAGTGGGAAAAGTGCCCCCTTTACATTGGTGAAAGAGGTCGGCTTACATGATTGGTAAATGGGATAGGGCCCCTTACATTGGAGGTCATTGTAGAAGTACCCCCTACAAGGAACCCTTAGTGGCCTCTGAAGGACCCCTAATGTCCCACAGAACCTGCCTGAGATAGACTTCTCCAGGAGTCCTCTTTGTTTCCTTGTATTGCTGTGTTGATGCCGGGAGCTTCTCTCACTTTTTCACCCACTGAAGTTTTATAAAATTTGGAATGATTTGCACCGATGATCTGTGCCTTATTATCACCTCTATGAAGGTCCCTCCCGGCGGGCGGCGGGCCACGTGAGACGCGGGATAATCAGATTGCGCGCTGTGAAAGGTCAGACGGGATGTGATGAGATTTCCGGAGGCCCGGTTTTCACTCTCAGTAATTGTTCCTAAGTTCCCAGCGGAATCCCAGGCCCCGCGCCCCGGGGCCTTCCTACGCCTCCTGTCAATTGTGAAGGCGCAATATGGATTTTTCTTCATATCGAGCGATAAAATGACATTATGGATGGAAGTGGCGGGCTTAAGGCATGGATTCTGGAATGTTCTTCTCATCTCCATTCACGTTATCGCATTGCGGTAGCGCGGTGGGGCGCATTGCGTGGGTTTGCACCACATGGCAGCACATTAAGGCCACGTGCAGACTGCACTCTCCATGACGCCTTTCTCCTATAGGAGTTTTAGCAGCAGAAAAACGCAGTAACAAGCAGTGTTTTTGCATGCGCCTTCATGCGTCTGCCATTAATGCCTTCTATTGGCCAGAATGGTCATTTATTCTGCCCATTGGAATGCATTAACGTGCGATTTCGCATAAACAGCGCTCTTACTGGACACTCCATCCTCACTGCAGCTCATTATTATTGCCCTGTATACACATGGCAGTGTTACTGAGCTGGTTGCTAGGACGCTTGCCTGCACAGAATCATTGGTTGCTAGGTCATTGGCATCTGCATAATGCAGCATCATTTGTTGTTATGGTGCAGGTGACTGCATCCTAGCAACCAGTGATGCTCTTCAGTTCAGTGTCCTGGCAACCAATGATGCTGGGCAGCCTAGCGGCTTCTAATAATAATATAATAATAATAATGCACAACCGCACACCATCATTGGATGATAGGACATTGGCATCTGCACCACACAGCGTCAATAGTTGTTATGGTGTAGGTGACTGCGTCCTAGCAACCAGTGATGCTCTTCAGTTCAGTGTCCTGGCAACCAATGATGCTGGGCAGCCTAGCGGCATGTGTCCTAGCAACCAATAATGCACAACCACACAGCATCATTGGATGATAGGACATTGGCATCTGCACCACACAGCTTCATTAGTTGTTATGGTGTAGGTGACTGCGTCCTAGCAACCAGTGATGCTCTTCAGTCCAACTTCCAGCAGCCAATGATGCTGTGCAGCCCAACGGCCTGCGTCCTAGCAATCAATGATCCACAGTAACACACCATCATTTGGTTGCTAGGACGCTGGCATCTGCAGAAGACAGCGTCATTGTTTGTTATGGTGCAGGTGACTGCTGTATAGTCCAGCTGCCTGCATCCTGGTGGGAAGATGGCATGGGAAGATGGAAGGAGCCAAATACAGGGCAATCATAGAAGAAAATCTGTTAAAGTCTGCAAAAGACTTGAGACCGGGGCGGAGGTTCCCCTTCCAGCAGGACAACGACCCTAAACAGCCAGAGCTACAATGGAATGGTTTAGATCAAAGCACATTCATGTGTTAGAATGGCCCCGTCACAGTCCAGACCTAAATCCCATTGAGAATCTGTGGCAAGACTTTAAAATTGCTGATCACAGACGCCCTCCATCCAATCTGACAGAGCTTGGGCTATTTTGCAAGGAAGAATGGGCAACGATGCCACTCTCTAGATGGGCAAAGCTGGCAGAGACTTCCCCAAAAAGACTTGCAGCTGTAATTGCAGGGAAAGGCGGTTCTACAAATATTGCCTCCGGGGGGCGCCATACAAATGCCCCCCACACTTTTCACAGATTTATTTGTATCATTTATCATTTTCCTTCCATGTCACTTTGTGTCGGTCATCACATAAAATCCCAATAAAATACATTTACATTACGGCTGTAACATGACAAAGTGTGGGGTATGAATACTTTTTCCTCTGGGTTACATTGTGGGGATCCATTGATGGGGAACGTTGTGTTTTTTGGATCTCAGCCCCCCACCAATGAGAGGAAAGTCTCAGCAGTCGGATTTATTCTCGGAGCGTCTTCCTTTTTTTTGTCTGGGGCCCGGGCTGGGTTGCCATGGAGACGGCTGCGTCCTCAAGGCTGCGTGCATGCAGAGCGAGGAGGTCCTCTGCGCACCGATCATCCCACTGCTACAAGGCTGATGTCTGTGGTGGGGTTGGAGCCGCGCGTACGCCGATAATTTAAGACCTGATAGGAATAAATTCTATGAAGCCGCGGTGGGGGAGGGGGGGTGCATCTCCCCTAAAAATCAATTCACAATCTCTGCAGCATCTCTGAAGGTGGAATTATCCTCCCTATTTTCCATGTGGCTGCCAACCCCATAGATGGGTCATTCTGAACGGGATTGATATGTCGGCTTTACCTCCAATGAGGTTTGAAAATGTCAGTTATTTTTAGCTAAGTACAATGAGGTTTAAAAATGACAGTTAGTTTCAGCATAGATGGGTCATTCTGCACAGGACTGACGTAACGGCTTTACCCCCCCCAGAGTTCAGCTAACGCACCAGGATAAGTATCTCTCTAAAGTAACTGTTACTTCCAGCTAGGTCCAATGAGGTTTGAAAACGCCAGTTATTTTCAGCTAGGTCCAATGAGGTTTAGAAATGCCAGTTAGTTTCAGCTAGGTCCAATGAGGTTAAGAAATGCCAGTTCGTTTCAGCTAGGTCTAATGAGGTTTAGAAATGACAGCTATTATCAGCTAGGTCCAATGAGGTTTGAAAATGTCAGTTATTTTCAGCTAAGTCCAATGAGGTTTAGAAATTACAGTTAGTTTCAGCTAGGTCCAATGAGGTTTAGAAATGCCAGTTAGTTTCAGCTAGACCCAATGAGGTTTGAAAATGACAGTTAGTTTCAGCATAGATGGGTCATTCTTCACAGGACTGATGTGATGGCTTTACCC
>BLSH010050192.1:268825-281429 GCA_018402905.1 Glandirana rugosa
GTAGACAAACGACTAGAGGTGATGGATCATTCTTGGGCCTTCACTTTACGTAATGTAGGGAATAGTTCCCCTTCATTGGTGTCATTGGGAGGATTTGTGCCCTATCGTTGGTGTCATTGGGAGGAATTATGACTCACTGCTTGAGTCAACAAATGGAATAGTGCCAAAGGGCAGATAAAGGCAAGCAAAGGGCCGCATAGTTTGGAGATCACTGGCCTATTAGTTTAGATGCCTTAACTGCCCTTTACTAAAGCTAATGGAGAGTAGATCATGCTTCATTAGCTTTTTTTTCACAGCCACAGAGGCCAGGAAAGTGACAGCAGAACCTGGAAGTGATGTAATGCATTTCACTTCCGGGTTCTTACTAGGTAGTGGAGATCAGCAAACAGATGTTCGCTGGTCTCTCTTCCCCCTAGCTGGCCGTTTGCCATGCCTCTCCCAGGTCCGCTAGTGGGAACATGGAGCCCTGTAAGCATGGAAGGGGGCAGTTTGCATTGTGAGGGGGTAGAGATGGGGTGCAGATGTACCATCCAGGGGTGCATAGAAGTGACCCAGCAGCTATACAGATGCTTCAATGAGTATAAGAAAAGTGACCTGAGCAGAACTGTAAGTAAAGCTGGTGACTTACCGAGCCCTTCTGACTCAAACAAGCAGGTCTCCCCGACACCTATACTTCTACACCAGGACAGGAAGTTGGCCGTGTTGTCTCTTGCGAAGAAGGATCCAGGCGGGGCGTTGGCTCGGCATGGAATCCTCTTCGACGGAAGACTCTGTAGAAATACATAAAGCTTGTTACAGTCGTGAAGATCCATCTTTTTTATTGGTCACACATCAAAAATGTGTTTATAAACGACACCTTGCCTGGCACATCCAATGAGCAACCACTATGGAGGGTTAAGAAAAAACAAAAAAGACGGCAAAAATTCCATCAATTTCCCACCACAGTCCTATTGTAATTATTAATATTCAGCAGGATGTGGTTGGATTGTACCAAAAACTCTTACGGCACGAACAATTTTAGCACATGAAAGCATTGCATAAAGAGAATGTGTGCAGGTGAAATTGTGGCACTTGAATTTATTTGACATTGATATTTAGGTGTCCCAACAACTAGTGTTGAGAGAACCCGGACTGTAAAGTTCGGGTCCGTACCGAACTTTGGGGTGTGCGGGACCCGAACCCGGACTTTTCAAAAAAAGTCCGGGTTCGGGTCCGGGGTTCTGGTAATTTTACCAAAAGTTATGAAAATTGCTGTAAAAAAGTCCAGGAAAGTCCTAGAGGTCTGCAAAAGGAAGGAAAATGGGGGTAAGGGTGGGACAAGTTCCCCAAAAAGAAATGGGGACAGGGAAATAACTAAAAGCATTTTAAAAAAAATAAAAACATAAAAAAATCAAAAATGGAGGTGGATGTGGACCATCTTCAAACTGTGTCTGAAAAGTATTAATTAACGGTAGAAGCCATATAACTGTTCTAAAATCATCTTCAAACTGTGTCCAAAAAGTATAAATAAGCCGGGAGAACCCATATCACTGTTCTGCAAACATCTGGAAACTGTGTGTAACACTTTAACTAAAATCCGGGACAAACTGTTCTGCAAACATCTGGAAACTGTGTGTGAAACTACAGCATAGAGAAGAACAAGGATATGGTTTCGCTCTGCTATAGTTTCACATAGAGTTTTTAGATGATTTTAGAACAGTGATATGGGTTCGCCCCGGTTTTTGTTAAAGTGTCACACACAGTTTCCAGATGTTTGCAGAACAGTGATATGGGTTTGCCCCGGTTTTTGTTAAAGTGTCACACACAGTTTCCAGATGTTTGCAGAACAGTGATATGGGTTCGCCACGGTTTTTGTTAAAGTGTTACACACAGTTTCCAGATGTTTGCAGAACAGTGATATGGGTTCGCCCTGTTTTTTGTTAAAGTGTTACACACAGTTTCCAGATGTTTGCAGAACAGTAGTTCAGTTAGTCCCGGTTTTAGTTAAAGTCACACACACAGTTTCCAGATGTTTGCAGAACAGTAGTTCAGTTAGTCCCGGTTTTATTTAAAGTGACACACACACAGTTTCCAGATGTTTGCAGAACAGTGATATGGGTTCGCCCCGGTTTTTGTTAAAGTGTTACACACACAGTTTCCAGATGTTTGCAAAACAGTAGTTCAGTTAGTCCCGGTTTTAGATAAAGTCACACACACACAGTTTCCAGATGTTTGCAGAACAGTAGTTCAGTTAGTCCCGGTTTTAGTTAAAGTCACACACACAGTTTCCAGATGTTTGCAGAACAGTAGTTCAGTTAGTCCCGGTTTTATTTAAAGTGACACACACAGTTTCCAGATGTTTGCAGAACAGTAGTTCAGTTAGTCCCGATTTTATTTAAAGTGTTACACACAGTTTCCAGATGTTTGCAGAACAGTGATATGGGTTCTCCCGGCTTATTTATACTTTTTGACACAGTTTGAAGATTATTTTAGAACAGTTATATGGCTTCTACCGTTAATTAATACTTTTCAGACCCAGTTTGAAGATGGTCCACATCCACCTCCATTTTTGATTTTTTTATGTTTTTATTTTTTAAAAATGCTTTTAGTTATTTCCCTGTCCCCATTTCTTTGTAGGGCACTTGTCCCACCCTTACCCCCATTTCCTTCCTTTTGCAGACCTCTAGGACTTTCCAGGACTTTTTTACAGCCATTTTTGTGCCTAAAAGTTTGGGTCCCCATTGATTTCAATGGGGTTCGGGGTCCGGGACACAGTTCGGGTTCTGTCCGGACCCAAACCCGGACTTTGTCCCGAAGTTTGGCCGAACCAGCAGAACCCAGACTTCCAGAAGTTTGCTCAACTGTACCAACAACATCTCAACAAAGTTCCAAAGTAACCCTTGTCAAATTAACCCCTTACCAGTTTCCTCAAACTAACCCTTCACTGTTACCCTCACTCTAACCCTTTAACTTCATCCTCAACTCAAAACTTTACCCTTACCCTAAACCTAACCCTAAACTCAACCTAACCCCCAATCCTTAGCCTCAACCTTGCCTCTTCCACTTAACCAAACCCCAGCCTCAATCCTCAACCTAACTCCCAATGCTTTACCTAAAATATACTCTCTAAACTTAACCTAGCCCCAATGTTAAACTTCAACCTAACCTCCAACACTTATCCTCAACTTCACCCATTATACTGCACCTAACCACAGCCTCAATCCTCCACTTAACTCCAACCCTTTACCTCAAGTTTATTTCAACCAAACTCTTCACTGGTAAACTTTAACCCCCTCAACTTTACCCTCAACCTAAACCTACCCTAAACCTAACCCTAAACTCAACCTAACTCTCAACCCTTAGCCTCTACTTTAGCATTTACACTTAGCCTAACCTCACCCTCAATCCTTAACCCAACCCCCAATCCTTTACTTCAACTATAACTCACAGCCAACCGTATGCTTCAACCTAACCCTCAACACTTATTCTCTATTTTTCCCATTACACGCCACCTAACCCCAGGCTCTGTCTTCAACCTAACCCCCAACCCTTAGCGTCAATTTTACCCCTTAAACTTAACCTAACCCCAAACTTAAATTTCAGCCTAACCTCCAACACTTATCCTCAACCTTGCCCATTGCATTTCAGCTAACCCCAGCCTCAATCCTAAACCTAATCCCAAAACCATTATTTCAACTTTGCTTAACCTAACTCCGGCCTCAATGCTCGACCTAACCCGCAACCCTTAGCCTCAGCCTTACCCCTCACACTTAACTTAACCCCAGCCTAATTTTTCAACCTAACCCTCAACCCTTTACCTTAACTTTACCCCTTAAACTTTACTTAACCCCAGCCTCAATCCTCAACCTAACTCCAACCCTTTACCTTAATTTTAATCTCAACCAAACTCTTCACTGTTACAATCTAACCCCTTTACTTTACCGTCAACCTAAACCTTTCCCTTTACCCTTAACCTAAACCCTAATTTCAAGCTAACTCTCAACCCTTAGCCTCTACTTTAACCTTTACACTTAGGCTAACATCATCCTTGATCCTTAACCCAATCCCCAATCCTTTACTTCAACTATAACCCTTTCACTTAATCTAACCCTTATGCTTCAACCTGACCCCCTACACTTCTTCTCAACTTTTCCCATTACACGTCACCTGACCCCAGCCTCTGTCTTGAACCTAACCCCCAAAGCTTAGGTCAATTTTACCCCTAAAGCTTAACCTAGCCCCAAACTTAAACTTCAGCCTAACCTCCGACACTTATCCTCAACTTCACCCAATACACTTCAGCTAACCCCAGCCTCAATCCTAAACCTAATCCCAAAACCATTATTTCAACTTTACTTAACCTAACTCCGGCCTCAATCCTCAACCTAACCCGCAACCCTTAGCCTCAGCCTTACCCCTTACACTTAAACTAACCGCAGCCTCATTTTTCAACCTAACCCTCAACCCTTTACCTTAACTTTACCCCTTAAACTTTACCTAACCCCAGCCTCAATCCTCAACCTAACTTCAACCCTTTACCTTAATTTTAATCTCAACCAAACTCTTCACTGTTACAATCTAACCCCTTTACTTTACCCTCAACCTAAACCTTTACCCTTACCCTAAACCTAAACCTTTACCCTTACCCTAAACCAAACCCTAATTTCAAGCTAACTCTCAACCCTTAGCCTCTACTTTAACCTTTACACTTAGCCTAACCTCATCCTCAATCCTTAACCCAATCCCCAATCCTTTACTTCAACTATAACCCTTTCACCTAATCTAACCCTTATGCTTCAACCTGACCCCCAACACTTCTTCTCAACTTTTCCCATTACACGTCACTAACCCTAGCCTCTGTCTTGAACCTAACCCCTAGCCTCAACTTTACCTCTTACACTTAACCTAACCCCAACCTCAATCCTCAAACAAACTCCAACACTTAAATTCAGCCTAACCTTTTACCCTTACCCTAAACCTAATCTTAATTTAACCCTCAATCCTTAGCCTCATCTTTACCACTTACACTTAAATTAATCCCAACCTCAATCTCTAATCTAACCCCCAACCCTTAACATCAACATTACTCCTTACGCCTATCCTAACCTAATCTCTATCCTGAACCTAATCCCTCACCTTTAGCCCCAACTTTACAGTTTAAACTTAATCCAACCCAAATCTCAATCTTTAACCCAACTCCCAACCATTAGCCTCATCTTTAACCCTTAGACCTAACCTAATCCCAACATAAATCCTTAACCTAACACCAGCCCTTAGCCCCAGTAGAATTGCCCTAACATTAACCCTTGGCCTAAACTTCTCCTCTATTCTCAATCTTCACCTTAACCCACAAACTTCACACTCTTTCTAACCCTGCACCCTAATCCTGAAATCCTAACCTCCTACCCTAATTCTGAACCTAACTCCAACCACGGTACTCAGCATAAACCCTAACAATTACTTTCCAACCAACCACTATTCCACACTCCCTAAACCCAAGTCTAAAACCAACCACTAATCCCAATCTAAACTAAATTTTCTAAGTATGTTATGCCAACTGCAATTCCCAACCTAACCCCAAACCAACACTCTCAGCCTAATCCCTAAATTAAATCCTCAAACGTAACCATTACCTTTGTCCTAACCTCTAACCCTCAGCCTAAAGTTCATTTTCAATGCAACTTTCATCCTTAATCAATTCTATATCACTCACCCTAATATCAAAACTCAACCCAATCCCTAATCCTCAGCCTTTCATTCTAATCTCCAATCTCAACCTCAGTCTATAACCAAATGTTAAGCTTTCCCCTAACCTCAATACTCACCTCCCTCTCTCTTACCTTAAGCCAGCCCTAAATATATCCATTAACCTAACCCTTTAAACAGAACTCCAACCAAAAAATAACAAGGCAAAAATGATTAGACCATGAAAAGATGCAAAAAAAGTTTGTTACAATTAGGGAAGAGTGAATTGGACAAATTTTGGATCCCAGGAGGTTTCGAAATCCAGCAAATCTGCTGGCTCCAAACATAGCACCAAACTCCATTAAAGTCTATGGGAGCCAAATCTTGTTATTTTTAATGACTTTTTTTCAAGGACAATGTGCAAGCTTTTGTTTACCAAGGGATGGGTTGCTTGGCACTGCCATTGAAGACATGGGCCAATGCAAAAAAATAATGTTTTTAAATATTGTTCAAGGGGTCAAAGGGGGTCTTATGCAGCTTAAAAAAAAAAACATTAAAAATACCAAAATCCTTTGAGTTTCCTGCTTAAAGCTGCACACAAAGATGTAAAACAGTGTGTCGTATTCCTTAAAAAATTACATTTTTCGTTTACAGGCAGCAGCCAGGGATCTGTCATTTAGCAACCATAGTGCTACTGCCACTAAATGACAGACCCCCCCCCATCTTCTGTTTGTAAACAAAAAGATTGAGGATCCTGGGTGATGCCATTGATCAAATATTGCCTTTGCCATTTTTGATCAATGATGTCACCCAGAATCCCCTGCTTATTTGTTTACATTCAGGAGCCATCTGGGGATTGGTCATTTGGAAAGGAGTAAACATCATTGGGTGTATCGGTGGGTCATCGTGATTAGCATTGCTTAATGATGTCATTGATGTTGGATTTACAATGGGGGACCAGGAGTATTCATTAATTAATGTATTTGTTTATATCTAATAAAGGACTTTTTTATGATGTACAGCGCCTTGAATAAGTATTCATACCCCTTGAAATTTTCCACATTTTGTCATCTTACAATCAAAACCGTAAATGTATTTTATTGGGATTTTATAGACGACACAAAGTGGCTCATAATTGTGAAGTGGAAGGAAAATGATAAATGATACAAATAAATCTGTGAAAAGTGTGGGGGGGGCATTTGTATAGCGGCCCCCCTGAGTCAATACTTTGTAGAACCGCCTTTCACTGCAATCACAACTGCAAGTCTTTTTGGGGAAGTCTCTGCCAGCTTTGCCCATCTAGAGAGGACATTTCTGCCCATTCTTCTTTGCAGAATACCCCAAGCTCTGTCAGATTGGATGGAGGGCGTCTGTGATCAGCAATTTTCAAGTCTTGCCACAGATTCTCCATTGGATTTAGGTCTGGACTGTGACTGGGCCATTCTAACCCATGAATATGCTTTGATCTAAACCATTCCATTGTAGCTCTGGCTGGATGTTTAGGGTCGTTGTCCTGCTGGAAGGGGAACCTCCGCCCCAGTCTCAAGTCTTTTGCAGACTCTAAGGCTGCATTCACACCTGAGCATTTTGTAGCTTGAAGCTTCAAGCTACGAAATGCTGGAGGGGAAAAAAATCAATTATTCTCTATGGAGATGGTTCACATCTCCACTCCAAAATGCCTGAAGCTCAAAAAAGTTCTGGGGCTTTTTTTCAAGCAGATTACAGGCATTTTTCAGCTTTTTACATTGGTGACCTTTTTGACCTGTGCATAATTGCTGTAAAAATTGCGGCAAAATCGCTGTAAAAAATGTCCAACTTTCTGCCTGAAAACGATATGCTCAGGTGTGAATGCACCTAGGTTTTCTTCTAAGATTGCCCTGCATTTGGTTCCATCCATCTTCCCATCAACTCTGACCAGCTTCCCTGTTTCTGCTGAAGAAAAGAATCCCCACACCATGATGCTGCCACCACCATGTTTCACGGTGGGGATGGTGTGTTCAGGGTGATGTGCAGTGTTAATTTTCCGCCACACATAGCGTTGTTTAGGGTCATTGTCCTGCTGGAAGGTGAACCACTGCCCCAGTCTCAGGTGTGAATGGGCCTAGGTTTTCTTCTAAGATTTCCCTGTATTTGGCTCCATCCATCTTCCCATCAACTCTGAGCAGCTTCCCTGTCCCTGCTGAAGAAAAGCATCCCCACACCATGATGCTGTCACCACCATGTTTCACGGTGGGGATGGTGTGTTCAGGGTGATGTGCAATGTTAGTTTTCCGCCACACATAGCATTTTGCTTTTAGACCAAAAAGTTGAATTTTGGTCTCATCTGAGCAGAGCCCCTTCTTCCCCATGTTTGCTGTGTTCCCCCCATGTTTGCTGTGCCCCCCACATGGCTTCTCACAAACTGCAAACGGGACTTCTTATGCCTTTCTTTCACCAATGGCTTTCTTCTTGCCACTCTTCCATAAAGGGCAGATTTGTGGAGAGCATGACTAATAGTTGTCCTGTGGACAGATTCTCCCCCCTGAGCTGTGGATCTCTGCAGCTCCTCCAGAGTTACCATGGACCTCTTGGCTGCTTCTCTGATGAATGCTCTCCTTGCCCGGCCGGTCAGTTTAGGTGGACGGCCATGTCTTGGTAGGTTGGCAGTTGTGCCATGCTCTTTCCATTTTTGGATGATGGATTGAACAGAGCTCCGTGAGATGTTCAAAGCTTGGGATATTTTCTTATAACCTAACCCTGCTTTATTCTTCTCCACAACTTTAACCCTGACCTGTCTGGTGTGTTCCTTGGCCTTCATGATGCTGTTTGTTCACTAAGGTTCTCTAACAAACCTCTGAGGGCTTCACAGAACAGCTGTATTTATACTGAGATGAAAGCATTTGTTAACCCCCTCAAAAAATGCTGCTCCTGTCTCTTTAATGCGCAATTAGCAGCATGTCGCTTTTGCTTTATAAATTATCCCTCTCTATCCCCTAAAATACCTGATTGATAATGCCAGGTCATGACCTCCCTCCTGAGTGCTGACTCCCCTATCATATTATCTGATCTTGAGAGCCCGTGGTCTGTGCAGTCTGTCACTAGCAGCTCTCCTATGCCTGTCTTCAGCTCCCCCTCCTCCTCCCTGTCAGTACATAGAGTCTCTTCTCTGCTCTCATAATTAACTTTAAAAGCTCCCATCCCCTCTGTATTAGAACCAGAAGTTACCCTGTGTCCGTGTTGTATCATAAATATTCTTATCTGTATAGATAACACACCAGCTTCCTGCACTGGGCTCTCTCTTCAGCTGACCTCAGCAGCAGTGCTCAGCCCCCCCATCCTCAGGAATTCCTGGCAGAGCAGAGGAGTGGAGAAAAACGACAACTGATCCTAGGAAGCCTGTGTGTTCTCTATACAGAGAAGTATATATATATATGCTATAACACAGGCACAGGGGAACTTATTGTTGTAATACAGAGGGGATGGGAGCATTTTATACGAGTGGCTTAACAACCACTTTAAATTACACATAGGTAGAATTAGGCGACTTCTGAAGGCAATTGGTTCCTATAGATTTTAGTTAGGGGTAAAGGGGGCTGAATACAAATGCCCCCCCACACACTTTTCACAGATTTATTTGTATAATTTATCATTTTCCTTCCACATCACAATTATGAGCCATGTTGTATAGTCTATCACATAAAATCCCAATAAAATACATTTACATTTTTGGTTGTAACATGACAAAATGTGGGGAATCTCAAGGGGTATGAATACTTTCTCAAGGCACTGTAGGTGTTATTAGATGAACTTTTTCACCCTTCTTTTGTGAATGCGTAACACGTTTTACCCATTCATTCGTCTGGTAGGAGGATATCTGGGGGCTCCCTTATTCTAAAGAGGGGCTTCCAAATACCATAGTTGGCACCTGTCCCGAATTGGCAGGGACAGTCACGGATTTTAAAGAGATGTCCTGGCACAACCTGGGATACCTGTAAGCTCCTCCTTCCCCCCCTTTTTAGAAAACAGGATGGGGGGGAAGCACCATTTTTTGGTAGTGTAAAGCAACACCTTAGTGCATTGCCACGCGCTACACTGTGCTGCAATGCATGCTCATTGGCAAAGGGCAGTTTCGGATTGAATGGCTCTACTTCCCGCCAACACATGTAAGCAGGGCTGTCTTTAAAGTGGTTGTCAACCCGTGACAACCACTTTAACCTACCTACAGGTAAGCCTATAATAAGGTTTACCTGTAGGTGCCCTGCATATCTCCTAACCTTGCATGGTGTAGGAGATATACAGTGTACTGTGATGTGCCCACGTCATCGGGCACATGCCTCCGTGCCCTTCCTTCACTGAGATCGTGCCATTAATGGCGGCTCCCGCGCTCATGCGTGGGATTGACGTCACTCAACTCCGGCCAGTCACAGAGCCAGAGAGCGCGGCCCCGGAAGGAAGAGGGGCAGAAGATGGACGCGGCCTGGAGCGGGGACATCGCTGACTTCCAATGCAGGTAAGTGGCACATAATGGGCTAATATGCGATGCATAGTAGTCCATTATGCGTTTACATTGCAGGGTAACATAAAGGAAGTAAACCCCATCAGGGTTTACTTCCTCTTTAGCACAGGGTAAAAGGGGCAGCTGCCCCGGGCCCAGTCATTGTTGTGGGGCCCAAAGCAGCTTCCCGTTGAGCCCACACTAACTGCAAATAATTTATAAGGGGATTAGGAAGGGCACAAGAAAATGTTTGCCCAGGGTCCAATCAATGTTAAAGATGGCACTGCATGTAAAGTGCGTTGCTATGCATTGCGGTAAAGCGAGCATAACACACACATTGGCGCGATGTCATAGTGTGAATGGGCATAACTCTGAACCCCTGAGCATGCGAAAGTCATACTCTAATTATCAATATAACTTATATGCCAACGCTAACATAATTGCATACCAGGGACAAAAATGCCGGTGCCTAAACACGCCAAGCGAGATGTGCCAACTGTTCTCCTCCGACCATGGCTGACCCATGTATGGCCACCCCTTGGACCACTAATGGTATCTCTGAATAAAACAAACGCCAGACTAAATTTTTCATTTTTTAAAAATAAAATAGCCCAATTTTTTTCTCTCTCTCTCTGGCGAGTTGCGATCTGCAGATTCCGGAGGAATAATTAGCTTTCCAGGTGGCGAGAATGAATCTGGTCGACACCGTCTAATGTTTCCAACTCCGCCGTTCATCAGAGATGCCCGCGGCCCCGCTTCTCAAGTATCAGTCTGATGGTTCCCCAGCTGCCCGGGGCTGCCCCATCTTGCTGGTGGCGAGGCATGTGGTTTAAGGCAGGATGTGAGAAGCCATGATGTCATCCTGCAACCATTCCAGGGAGTTGAGTTCTTGGTAGGCTCCTGGGGTCCCGCGCTGCACCGGTGTTGTGAAATCCGAGAGCCCCAGACTTTTATAGCTCGCCTTTTTCCAAATGAATTGGCTGGAGGGGATTAAGTGGAATTTTAACACTTTGCTCGCTGCCCAGAACAGAACTCATTTTGGGTTTTTTTTTTTAGCTTCTATTGTAACAATTACCCAATCATTTTGATACTTTTTTCTACATTTTATTCTTTTTTTTTACATTTTTTATTTTTCCACTGCAACCCCCCTAAAATGCTAAAAAAGAACTTAAAGCAGATAAACCTTTTTTTTGTAACGCAAGTCGCCTCAATGTGAGGTACATTACAATGCAGGCGCCATTTTAAATGGCATACAATGCTGCAACGCACAATACTTTGGAATCTAAATGGGCGGAGTCTTTATCAGTTGCCCTCCTGTGTGCATCAGATGTCCCATTTAGACTTCCATGTCGCCGTAAAACGCATTGCCGCAACTTGTATCACTGCATTGTAATTCCAATCATTTTTAATGGCGTCCCAATGCGCAAAGGCTGGGTTTTTGCGCTAATGTTTCGTGATCGCCTGATTTTGCATACATTTTTTCATGGGCAGCTTATTCATTTGAATTGGGCTGTCCTACAAACCACAAACGAGCCAAAGTGCCTCATGTAGCTTTTTCGGTGTTGAGTTTTGTGCATTTTTTTTGGCACGTTTGGCAAACGATTTTGTGCATGTGAAAATTCACGCACAGCGCACCGGAACAGAGCTAAGGCTGTCAATCACAGGCCGTGTGCTGGAGCTCCTTCCTCTGTCTCCATTTAGCTCTTGGTGTCAGGAAAACTTGTCAGAAGTGACTCATGCTGCAGGTACACACTAAAGGGATATGCTTTGTTCAGATGTCATGTTTGAGGTTTACTACACCTTTAAGACCCCATTCACACTATTGTGTTGCAGTAATACACGTCACAGCGTGAGGAAAGGAGAACCAGTAACCAGCAAGTCTGACAAGGAACATTTACACTGATAATTAGGGCACTGATCATCAGCACTCTGTTTATCAGTGCAGCCACATAAGTGCCGCCTATCAGTGCCCATCAGTGCAGCTTATGAGTGCACTTCATCAGTGCAGCCTCATCAGTGCCAATCAGTGCCGATCAGTGCAGCCTCATCAGTGCTGTTCAGTGCAGCCTCTTCAGTGCCCATCAGTGCCGATCAGTGCAGCCTCATCAGTGCTGTTCAGTGCAGCCACATCAGTGCCCATCAGTGCCGATCAGTGCAGCCTCATCAGTGCCCATCAGTGCAGCCTCAGTGCCTAGCAGTGCAGCCTTATCGATAAACATCAGGGATCAATGATGTCTGATCAGTGCCACCTCATCTGTGCCCATCAGTGCCTATCAGTGCAGCCTCATCAGTGCCCATCAGTTCAGTCTCGTCAGTGCCCATCAGTGCAGTCTCATCAGTGTCCATCAGTGCAGTCTGATCAGTGCCCATCAATGCAGTCTCATCAGTGCCTATCAATGCATTCTCACCAGTGCCCATCCATGAAGAAGGAAAATTACTTATTTGCAAAATTTTGTAACAGAAACC
>BLSH010050192.1:284298-294298 GCA_018402905.1 Glandirana rugosa
ATATCCGTCGTGTCGTGGTGTCTATCCCCATATATGTCGTAGTGTCTATCCTGATATATGTCGTAGTGTCTATCCCGATATATCTCGTGTCATGGTGTCTATCCCCATATATGTCGTAGTGTCTATCTCCATATATGTCGTAGTGTCTCCTATCTGTGATGCTGTATATACCCCTATCTGTGGTGCTGTGCTGCCTATACCCCTATCTGTGATGCTGTATATACCCCTATCTGTGATGCTGTATATAGCCCTATCTGTGATGCTGTATATACCCCTATCTGTGGTGCTGTGCTGCCTATACCTCTATCTGTGATGCTGTGTATACCCCTATCTGTGGTACTGTGCTGTATATAGCCCTATCTGTGATGCTGTATATACCCTGATCTGTGGTGCTGTGCTGTATATACCCCTATCTGTGGGGCTGTATATACCCCTATCTGTGGTGCTGTGCTGTATATACCCCTATCTGTGGTGCTGTGCTGTATATACCCCTATCTGGCAATGCTATAAAACCCTATCTGGTGATGCTGCACTGTATACTCCTGACACAATGGGTGGAATCTATAAGGGGTGAAGCTTATGATAAGTGGGAGGGGTCAAAAAGCAAGGGCGAGTTCTGGCACCCCCCCATCCTAAAATTTCACCGGCCACCACTGACCGTCACCAACAACGTATCTTTGTTTATGTTACTGCTGAAGAGATTTACTGTCACTTCCTGTGCTGAACTTTAATTTTTTTAACTTTATTATCTAAATAAAAGGGTCATGTGTCTTCTAGAATATTAATGAGCTTTGTGTATTTCCTCTGTGCAGTAATCCAGTGTGAGACTTTTCCTTCCTGTAATAAAGACCGCACACTGCTGCTCTCTCTTCTTGTGCAGGGGGATTGGTCTTGTCTCCGCCCCCTCCTGTAGTTTTCTGTAGTGGGTGGAGCCTGATGGGCCCCTCCCACAGCTCTGCTCTCCCACCTTGTGCAGGGAGACTGGTCTTGTCTCCACCTCCTTCTGTGGGTGGAGCCTTCTGGGCCCCTCCCACATCTCTTCTCTCTCTCTCTCTCTCTCCCCTTGTGTAGGGTGACTGGTCTTGTCTCTGCCCCTTCTGTCATTTTCTGTGGGGGGTAGAGCCTGATGGGCCTCTCCCACATTCTTCTCTCTCTCTCTCCTTGTGCAGGGGGGCCGGTCTTGTCTACGCCCCTTCCGGTAGTTTTCTGTGGTGGGTGGAACCTGCTGGGCCCCTCCCACAGCTCTGCTCTCTGCACCGGCTATGTACAGCACAGTGATGACGTCACTGCTACTTTTACAAGGTAATATCCAGATTTGCAAAGGCATTCGGTGCTCACAAAGTGAATTTATATCCTCTGTGGCTAGTAAGGAATATTGTTCTATCAAAGTTCTTGTGTCTGGGGTTCACCTTTAAGTTGCTGTAAGGTGGTCACATGCCACCTTTATTAGTATCTGGTCACAATGGTGGTTATCTCCCAGGCTCCCATAGGGTGCAGGGGGTATGCTGTTGCCTGACTGGCAGGAGCCATGCTAGTTCCAGGGCCGATCACACGTCTATAGGTTCCTGAAAGGGGATGGACTGCTGGACCAGACAACATCCTGACAGGTCCCCTTTAATATCTCCTGGTGTCGTAGTTGTGTCTTCGCCCCTCCATCAAGTATCTCTCTCATAGCTGGACTGCTCAGGGATTTATTCTGCATTAGGAGAATCCATGGGGGGGTAGGGGGGTGAAGGGCATGACACCATCACCTAGCACTGTAATGAGCACAGGACTTGGCTGAAACTTGGAATTCTTGAGGTGAGGTCTCACAGCTTGATGATCCGAGAGATATATGAGGCCAGCTTCCAAAACTGAACGACCCAACTCAGCTACAACATGCCCGGGTGTGGAGGAAGCCATGCTCACTACTCTGCAAATATCTGTACCCGGCAGTTTGGGGGCAGTAATCGCCCCCTAGGGGGCCGCACTGGGGAATGTGTTACTTGGGTGCTGAAGGACCTTCTCCCAACAGTCCATGATTGAAGGCATTGTTCCTCCTTCAGTTCAGTTGACCTGAATTCCCAGTTCATTACTGGGATCACCAAACTGAATTCCTGGCATCATTTGCCGTGATCACATGACCCATTACAGCCAGTCATCTGCTCCTGGAGGAATCCTAATTATCATCTCTACTCTTGCTGATTGTGGAACTTTCAATAACTTCACAAGTTTCCCTAGATACATTCCTGGCAAGTCACAATATACAGAAACGTTGCCATTATTCCGAGAACCTTCCGCCTTTTATCATTAACCAGCTATGGACCCCGAGCATGTGAGACGCCCCAATACAACATCACTGAAGTACACAGAGAATATGAGCACCGGGCACTGGCGTCCAGGCTAGCATGGCACTGAAGCAGGGGGTACACCCGCCGAAATGCGTCAGCCTTCACTTGCGTTGTGTCCGCACTATTGTCATTGTGCAATCTTATGGCCCACTTGTGGGTCGCCACTCTTGTGAGTATCCACTTTTATTTTACAATAATAAATGTGCCTGGTAATGCAATAGCTGTGCACGCCTTCCTTTTGTTTTGTTTTGTAGAGAATATGCATTGTACCCGGCCCTTCTGCCCCCTTGTACTTACTGGCAATTTGCAGGGTTGCTGTGAATATACAGCAACATTCTACAGACAGGTAGGAGATAGAGAGATACAAAGTAACATCGTTTATAAACATTGTTCAGATGGGAGATAGAGAGATACAAAGTAACATTGTTTATAAACATTGATCAGACAGGAGATAGAGAGATACAAAGTAACATTGTTTATAAACATTGATCAGACGGGAGATAGAGAGATACAAAGTAACATTTGTATTCATTTATCTGCAGATTAAAGGGGGGTGAGCTTCAATCTGCATATGACGTCAGTTAAAGCAACCTGACAAAAAATACAGCTCTGTATTTGTGGTAGAAATGTGGGACACATTACTGAGCATGCATGAAAAGTATATCTGATGAGCGGCCCCTGGATAGGAGCTGCCAGGAGCTGAACTCCGCTCACCTTGTCTGACTTTCCCACCTCCTTCAGCTTTTCCCTGAACTTGTCCTGTAGAGTTTCCGCCAGCTGACACAGCAGGGCTCCGTTATCCAGCTTCTCCATGAAGGTCTCCGCCGTCACCTCCTTCCCTGCTGAGCAAATATTGGTGTTTATCATCTCTTACCTACATATTAAGTCAGCCAAACTCAATCATAAGCGCCCCCTACAGGTCATCTGTGCACAAGGGAATGCCATTAGCACCCCTGCCTAATGACTGTTTAGATAAGACTCAAAAACCGTCATCCATCAACATGCAATATAACTAAGCCGAGCCGAACTGCCCTGGGTGATATCATCATTGGGTCTCTGTGCTTCTCTATGCAGGGCAGGCAGACCGTGGGAGGTGTTGGCAGAGTGATCTACAGAGCTTCCTGAAAACATCCCAGCACCCGGCCTCAGTAATCCTCTTAAGAGTCCTCAGTCCTGATCATAGGTGTGCCCAGCCTATTGCATTAGGGTGGCACCACAAAGGGCAAACAAACACGAGTGTGTATATATGTCAGAAGGGCAGAAATCGGTGTCAGAAGTTTATTTTTATTTTATTTTATTTTATTTATTTTTTTACAATTTAGTTTTTTTATTTTTAATTTTTTTACAATTTTGTTTTTTTATAATTTTTTTACAATTTTGTTTTTTATTATTTTTTTTACAATTTTGTTTTTTTATTATTTTTTTACAATATTATATTTTATTATTTTTTTTTACAATTGTATTTAGGAGCCCTGCTGGTGGGGGCTTTTATGAAATATCAGGGGTCTAAACAGACCCCTGATATCTCACTTTTGAGTCAGAGAAAGGGACTGAGGACAGAGATTCCCCCCCCCCGTCCCTTTCTCTGCAGCCAGGCAACAGGGGGAATCTGCAGAGTACAGGGTGATTAAGGTGTGCCCAGGCACACCTGCCACCCTAAGTGCGCACGCCTATGGTCCCGATCTATGTGGTGGGCGCAATATCATAATGGCTTGATGGGTGGATATCAGTACGGAGTGGGTGTTCCTTGGCAGGCTGCATTTGCTAGGTAACGCCCACGTGTGATGTTAAGCCTATGATTGAAAGAACTGTAATCCAATGAATAAAAGGGGTGGGGCCAGGGACTGTCAGGCTGGGGAGGAAAGGGCTAGATGGTGCTGGATTTCCCTTTCTTTCTTTTTTTTTTCCTGGTGCAGACCACCTGAGCTCTGAGATGCTAAAGCAGAGGAGTGGGCATAAACAAACCGAAATTTGTACACATGTTCCTGACAGTAGGAGGGATGGAAACCTCTGGGTTGATGATGTCACAAGGGGCGGGGTCATCCAGTTACATCATCGGGTGGCTCTACCCCTTGGTTATTTAAGCGTTGTCAGATGGCGGGGGCCAGCGATGGGGGCAGACCTGTTTTTTGGGGGGAGGCGGCATTCACCGTGATTGATGACGGATTTACTTTGGGGAGATTTTTTTTTACTTTTAATAATGGAATTTTCAAAAACTGTCTCTGTGTTTTTATTTATTTTTGGCACTAATTTTTTGTGAATGGGAAGCGTGCCTCATACTCATTCATATCGGAAGGGTGGGATCTGGGGTCCCTCCTTCTTCCTGGGTTAGGGTTGTGGAAAAGAGGCTCTTTGGGGGGGGGGCATGTGCCCTGGTATGGTTCATTCACAAAGGAGGGGCACTTGCTTGTTTCCCCCCCCCCCCCTTTCATGGCCTGCCAAGCTCCATGCTCGGATAAGTGTCTGGTATGGAGTTGGTGGAGGGGGAGGCACATGTTTTTTTTTCATTTTGGCATGGGGTTCCCCTCAAAATGCACACCAGATCTAATGGTCTAGTATGGTTTGGAGGGGGCATTTTTAAAAAAAATTTGGTGTGGGGTTCCCCTCCAAATCCAAACCAGATCTAAGGGTCTGGTATGGATTTGGGGGGGTCCATGCACTTTTTTACTAACATTTTGGCGTGGGGTAATCCATACCAGACCTATGGTATGGGTTTGGGTTTGGGGGGGCATGATTCTTTTTTTTATTTTGGCATGGGGTTCCCCTCAAAATCCATACCAGAACTAACGGTCTGGTATGGATATTGGGGGGGGACCCCACGCCTTTTTTTTTTTAAATTTCGGTGTTGGGTTCCCCTCAAAAGGTCTGATATGAATTGGGGGGGACGCTATGGATTTAGGGGGGGCCCACACACTTTTTTTAAACAATTCCGGCGTAGGTTTTTCCCTGAAAATCCATACCAGACCTTGAGGTCTGGTAGGATTTTAGGGGGGTGTTTCCTAATTTTGGCATGTGGTTCTCCTCAAAATCCATACCAGATCTAAGGGTCTACTATGGATTTAGGGGGGCCCCACGCACTTTTTTCAAAAAATTTCGGCATAGATTTCCCCCTCAAAATCCATACCAGACCTAGGGGTTTACTATGGATTTGGGGGAGGGGGGCACACACTTTTTTTTACATTTTGGTGTGGGGTTCCCCCTCAAAATCTATAGGTCCCTAAGGTCTGATATGGATCTGAGGGGGCATGTGTTTTTTTTTTTCAAAATCTTGGCATGGGGTTACCCTCAAAATCCATACCAGACCTAAGGGTCTACTATGGATTTAGGGGGGCCCCACTCACTTTTTTCAAAAAATGTTGGCGTAGGTTTCCCTCTCAAAATCCATACCAGGATTTGGTGTGGGGGGGGCACATTTTTCTTCTCTAAATGTTGGCATGGGGTTCCCCTCAAAATCCATACCAGACCTAAGGGTTTACTATGGATTTTGGGGAGGGGACACACACTTTTTTTTTTCATTTTGGTGTGGGGGGTTCCCCCTCAAAATCTATAGGTCCCTAGGGTCTGGTATGGATCTGGTGGGGGGGGGGGGGGGGCACGTGTTTTTTTTTCCAAATTTTGGCATGGGGTTCCTCTCAAAATCCGCACCAGACCTAAGGGTCTACTATGGATTTGGGGGGCCCACGCACTTTGTTTAAAAAACTTTAGTGTGGAGTTCCCCCTCAAAATCCATACCAGACCTTAGGGTCTGGTATGGATTTGGTGGGGGAGGCACGCGGTTTTGTTTTATCATTTTGGCATGGGGTACCCCTCAAAATCCATACCAGATCTAAGGATCTACCATGGATTTGGGGGGGGGCACCGCACATTTTTTTTTTAATTTTAGCGTGGGGTTCCCCTCAAAATCCATACCAGACCATTGCAGAACAGAGCCTTAGAGAAGGAGCTGTGACACCGTGACAATGGAGTTGGTGGCGTCATGTGACCTCCACGGTTTGGACCTTTTTTTTGTTTTCTAATTTTTCCCCCACGTTTTGGAGGCGCTCCTCTCTCTCCGCGCACCGCAGGACGCTTTTTCGGCATGCCGTTTTTTTTTTTAGTCCAGCTAAGCTCTGGCAGTACAATTACATTGGCCGGGAACATCTGTATCCAATGAAAAATATATTAGGTGTCGGCTTTCAATTTGCCGTGCTTTATACCGGCGAGAGGTTGTACTTCGTTTCTGAAACAGAGCCCCCGACATATTTTACAGTGCGCCGCATTAACTGGAACCAGCGATCTGCGCACGGCTGCAGGAAAAAAAACTTTATTCATTTCTATGGAAAATCCATTATGATCCCGAAATGTTTCTCACAGGAGGCTCAGCGTTGTATGAGGGCACAATATACGAGGTCTGATAGCTGATATACGAGGTCTGATAATTGATATGTGAGGGCTGATAATGGATATACGAGGTCTGATAGCTGATATGTGAGGGCTGATAACTGATATTTGAGGGCTGATAACTGATATATGAGGGCTGATAACTGATATATGAGGTCTGATAGCTGATATATGAGGGCTGATAATGGATATACGAGGTCTGATAACTGATATACGAGGTCTGATAACTGATATTTGAGGGCTGATAACTGATATATGAGGGCTGATAACTGATATATGAGGGCTGATAACTGATATATGAGGTCTGATAACTGATATATGAGGGCTGATAACTGATATATGAGGGCTGATAACTGATATACGAGGTCTGATAGCTGATATGTGAGGGCTGATAATGGATATACGAGGTCTGATAGCTGATATGTGAGGGCTGATAACTGATATATGAGGGCTGATAACTGATATATGAGGTCTGATAACTGATATATGAGGGCTGATAACTGATATATGAGGGATGATAACTTATGTATGAGGGCTGATAACTGATGTATGACAGCTGATAACTGATAAATGAGGGCTGATACCTGATATGTGAGGGCTGATAACCGATATACAAAGGATGATAACCGATATACGAGGGCTGATAACTGATATGTGAAGGCTGATAGCTGATATTTGAGGGCTGATAACTGATATACGAGGGCTGATAACTGATATGTGAAGGCTGATAGCTGATATTTGAGGGCTGATAACTGATATATGAAGGCTGATAACTGATATACGAGGGCTGATAACTGATATATGAGGGCTGATAACCAATCAATAAGGGCGGTTAACTGATATACAAGGGTTGATAACTGATATATGAGGGCTGATAACTGATATATTAGGGCTGATAACTGATATACGAGGGCTGATAACGGATATTTGAGGGTTAATGACTGATATACTAGGGCTGATAACTGATATATGAGGGCTGATAACGGATATTTGAGGGTTAATAACTGATATACAAGTGCTGATAACTGATAGACAAGGGCTGATAACTGATATATGAGGGCTGATAACTGATATACAAGGGCTGATAACTGATATACGAGGGCTGATAACTGATATATGAGGGCTGATAACTGATATACAAGGGCTGATAACTGATATATGAGTATTGATAACCGATATACGATAGCTGATAACCGATATATGAGGGCTGATAACCGATATATGAAGGCTGATAACTAATATACGAAGGCTGTACACCTTCTATGCCCATTATGAGGGGTTCCCACCATCCCTGTGCTGAGTTCCTGGGTCTGTACACCCGCTGTGCCCATTATGAGGGGTTCCCACCCTCCCTGTGCTGAATTTGCGGGTCTGTACACCTGCTGTGCCCATTATGAGGGGTTCCCACCATCCCCGTGCTGAGTTCCCAAGTCTGTACACCTGCTGTGCCCATTATGAGGGGTTCCCACCATCCCTGTGCTGAGTTCCCAAGTCTGTACACCCGCTGTGCCCATTATGAGGGGTTCCCTCCATGCCTGTGCTGAGTTCCTGGGTCTGTACACCCGCTGTGCCCATTATGAGGGGTTCCCTCCATGCCTGTGCTGAGTTCCTGGGTCTGTACACCCGCTGTGCCCATTATGAGGGGTTCCCACCATCCCTGTGCTGAGTACCCGGTTCTGTATACCTGCTGTGCCCATTATGAGGGGTTCCCACCATCCCTGTGCTGAGTACCCGGTTCTGTATACCTGCTGTGCCCATTATTAGGAGTTCCCACCATCCCCGCTGGATTAATGGAGAATGTAAAAGGAGAAGCTGGAGCACATACAGATGTGTGGAGTTACCCCAACTCCAGAGAATAAGAGGGGTGCAGAGCCAACAGTCCCCAGCAGATATATACAGCCAGCCCAGCAGACTCTCATCCACCACTGAAATGTCACTTTTGGGCAGAGTAACCCTTGTGGTGAATGTTCTTACCCAGCATGATGGTCAGCCATAGGGCCAGGTCCTCCTTCATGGGCAGCAGGTTGGCTTCATGCCGGATGGACAGCCACTGACTGTATTGGTGCATGTCGGAGAGGCCCGGACTGCGTCCTGCTGGACTTAACGTGGGGCACATCATGACCACAGAGGAGAGTCTGAAGGGACAAGAAATACCGCAATCAGCACAAAACCTTACATCACACGTTTTCATTACATACTGATGAGGTCATCACTGGGTCTCTGTTCTTCTCTATGCAATGCAAGCAGATCGTGGCTGGGGGGAGGGGCCAGGAGAAGGATTGTATTGAGGCACAGATCTGCAGAAGGGTACAGAAAACTTTTTGCAGCATTGAAGGTGTTAAAGCGGGCTTCCAGATTCCGATAAGCCCCCTGCCTGCAGACCCCCACAGCCACAGTCCAGGGTTGTCGGGAAGAGGCCCTTGTCCCCATCAAAAAGATGCTTTGGGGTGGGGGGAGGTAGAACCCCTCCCCCATCCTGCTCCAAAGCACCCCCTCCCCATGTTGAGGGCGCTCGCCCATCCACCCCCTTTCCTGACCTGCTGGGCTGCATGCTTGGATAAGGGCTTGGTATGGATTGGGGGAGGACCCCACACGCTGTTTTTCTTAACTTGTTTGTATGGCCGGCAATTTAAATGTCATTTTTCTTTTTCTTAAGAAATGTCAATTTTGCTGCAGCGGGTTCTTTACATGCTACAGATGCGCCACTTTATAAGCAGGCTAAGGGGATCCCCCAGGCACTATATTTAAAGATTTTTTTTATTTTTATTGTTTCACTTTAAGAATCATTAAAATCACTGCTCATTTAAAATCGATCTTTTTGAAGAAAACATGTTTGCATTGATATATGTCTCCCAGGGCAGTGCCCGGGCCCCCATACAATTTGTATGGCCAATAACTCGCATATAAGCCTTCAAAATGGGCACTTTTGATTTTTAAAATTCGGGTCCCATTGACTTCAATAGAGTTTACGGCCCGGGTCTGAACTTTTGCGATGTTTGAGAGTTCTGGGGGCGAACTGAATCAGGAGGGGTGTTCGGTCCATTTCTAATAGATAGATAGATAGATAGATAGATAGATAGATAGATAGATAGATAGATAGACATTAATGGATAGAGAGATAGATAGATAGATAGATAGATAGATAGATAGATAGATAGATAGATAGATAGATAGATAGATATTGATAGATAGATAGATAGATATTGATAGATAGATAGATAGATATTAATGGATAGATAGATAGATAGATAGATAGATAGATAGATAGATAGATAGATAGATAGATATTA
>BLSH010050192.1:295713-298213 GCA_018402905.1 Glandirana rugosa
GGGGGCACACACTTTTTTTTACATTTTGGTGTGGGGTTCCCCCTCAAAATCTATAGGTCCCTAAGGTCTGATATGGATCTGAGGGGGCATGTGTTTTTTTTTTTCAAAATCTTGGCATGGGGTTACCCTCAAAATCCATACCAGACCTAAGGGTCTACTATGGATTTAGGGGGGCCCCACTCACTTTTTTCAAAAAATGTTGGCGTAGGTTTCCCTCTCAAAATCCATACCAGGATTTGGTGTGGGGGGGGCACATTTTTCTTCTCTAAATGTTGGCATGGGGTTCCCCTCAAAATCCATACCAGACCTAAGGGTTTACTATGGATTTGGGGGAGGGGACACACACTTTTTTCTTACATTTTGGTGTGGGGGGTTCCTCCTCAAAATCTATAGGTCCCTAGGGTCTGGTATGGATCTGGTGGGGGGGGGGGGGGTACTTGTTTTTTTTTTCCAAATTTTGGCATGGGGTTCCCCTCAAAATCCGTACCAGACCTAAGGCTCTACTATGGATTTGGGGGGCCCACGCTCTTTGTTTAAAAAACTTTAGTGTGGAGTTCCCCCTCAAAATCCATACCAGACCTTAGGGTCTGGTATGGATTTGGTGGGGGAGGCACGCGGTTTTGTTTTATAATTTTGGCATGGGGTTCCCCTCAAAATCCATACCAGATCTAAGGATCTACCATGGATTTGGGGGGTACAGCACATTTTTAAAAAAATTTTGGCATGGGGTTCCCCTCAAAATCCATACCAGACCATTGCAGAACAGAGCCTTAGAGAAGGAGCTGTGACACCGTGACAATGGAGTTGGTGGCGTCATGTGACCTCCTCGGTTTGGACCTTTTTTTTATTTTCTAATTTTTCCCCCACGTTTTGGAGGCGCTCCTCTCTCTCCGCGCACCGCAGGACGCTTTTTCGGCATGCCGTTTTTTTGTTTTTTTTTTTAGTCCAGCTAAGCTCTGGCAGCACAATTACATTGGCCGGGAACATCTGTATCCAATGAAAAATATATTAGGTGTCGGCTTTCAATTTGCCGTGCTTTATACCGGCAAGAGGTTGTACTTCGTTTCTGAAACAGAGCCCCCGACATATTTTACAGTGCGCCGCATTAACTGGAACCAGCGATCTGCGCACGGCTGCAGGAAAAAAAACTTTATTCATTTCTATGGAAAATCCATTATGATCCCGAAATGTTTCTCACAGGAGGCTCAGCGGTGTATGAGGGCACAATATACGAGGTCTGATAGCTGATATGTGAGGGCTGATAACTGATATACGAGGTCTGATAACTGATATATGAGGGCTGATAACGGATATACGAGGTCTGATAACTGATATATGAGGTCTGATAACTGATATATGAGGGCTGATAACGGATATACGAGGTCTGATAACTGATATATGAGGGCTGATAACTGATATATGAGGGCTGATATATGAGGGATGATAACTTATGTATGACAGCTGATAACTGATATATGAGGGCTGATAACTGATATATGAGGGCTGATAACTGATATATGAGGGCTGATAACTGATGTATGACAGCTGATAACTGATATATGAGGGCTGATAAGTGATATGTGAGGGCTGATAACCGATATACAAAGGATGATAACCGATATACGAGGGCTGATAACTGATATGTGAAGGCTGATAGCTGATATTTGATGGCTGATAACTGATATATGAAGGCTGATAACTGATATACGAGGGCTGATAACTGATATGTGAAGGCTGATAACCGACATACGAGGGCTGATAACTGATATGTGAAGGCTGATAGCTGATATATGATGGCTGATAACCAATCAATAAGGGCTGATAACTGATATACAAGGGCTGATAACTGATATACGAGGGCTGATAACGGATATTTGAGGGTTAATGACTGATATATTAGGGCTGATAACTGATATACGAGGGCTGATAACGGATATTTGAGGGTTAATAACTGATATATTAGGGCTGATAACTGATATACAAGGGCTGATAACTGATATATGAGGGCTGATAACTGATATACAAGTGCTGATAACTGATATATGAGTATTGATAACCGATATACGAGGGCTGATAACCGATATATGAGGGCTGATAACCGATATATGAGGGCTGATAACCGATATATGAAGGCTGATAACTGATATACTACGAGGGCTGATAACTAATATACGAAGGCTGTACACCTTCTATGCCCATTATGAGGGGTTCCAACGCTCCCTGTGCTTAATTCTCGGGTCTGTACACCTGCTGTGCCCATTATGAGGGGTTCCCACCACCCCTGTGCTGAGTTCCCAGGTCTGTATACCTGCTGTGCCCATTATGAGGGGTTCCCACCATCCCTGTGCTGAGTACCCGGGTCTGTACAACCGCTGTGCCCAATATGAGGGGTTCCCACCACCCCTGTGCTGAGTTCCCAGGTCTGTATACCTGCTGTGCCCATTATTAGGAGTTCCCACCATCCCTGCTGGATTAATGGAAAATGTAAAAGGAGAAGCTG
>BLSH010050192.1:303213-307382 GCA_018402905.1 Glandirana rugosa
CTCATCAATGCCGCCTATCATTGCCTATCAATGCTGCCTATCATTGCCTTGATTATCAGTGCAGCCCCATCAGTGCTGCTTATCAGTGCCACCTATCAGTGTCGCCTATCAGTGCTGCCTATCAGTGCTCATCAATGCCACCTATCAGTGCCCTGATTATCAGTGCAGCCTATTAGTACTGCCAATGTGTTGCCAATCAGTGCCGCCTATCAGTGTTAATCAATGCAGCCCATCAGTGTTGCCTATCAGTGCCACCTATCAGTGCACATCAATGCCGCTTTTCAGTGCTCATCAATGCCGCCTATCAGTGCCCATCAGTGCAGCCTATCAGTGATGCCCCTCATTACCACCTATCAGTGCTGCTTATCAAGCCAGTCAAGTTCCTCCACCCAAAACGCTCATCCATGTCTTTATGGACCTTGCTTTGTGCACTGGTCCAAACCATTTGGTGGAGGGGGGATTATGGTGTGGGGGGGGGGGGGTTTTCAGGGGTTGGGCTTGGCCCCTTAGTTCCAGTGAAGGGAACTCTTAAGGTGTCAGCATACCAAGACATTTTGGACAATTTCATGCTCCCAACTTTGTGGGAACAGTCTGGGGATGACCCCTTGCTGTTCCAACATGACTGCGCACCACTGCACAAAGCAAGGTCCATAAAGACATGGATGAGCGAGTTTGGGGTGGAGGAACTTTACTGGTCTGCACATAGTACTGACCAAGAACACTTTTGGGATGAATTTGAGAGGAGACTGCGAGCCAGGCCTTCTCATCCAACATCAGCGCCTGACCTCCAGGGCCGCCATCAGGGGGTACAGGCAGTACTGTTGTAAGGGGCCCCGGTGTCTCAAGGAGCCCTTACAATAAAGACTTTAGCAGTCTTTAACATTGGAGTCTATGGGAGGGGGTTACCCGGTTTGGGGACACTGTTCTCCCGAACCATAGCCGATAAAAATAACAAACTTGGGTCACATGGAGAGGACCCCTTGGACCACAACTGGTCCAAGATTGGGATCTGCAGCACCTATGGTTCGGCTGTACCAGGTCCCCAAATTTGACCAGTCATTGACTGGCAATTGGCGGGTGAATTTTGTACTTAACATTGGAGTCTTTGGGAGGGGGACACCCGGTTTGGGGACACCGTTCTCCCGAACTATAGCCGATAAAAATATCAAACTTGGGTCACATGGAGAGGGCCCCCTGGACCACAACTAGTCCATGTTTGGGACCTCCAGCACTTATGGTTTGGCGCGAGGTCGGGTGAGGCTGTGCGTAAAAGTTATCGTGTCTACAAACTATGGGATATATATTCTGTAAATTTTATTTGTTTGGTTTTTGCTTTATACTATTAATGGCGGCGATCAGCGATAGTGGATCTATGATATTGCAGCGGACAGTCTGACACTAACTGACACTTTGTGAGAGCCAGAGACACTAATACCGTGATTAGTGCCTTGTTTACATAGGCAGAGCTCTGTTCTGTGTCTTTGCCCAACAATCGGCAGGTGCCAGCGGACATCCAAGGCCCGGCACCAACAGATCGGCTTCTGCTGTGAGTAATGACAGCAGAAACGTTGTGACCCTAGGCAGAAGTGCAGAATCACGTATATATGGACGACAAGGCTTGGCTCACAGTCTCCGCTCTAATTCATCCAAAGGTTCTATCGGGTTGAGGTCAGGACCAGTCAACTTCCTCCACCCAAAACTCGCTCATCCATGTTTTTTATGGACCTTGCTTTGTGCATCGGTCCAAATCATTTGGTGGAGGGGAGCTTATGGTGTGGGGTTGTTTTTCAGGGGTTGGGGTTAACCCCTTAGTTCCAGTGAAGGGAACTCTTAAGGCGTCAGCATACTAAGACATTTTGGACAATTTCATGCTCCCAACTTTGTGGGAAGAGTTTGGGGATGGCCCCCTTCCTGTTCCAACATGACTGCGTACCACTGCACAAAGCAAGGTCCATAAAGACATGGATGAGCGAGTTTGGGGTGGAGGAACTTGACTGGCCTGCACAGAGTCCTGACCTCCAAACCCATAGAAAACCTTTGGGATGAATTTGAGTGCAGACCACGAGCCAGGCCTTCTCGTCCAACATCAGTGCCTGACCTTCTGGAAGAATGGTCAAACATTCCCATAGACACTCCTAAACCTTGTGGACAGCCTTCCCAGAAGAGTTGAAGCTGTTATAGCTGCAGAAGGTGGGCCAACTCAATATTGAACCCTACAGACTAAGACTGGGATGCCTTTAAAGTTCATGCGCGTGTAAAGGCAGGTGTCCCAATACTTTTGACAATATAGTTTAGATCTAATCCCTTAGATTGTGTAGTTTAGCAATACATCGAAATATTGTTTACCACAATAAAAATGCAAAAGCTCAAATTCCATAAATCGTATCCGATGGGATACGTAGGTTACCAATTTTTTCAAATATTGTTACATGTTAGGACAGAAAAGCTTCAGGAACCCGAAATGCCATCCAGATTGACCACTCTTATATCTTATCGTATAGATTGTGTTGGTCAGCAATAGATCGCAATATTGTGTACGATTTAGCACAGTAAGCATTCACAAAGCTCAAATCCTATAAACCTTATCCTATAGATTCTGTAGGTTATCATTTTTTTTGAACATTGCAACTTATAAGCAATAGAAGGTTTCAGGAACTTGAAATATCATCTAGAATGCCCAATCCTATAGATTGCATTGGCTAGCAAAAGGATGGAATATTGTTACAATTTAACACAGTAGTAAAGGGTCAGAAAGCTCAAATCCCATAAACCTTATCCTATAGATTGCTTAGGTTATAAAAGGTTTCAAACATTGTTGTATATCAACCATGGGCGTCCGCAGAAATTTTTTCAGGGGGGGCATCATTTTAAGGTCACCCATGCTATGCCGCTTTTTGACATTTTCACATTATCACGGCCAGAGACTGCAGGCATAGGACAGGAGATGGTCAGAGACTGCAGACATAGGACAGGAGATGGTCAGAGACTGCAGACATACTACAGGAGATGGTCAGAGACTGCAGACATAGTACGGGAGATGGTCAGAGACTGCAGACATAGTACAGGAGATGGTGAGAGACTGCAGACATAGTACAGGAGATGGTCAGAGACTGCAGACATAGTACAGGAGATGGTCAGAGACTGCAGACATAGGACAGGAGATGGTCAGAGACTGCAGACATAGTACAAGAGATGGTCAGAGACTGCAGACATACTACAGGAGATGGTCAGAGACTGCAGACATAGTACAGGAGATGGTCTGAGACTGCGGACATAGTACAGGAGATGGTCAGAGACTGCAGACATAGCACAGGAGATGGTCTGAGACTGTGGACATGGCACACGAGATGATCAGAGACTTCATACATAGCCCAAGAGGATAAGGACCTAGTGGGCAACCCCCGATCCGATCCCTGATTCGGGGGGGGGGGGGCAATTGCCCCCCCCCCTTGCCCCTATCTGCGGAGGCCCATGATATCAACCTAGGCAGGCTTCCAGGAACCTGAAATGCCACCCAGAATGTCCAATCTGATAGATCTTATCCTATAGGTTGAGTTGGTTAGCAATAGATCGACATATTGTTACTTTTTAGCACTGTAAAGGTTCAGAAAGCTCAAACCCCATACAATTTACCCATAGATTGCACATGTTATCGATATTTAATAATAAATTGTTACACATTGGGACAGGAAAACTTCAGGAACCACAAATGCCACCCGAAATGACCAACCTGGTAGATCTTAACTTACAGACTGAGTTGGTTAGCTATAGATTGAAAAATTACATTTAAGCACAGTAAAGGTTCAGAAAGCTCAAAATAAAGAAAGTTCCTATAAATCTTTATCTGTAGCTTGTGTCAGTTTTCAGTAGTTTAAAATATTGTTAGATATCAGCCTAGGCAGGCTTCTGGATCCTGAAGTGCCATCCAGAATGCCCAGTCTGATAGGTCTTATCCAATAGTTTGAGTTGGTTAGCAAGAGATCGAAATATTACGTTTTAGCAAAGTAAAGGTTCAGAAAGCTCAAATCCTATAAATCTTTACCTATAGATCATGGAGGTTTTCAATAGTTTAAAATATTGTTATATATCAGCATAACCAGGCTTGCAGGAACCTGAAATGCCACCCAGAATGTCCAGCCTGGTAGACCTTATCCTATAGGTTGAGTTGG
>BLSH010050192.1:343139-353205 GCA_018402905.1 Glandirana rugosa
TACCCTGTGATAAGGAGGGGAGGAATAGTGTCCCATCATTGGTATCAGTTGGAGGAATAGTGTCCCATCATTGGTGTCAGTGGGAGGAATAGTGTCCCATCATTGGTGTCAGTGGGAGGAATAGTGTCCCATCATTGGTGTCAGTGGGAGGAATAGTGTCCCATCATTGGTGTCAGTGGGAGGAATAGTGTCCCATCGTTGGTATCAGTGGGAGGAATAGAGCCCCATCATTGGTGTCAGTGGGGGGAATGGTGTCCCATCATTGGTGTTAGTAGGAGCAATAGTGTCCCATCATTGGTGTCAGTGGGGGGAATAGTGCCCCATCATTGGTGTCAGTGGGAGGAATAGTGTCCCATCATTGGTGTCAGTGGGAGGAATTGTGTCCCATCATTGGTGTCAGTGGGAGGAATTGTGTCCCATCATTGGTGTCAGTGGGAGGAATAGTGCCCCATCATTGATCACAGGTGTGTCAGGAGGGAGGAGTTTCTTCTGCTGGTGGAGTTGCTCCAGGTGCTCTGTGTGAGAGGGGAGTTTGGTGAAATCTTTCCCCGCCCTTGTGGCCCCCTCCTGGGGAGGCCATGGAGGCCTCTACTGCTGGAAGCTCACAGCCATCCCCTGGACTGTCGGGTGACATGCCTGCCCCCATGCAAGCCATGACTGGTGATCTCTCTGCCCCTGGTGAGGATGAAACCTTGCAGGTCATTGAGGAGCGAGTGGTGGCCGGGATTAAAGCCCTGAATAAGGAGAGAGAGAAGCTCTACAAGCTTATTGTGGAATTGAAGCACCTGCGAAGGCAGCGTGAAGGTTTGCACAGCCGCTGCCGTAGATCCATGGATGCAGAGATCCAATTGGCTAAAGTCCGGGTGAAAAACCAGAAAACCATTCTGTCCATGATGGAAGGCAGAGATGGGCCCTTCAAGGAGAAGTTTTCCAATGACCGTAGGTTTGCAAGAGTGGCAAAGGTGGAGGAGGAGATCCCCAGGTCTGACCCCTTGCCCCCTCAGGGAGAGGTATGCAGCCCTATGCCATCCCAGGACTCTGGAGGCATGCTAAGGGCCATTCAGGCAATGGAGTCTCCTGTGCGGGGGAATCAGCTGGCATTTAATAATGAGGACATTATGGATGATGTGTCTGACAAGGTAAAAACTGTCAAGCCGCATGTGGTGGATAAAACTTTACCTGATTGAATGTGTGTGTGACTGCTAACAATCATCCCAATACAGGTGTGATGGACAATCATCCCAGTACAGGTGTAATGGACAATCATCCCAGTACAGGTGTGATGGACAATCATCCCAGTACAGGTGTGATGGACAATCATCCCAGTACAGGTGTGATGGACAACTCTACCACTAAATGTGTGATGAACAATTCTGCCAGCCCAGTTGCATCAGTTGATAATAATAGTAATGTACAGACTAATGTTACGTCAGTGTGGGGCCTTGGCCCTGATAAGCCTACATTTGCTCAGGTGGTGTGCTGTGCTCCTGGTAATTCCGCTTCCAAGCAGGTCTTCCTTCTACAAGCTACCACTGTGAGCACCCCAGGATCTGGTCTTGGGGCTCTGGCTTCTGCTGGAGGTCCAAGGAGAAATGTAGTCATCCTTAAATGGGAAGGTGGTGCAATCCCTCCAGCACGGCGTGCGGTGGTAGATATGATTTTGGAGATGGGTTTTGGAGCAAATGACCTGTATGCCCTAATACATGTGGCTGGGAGCAGAGAATATACCATTAGCTTCACCAGGCCAGAGGGTCTTGACCTGTTCTGGGAGCGATATGAGGCTCTGTGCAGGACAAGACCTGAATGGGAAGGTTTGGCACCAGTTGCAGTCTCACAAAGGTCAACAGTAAAAAAGATAACCATCATACTCACTGAGAGCATTCCTGCTCAAGATTTAGAGGTCTGGCTAAGGAATTATGGTGAGGTTTTGACAAAGCCAGAGAAAATCCTTGATGAGCGTAGCATCTGGATTGGGGGTTGGTCAGTAACAGTCAGGTTGGCAAGGGATGGGAATGTTGTCTGTCACCTGCCCTCTCCAGCTTTTATAGGGAGGGATAGGATGACTATTTTTTACCCTGGTCAGCCAAAGCTGTGTCACCGCTGTGGAGAAAAGGGACATTTTAGCTCCTCCTGTTCAGCCTTGATATGTTCAGTGTGTCGGGGTCGGGGTGATGTGGCTAAGGACTGCACCGAGATGATAAGGTGCAACCTTTGCCAACGCCTTGGTCACCCCTACAGCCGATGTCCTGAGGCCTGGCACAATATGGAGAAGGAGGTAATAGAGGAACTGTTGAGGCTGGATAGGATGGAGGGTGAGGCCCCTGGTGTACCATCCTCCTCTGCGGTGATCGGCTCCCCTGGTCCTGTTCAGGATTTCTCCTCAGTTCCTGTGGCCACCCCTCCTGTGTCTGTAAGTTTACCTTCTGTGTCTGTCTCTGTGCCCCCCCAGCCTACTGTGCCCCCCCCCAGCCTACTGTATCCACTCCTCTTGTGTCAGAACCTTCCAAGTCTGAGCCCCCTGAGTCAGTTATCCCCCATGAGTCTTCCCCTCCCAAGTCCGACTCAAAAAGGGTACCGCTTCTTCCTCTGTAAAGAAGTCTTCTGTGAAGTCTTCCAAGAAAAAGGCAAGAGATGAGAGCGTCTCTGAATTGGACCTGCAGTACCTGGAGGAGAGAAGGAAGGTTGGGAGGCGGAAGAGGCAGGTGGTGAGGATGGCACAGGGACGGGAAGCTCCAGTGCCTCTCTCCAACCGTCATAGGGCCCCCAAGTTAGACATTTCCTCATCTGGGGCTTCTTCTGAGCTAAGTTCAGATTCTGAGATGGAGTTGCAGGAGGCCCCAAGAAAGAGACGGGCGTCTGGTGATGAAGAGCAGAGGGGAGCTAAGAAGCAATCCACCCAATAACGCAAACGGCAGTTCCCCCTCCGTTAAAAGTGGCGACAATAAATGTCAGTAAGAGATCCTTCTATGGCCTTTTATGTAAATAGTTTTCTAAGAATTTTTTGGCAGTGATCTCTGTATATATTGTATAAATTCTAAATGATTTCTGTTCAATTAATGTAATATGGTTTTGTTTTTTACTTTTGTATAAAATGGTTACTTGATTCTTTTCCATAAAAGATCAATAGTGTCCCATCATTGGTGTCAGTTGGAGGAATATTCCCCCATCATTGGTGTCAGTGGGAGGACTATTCCCCCATCATTGGTGTCAGTGAGAGGAATAGTGCCCCATCATTGGTGTCAGTGGGAGGAATAGTGCCCCATCATTGGTGTCAGTGGGAGGAATAGTGCCCCATCATTGGTGTCAGTGGGAGGAATAGTGCTCCATCATTGGTGTCAGTGGGAGGAATAGTGCTCCATCATTGGTGTCAGTAGGAGGAATAGTGCCCCATTATTGGTGTCAGTGGGAGGAATAGTGCCTCATCATTGGTGTCAGTGGGAAGAATATTCCCCCATCATTGGTGTCAGTGGGAGGAATGGTGTCAGTGGGAGGAATAGTGCCCCATCACTGGTGTCAGTGGGAGGAATAGTGCCCCATCACTGGTGTCAGTGGGAGGAATAGTGTCCCATCATTGGTGTCAGTGGGAGAATAGGTGCCCCATCGTTGGTGTCAGTGGGAGGAATGGTGTCCCATCATTGGCATCAGTGGGAGGAATAGTGCCCCATCGTTGGTGTCAGTGGGAGAAATAGTGTCCCATCATTGGTGTCAGTGAGAGAAATAGTGTCCCATCATTGGTATCAGTGGGAGGAATAGTGTCCCATTGTTAGTATCAGTGGAGGAATAGTGCCCCATCATTGGTATCAATGGGAGAAATAGTGCCCCATCATTGGTATCAGTGAGTGGCCCCTCAGGACGCAGTTTTGCGACCACTGCTATAGATGACAAATCCCCATTCCTATGCACCGATCATTAGATAATCAGTGTTTATGGGAGGATCTGTAAATATCGCAAGTTTGCCGATCGCTCGGCGCCCTCACACCCACACCGAATCGGTTACTTACTTTGCCGTCAGCTCATGTCTCTGATGGGGAAAGTAATGAGAGTGGAGCATGTTGTATTACACACAGACAGGCTGAGCAAACACAACTCAACGGCGGCCACGACGCCAAAGTGGGCGGGGAGAGCAGAGACGGTACACAGGAGTCAGTCTGTTAGATGCGTTGCTAAGCAACTGCCGGGACAATAGACCGGCTGCACCCACCTGGTGACACCGTGCATCGCTGTACAACCTTCCATCTCTATGGAGAAGGTGGAATCTTCTCCATCTGATTTCTATAATAAATGTATCTCTTTGTATCGCCTAGGAGGAATTCTCACATCCACAATACAGCGCCTTGAAAAGTATTCATACCCCTTGACATTTTCCACATTTTGTCATTTTACAACCAAAAACGTAAATGTATTTTATTGGGATTTTATGTGATGGACCGACACAAAGTGGCTCATAATTGTGAAGTGGAAGGAAAATGATAAATGATAGAAATAAATCTGTGAAAAGTGTGGGGGGCATTTGTTTTCAGCCCCCTTTACTCCGATACCCCTAACTAAAATCTTGGGGAACCAATTGCCTTCAGAAGTCACCTAATTAGTAAAGAGTCCACCTGTGTGTCATTTAATCTCAGTATAAATACAGCTGTTCTGTGAAGCCCTCAGAGGTTTGTTAGAGAAACAGGAAGGGCCGTGTATCGGCTTTTTCTCTACTCGCGAGTAGAGGAGAGCCGATCGGTGGCTCTCTTAACAGGAGGGTCTGCACTGATTGTTTATCAGTGCAGCCCCCTAGGATCGCCACCCAGGACCTCCAGAGAGCCCACCCAGCACCACCAGGGATCCCACCCTAGTCCACCAGGTAAGGGGTACAATGCCCAACAGGGATGGCAATCAGTGCCCATCTTGGATGCCACCCAGGACCACCAGGGATGCCTCCAAAAAAGATGCCAGCTATCATTGCCACCTATCAGTGCCATCCAGTGCCACCTATCTGTGCCCACCAGTGCCACCTATCAGAACCACCTATCAGTGACCATCAGTGTCACCTATCAGAGCCACCTATCAGTGACCATCAGTGCCACCTATTAGTGCCCACCAGTGCCATCTATGAGTGCCCATCAGTGCCGCCTATGAGTGCCCATCAGTGCTACCTATTAGTGCCCATCAGTGCCGCTTATCAGTGCCGCCTATGAGTGCCCATCAGTGCTACCTATGAGTGCCCATCAGTGCCGCTTATCAGTGCCACCTATCAGTGCCCGTCAGTGCTGCTTATCAATGCTGCCTATCAGTGCTGCAAAAATGTACCTCATCATCAGTGCCCATCAGTGCCACCTCATCAGTGCCAGTCAGTACTTATTTACAAAGTTTTGTGACAGAAACAAAGAAAAACTTTTTTTTTTTCAAAATTTTCTATCTTTTTTTATTTTTAGCGCAAAAAAATATCAAATACCACCAAAAGAAAGCTCTATTTGTGTGAAAACAATGATATCAATTTAATTTGAATACAGCATTGCATGACCGCGCAATTACTAGTTAAATTAGCACAGTGCTAAACAGCAAAAAAGTATCTGGTCATGAAGGGGGGTAAATCTTCCGGAGCTGAATCTATACCCAAGAAAAATGTGATATATTGCAGTTTACCTGTCCTGATGAGGTAGCTGCATTTGTTCTCTTTTTAAAATGTTTTCCCTTTATTTTCACCTGTTGATCCTGCCAGTAACACACTTCCTGTCCTAGGGTAACAACACTCCCTGTTCTGTATCTATGGACCCTAGGACAGGAAGTGGTAAAGGGGCGTTGCTTTGTAGCTCACAGAAGATAGAGAGACAGTGTTTGGGATTTCAGTCCAGTACACGTGTGGTTACACCCCTTGGGGACACCCCAAGGTGGGAAAGAACTCCCCATAGTTGGGAAGGAACACCCCTAAGGTGGGCAAAAACACCCCTAAGTTGGGAAGGAACACCCCAAGTTGGGCAGGAACACCCCTAAGGTGGACAAAAACACCCCTAAGCTGGGAAGGAACACCCCAAGTTGGGCAGGAACACCCCTAAGGTGGGCAGGAATAAGCATAAGCTGGGATGGAACATCCCAAGGTTGGCAGCAACACCCCAAATTGGGTTCGAACACCCCTAAGCTAAGCAGGAACACCCCTAAGCTGGGCAGGAACACACCAAGGTGGCAGGAACACATTAAGGTGGGTGGGAACAAACACCCCTAAGCTGGGCAGGAGCACACCAAGGTGGGAAGGAACACATCAAGGTGGATGGGAGTACCTCTAAGGTGGGCAGGAACCCCCCTAAGATGGGCAGGAACACACCAAGGTGGATGGGAACACCCCCTAAGGTGGGCAGGAACAACCCTAAGCTGGGGAGGAACATCCCAAGGTTGGCAGCAACCCTAACCCTAAAGTGGGTTGGAACACCGCTAAGCTGGGCAGAAACACACCAAGGTAGGAAGGAACACATCAAGGTGGGTGGGAACACCTTTAAGGTGGGCAGGAACACCCCTAAGCTGGCCAGGAACACACCAAGGTGGGCAGGAACACATCAAGGTGGGCAGGAACACCCCTAAGGTGGGCAGGAACAACCCTAAACTGGGAAGGAACATCCCAAGGTTGGCAGCAACACCCCAAAGTGGGTTGGAACACCGCTAAGCTGGGCAGAAACACACCAAGGTAGGAAGGAACACATCAAGGTGGGCAGGAACACCCCTAAGGTGGGCAGGAACAACCCTAAGCTGGGAAGGAACATCCCAAGGTTGGCAGCAACACCCCAAAGTGGGTTGGAACACCCCTCAGTTGGGCAGGAACACCCTTAAGCTGGGCAGAAACACACCAAGGTGGGAAGGAACACATCAAGGTGGGTGGGAACACCTCTAAGGTGGGCAGGAACACCCCTAAGATGGGCAGGAACACACCAAGGTGGGTGGGAACACCCCCTAAGGTGGGCAGGAACAACCCTAAGCTGGGAATGAACACCCCAAGGTTGGCAGCAACACGCCAAAGTGGGTTGGAACACCGCTAAGCTGGGCAGAAACACACCAAGGTGGGAAGGAACACATCAAGGTGGGCAGGAACACTCCTAAGCTGGGCAGGAACACACCAAGGTGGGTGGGAACACCTCTAAGCTGGGCAGGAACACTCCAAAGTGGGTGATAACACCCCTAAGTTGGGCAGGAATTCTCCGAGGTGGGTGAGAACACAGCTAAGGTGGGTGGGAACACCTCTAAGCTGGACAGGAACACCCCAAGTTGGGTGGAAACACCCCTAAGTTGGGCAGGAATTCTCAGAGGTAGGTGGGAACACCGCTAAGGTGGGTGGGAACACAGCAAACACACAGTAAATCCTACCACTGGGATTGGTGAGAGAGGCCGTATAAAAACTCAAAGAGAAAAGCCACCTGCTGACCGCAATACGTATAAACTGTATATGTTGTGGCTTGCAAGTGGTTTACCGGGGCTACGGTTAAATATATCAGCCATAACCCCGGTATTTTTTTTCAGCCAGCAATTGGCTTTCTCATGAAAGCGGTCCAACCTGCTAATAAGCTGCTGAATTGCTTGCAGAAGGGAGGGGGTCATCCCCTTCCCGCCACTCTGGCGTTTCTCGGGCTTACCAGTTTTACCAGCTGGTGGCCATAGAGGCTACCAGGGACCAGAATGTCTATGATCACCTCTATGATCCTGGAGGACCAGAGCGACGTCATGACCTCACTTCTGGTCTAGGGGGGAAGAAAACTATTTTTTTTTTAAGCAAAAGATCAACATTTTTTTTTTTATCTTTTGCTTTTAAAAAGGTAGAGGACCGATCTCTCCATAAAGAGGACCTGTCATCCCTTATTTCTATTGCAATGGATATTTATATTCCCTGTAATAGGAATAAAAATTATAGCAAAAAAAAAAAAAAATTAAAGGGACAATGTAAAAATAAAAAAAAAAAACATTTATAAAAAAATGTAAAGGTCCCCATCGCTCTGAGCTCGCGCGCAGAAGAAAACGCAGAAGTCGCGCACGCATATGTAAACGGTGTTTGCACTACACATGTGAGGTATCGCCGCGATCGTTAGAGCGAGAGCAATAATTCCAGCGCCAGACCTCCTCTGTAGCTCTAAACCGGTAACCTGTAAAAATGTTCAAAGCGTTGCCTATGGAGATTTTTTACGTTTGTCGCCATTCCACGAGCGTGCGCAATTTTGAAATATCCTCTTAAATCTGAAAACTCACCGCTGGGCGGAGCAATCCATGAAATGTTAGTGGTAGGACTCAGAGGGGAATCGCGTTGAGACGGCAGAAAACATAATTGCCTTCTCTGATCTCCGGGGAGTCGTCCCGTTGGTTGGAGATCTTCCTACCATGAGACATATGGCAGCCGGCCACCCAGATCTGGCAGAGAGCTTCCCATCCTCTCTATTATCTGGATGATGGGAGGGTAACACGAGCCGCTGATAGCAAACACTCCGAGAGCGAGTGACCCTCCACGGAGCGAACGTGAGACGACCGATAGCCATTTAAAGTGGGACTTCGGCCCTCCCTTCAGTCTTGCACAGTTGTACCGGCTGAAACGGCTTCCTCTGATTTCACTGCACACTGTGAGATTCTCACAATGTGCAGCAAGTCAGATAGAGCTCCGCCTCATTTCCTGGCTGGAGGACGCCAAGTATCATTTATCTCTCTCCTCCCCAGCCTGACTGTCCCTAGCCCCGCCCCTTTCATTCATTGATTTCCAGTTCTTTTAGTCGGGGAGGCTCAGCGTCGCATGTGGGTGTTTGCCAGTTCAGCCTGCCTAGGGACGCCCACTTCTCCACCAATTAAAGCAATTTTGATATTTGCATAACTCCTCCCACTGCTTGCATCAAGGCTGAGGACTCTTGAGAGGAGTACTGAGGAAGGGTACTGGGATGTTTTCAGGAAGGAATGTGTGGCACCCTGCTGGCTCCTCCCACCAGCCATGATCTGTCTGCATTGCATAGGGAAGCACAGAGACCCAGTAATGACATCACTAGGTGTAAAATAAAGTGTGTAATGAACTTGGAAAGTTTTTAGTCATTACTATATTTATGAGGTGAGGGGGGGGGCAGGGAAGGCAAAATATAAGGAGATTAAAACTCAGATTTAAGTCGTTAGATTAGGGGTCTCCATACTACAGCCTGCGGGACACATCCATCCCACTACACCATTTTATCAAACCTATGACTAAGGTCAATGCTGTATCCTAAATGTGCACAGATTGAGGATTAAGGCTGGTCTTCACTTTCCCCTACCTGTAAGGGGATGTAAGTGGGGAATCTGATGTTAGGGAGGACTCTGATGGGGATCCTGAAGTAAGAGGGAACTCTGATCAAGACTTGGATGTAAGGGGGGACTCCGATGGGGACCCTGAAGTAAGAGGTGACCCTGTTGAAGACGTGGTTGTAAGGGAGGACTCTGATGGAGACCCTGAAGTAAGGGGGCTCTGATGTAAGGGGTACTCTGATGGGGATCTTGATGTAAGGGGGTACTCTGATGGGGACCCACCAATGTAAGGGGGGGGGGGACTCTGGTGGGAATCCTGATGTAAGGGGGACTCTGATGGGGACCCACCAATGTAAGGGGGGACTCTGATGGGAATCCTGATGTAAGGGGGCTCTGATGGGGACCCACCAATGTAAGGGGGGGACTCTGATGGGGACCCTGAAGTAAGAGATGACTCTTGGATGTAAGGGGGGACTCTGAAGGGGACCCTGAAGTAAGGGGGAGCTCTGATGTAAGGGGGTACTCTGATGAGGACCCACCAAAGTAAGGGGGGACTCTGATTGGAATCCTGATGCAAGGGGGACTCTGATAGGGATCCTGATGTAACGGGGGACTCTGATGGAGATCCTGATGTAAGGGAGGGCAGTGATGGGAATCCTGATGTAAGAGGGGACTTTGATGGGGACCCTGATACAAGGGAGGGCTGTGATGGGAATCCTGATGTAAGAGGGGACTTTGATGGGGACCCTGATATAAGGGAGGGCAATGATGGGAATCCTGATGTAAGTGGTGACTCTGATGGGGATCCTGATTTAAGGAGGACTCTGATGGGGATCCTGATATGGGGGGG
>BLSH010050192.1:355938-368088 GCA_018402905.1 Glandirana rugosa
CCCTTACATCAGGATCCCCATCAGAGTCTCCCTTACATCAGGATCCCCATCAGAGTCCCCCTTACATCAGGATCCCCATCAGTGTCCTCCCTTATATCAGGATCCCCATCAGTGTCCTCCCTTACATCAGGATCCCCATCAGTGTCCTCCCTTACACCAGGATCTTCATCAATGTCCTCCCTTATACCAGGATCCTCATCAATGTCCTCCCTTACATCAGGGTCCTCATCAGTGTCCCCCTTACATCAGGGTCCTCATCAGTGTCCCCCCTTACATCAGGATCCCCATCAGTGTCCCCCCTTACATCGGAGATCCTCTTATTTTAGGGTCTGCTTTCTTCCAGAATAGTAATTCCCAATGATTGTGCTTTATGGCTCCTCACTGGAAGCAGGAGGAAGCATTTCCCCAGCCCCCCCCCCCACCCCCCCAGGATCAGACTGCAACATTGTAACCTAGTAGCAAGTCACAAGGTGAGAGCCTGGAGCAGCAGGGGGCTGATCTGAGTGAGACATTTGTGAGCACGGCCAAGAACTGGCACCAGGATTTACAGGATTGTATCATCTCAGAGCTGGCATCTGAATTCTGTAGATGTGGACCATAAGGTGTCTCCCGAACAAAGATGTCCTTCTGGAAAGAAAATGCAGATGAAGGCGTTGTCTCTGTGAGAGATAACAAAGACCTGTAAATGTTACACTGACACTTACTTAGGATGTATGGACTTAATTTGAAACATACCAACATTATTGTTCTGGATCCAGAGACACTGGTAACTGCACCCACGGAAATCACCCACCTACTTTTGTGCGTGGCCATGCTCACATAACACCCACTTTACAAATTGGTCCCGTCCAGACCCCACCTCTAAGTATGTAGGACCACCTATCACACTCAATACATGGGCTGGCCCTGCCCAAACCCCACCTCTAAATATGTAGAGCTACCCTACATGCCCAATGCCTGGACTGACTCCACCCATACCCCATCTCTAAATATGTAGGACCATTTATCACATTCAATACATGGGCTGGCCCTGCCCAGACCCCACCTCTAAATATGAATGACCACCTGTCACACCTAATACATGGGCTGGCCCTTCCCAAACCCCACCTCTAAATATGTAGGACCACCTATCATACTTAATACATTGGCTTCCCCTGCCCAGACCCCACCTCTAAATATGTAAGACCACCTATTACACTCAATACATGGGCTGGTCCTGCCAGACCCCACCTCTAAATATGTAGGGCCACCTATCACACTTAATACATGGGCTGACCACACTTCTAAATATGTAGGACCACCTATCACACTTAATACATGAGCTGGCCCTTCCCAAACCCCACCTCTAAATATGAATAACCACCTGTCACACTCAATACATGGGCTGGCGCTGCCCAGACCCCACCTCTAAATATGTAGGACCACCTGTCACACTCAATACATGGGCTGGCCCTTCCCAAACCCTACCTCTAAATATGTAGGACCACCTGTCACACTCAATACATGGGCTGGCCCTTCTCAGACCCCACCTCTAAATATGTAGGGCCACCTATCAGACTCAATACATGGGCTGGCCCTGCCCAGACCCCACCTCTAAATATGAATAACCACCTGTCACACCTAATACATGGGCTGGCCCTTCCCAAACCCCACCTCTAAATATGTAGGACGGACCATCTATCACACTCAATACATGGGCTGGCCCTGCCCAGACCCCACCTCTAAATATGTAGGACCACCTATCACACTTAATACATGGGCTGGCCCCACCCAGACCCCACCTCTAAATATGTAGGACCACCTATCACACTTAATACATGGGCTGGCCACGCTCAGACCCCACCTCTAAATATGTAGGACCACCTATCACACTTAATACATGGGCTGGCCACGCCCAGACCCCACCTCTAAGGTGATCCTACATATTTAAAGGTGGGGTCTGGGCAGGGCCAGCCCATGTATTGAATGTAATAGGTGGTCCTACATATTTAGAGGTGGGGTCTGGTCACGGCCAGCCCATGTATTGAATGTGATAAATGGCCCTACATGCCCAATATATGGGCTGACTCCACCCAAATCCCACCTCTAAATATGTAGGACCACCTATCACACTCAATACATGGGCTGGCCCCACCCAGACTCCACCTCTAAGGTGATCCTACATATTTAAAGGTGGGGTCTAGGCAGGGCCAGCCCATGTATTGAGTGTGATAGGTGGTCCTACATATTTAGGGGTGGGGTCTGGTCACGGCCATCCCATGTATTGAATGTGATAAATGGCCCTACATGCCCAATACATGGGCTGACTCCGCCCATATCCCACCTCTAAATATGTAGGACCACCTATCGCATTCAATACATGGGCTGGCCCCACCCAGACCCCACCTCTAAATATGTTGGACCACCTATCACACTGGGCTGGCCCCACCCAGACCCCACCTCTAAAGTGGTCTTCCCACTTGCAATCTCAATTATTTGCAACTTTTCAAGGTGTTTACAGAAAATCAAGTATGGTTGGTGCTGCGATTCCAGGACACGGCCCGGGACACATCATCTGCCAGACAGAGGGCCAAGATGCAGGACCGTCCCAGCCAATCCGGTACCATTGGTTAAGTATGACATGAAGACCTATATCTGATGACAGGTCCACTTTATAATAAACGTTATATAAAAAACGGAAAGTTGCCGCGGCTGTGAACGCGTTCTCACTTCTGAGATCCGTGATAGAACTGATTATGAAGGGATAACAAATTCTAAAAGAATAATAAGAAAGGCCCGATAATGAGATTCATGAAGAGTGGCCGGGACGTGGAATAAAAATGACTTTGCCCAGATTTAATTACCGCGTCTCCCCGGGCCCCCCGTCTGCTGCGCCCGCACTGGAGGATTGTGTTGTGTAATTAATGTAAATGAGGGAGGTCGAGTCCATCGATTCTCCCAGGAATTAATTGGACATGATCAATCACCGCATCAGAAGCGTGCCGGCGAGGTCGTTCATCAGATCGTTAATGTCATTCACGCCCGGCGTGGCCTTTCAGCGCGGGAGAGATGGAGTGCCCCGGGGGGGGGGGAGGGGGAGACCATTACACAGGTGACAATTAATGTGCGCTCGGCCTGTCTGTGCGTCTCGTTACTCTTCCCGCCGCACAGAATCCGCAGGACAGAGGATGGCGCTCTGCCGGTCCGCGAGGGTCAGCGCCCGCAAAAATAGCCCCAAAGTCAAACGTTAACATTTCCCATCTACTTGGAAGAAACGTTCTACCTGCTGATTGGCTCCAACTGCCACCCTGGCGCTCCTCACCTTCTAAAGTCACACCTGGGAAAATATAGCCAGCGTGTTCCTTGGGTCTGACTCCGCCCTCCTTCTGGCTCTGCAGCCCCACCCACGCGCACTACACTACAGCGCCATCGAATCATTTAACAGGAGGCCACCGACCTACCTGCGATCACCATAAGATACAATGTCATAAAATCACATTAATAGTAAGTAAAACGATGGCGGCTGCGATAACTAGTGCTGTGAGCGCATGCGCGCCGCCGGAGGCGCGCTCGCACGCTCACAGTGTCCGGGGGGGCCATGGAGCGGGTGCGGCAGACTCGATCGCCGCCGGCTACCCGCGATGGCCCCCCACCGCAGTGAGAGAACGGAGGTCGGTGTAAGTAAACATGGATCTCCGTTCTCATAGAGGGGGAAGGGCGATGATCACAGGCTTCCTGTATATGGAAGCCATGATCACTCCCCTTTCCCCAGTCAGGGCAGCCCACACACAGTAAGAACACGCCCAGGGAACACAGTTAACCCTTAGAGCGCCCCCTGCAGGTTAACCCATTCACTGCCAATGGCATTTACCCAGTAATCAGTGCATTTTTATAGCACTGATTGCTGTATAAATGCCAATGGTCCCAAAAAAGTGTCAAAATGGTCCAATATGTCCGCTGCAATATCGCAGTACCGCTAAAAAACGCAGATCGCCGCCATTACTAGTTAAAAAATTTAAAAAAATAAAAAAACATAGAAATTAATTCTCATCGTCCGTAAACGCGGCAAATTTGCGCAAACCAATCAATAAATGCCGAATGCGTTTTTTTTTTTTACCAAAAATATGAGGAAGAATATAAATCGGCCAAAACCGATGGAAAAAAATGTTTTTTTTATATATTTTTTTTGGATTTGTATTTCAGCAAAAAGTAAGAAATTTGGGTTTTCTTGCAAAATTGTGCCTCTTCTTTTGCTTATAGCGGCGATCAGAAATGACGCAGAGGGGATCAAATACCACCGAAAAAAAGGGCGCCAACTTAGTTTGGGTACAACGTCGCACGACCGCGCAATTGTCAGTTAAAGCGCCGCAGCGCCGAATCGCAAAAAGTGCTCAGGTCCTAAAGTGTGAAATCCTTCCGGGGCTGAAGTGGTTAAAGAGTGGAGCAATTAACACGAATCAATCAATAATATTTGTGCATTGTCAATTTCATTTTTTTAATCATACATTTTTTTTTTTATTATTTTTCTGGGTTCACCTTAAGATAAAATGTAATAAAATTACAACAGTAAATATTCTGACATTCAAAGAGTGGATACGTTCACATAATTTGAGAACCAATCATATTTGTGTGCTGTCATTAAATTTTTTTTTTAATTGTAAAACAACCCCCACGCCATAATTCCCCCTCCGCCAAATGATTTGGACCAGTGCACAAAGCAAGGTCCATAAAGACATGGATAAGCGAATTTGGGGTGGAGGAACTTGACTGGCCTGCACAGAGTCCTGACCTCAACCCCATAGAACACCTTTGGGATGACCTAGAGTGGAGACTGCGAGCCAGGCCTTCTCATCCAACATCAGTGCCTGACCTCACAAATGTTCTCCTGGAAGAATGGTCAAACATTCCTATAGACACTCCCAAACCTTGTGGACAGCCTTCCCAGAAGAGTTGAAGCTGTTATAGCTGCAAAGGATGGGCCAACTCAATATTGAACCCTACGGACTAAGACTGGGATGCCATTAAAATGGTTTGTGTGTCGGTGTTGACCAATCAGAAGTGCTCTGATCCTTGCTAGAAGCCCTAGGGCAGTGATGGGGAACCTTGGCACCCCAGATGTTTTGGAACTACATTTCCCATGATGCTCAGGCACTCTGCAGTGTAGTTGAGCATCATGGGAAATGTAGTTCCAAAACATGTGGGGGGCCGAGGTTCCCCATCACTGCCCAAGGCAATGAAGAAGTACAAGAATTTTACATCCCCAGACTGTGTGGGCACTGACAGGTCATCACCCGTGGAAGTAAGTACCAGGGTGGGGGCAAGGCTGTCTTAATGTATGGACACCCCTGGGCACTGCCCAGGCACCCCAGGTGCGCGGGGCCCCATGATAATCTTGCATTACATCATACTTTCCAACTGTCCTGGATTTAGTGGGACAGTCACATTTTTTTCTAAGCTGTCCCAGGATGGCCACGTCCCCATGAGCGTCCGCAGGTAGAGGCAAGGGGGGGGCAATTGCCCCCCCCCCTGGAATCAGGGATTGGATCTGGGGTTCTCCTCTAGGTCTTTATCCCCTTGAGCCATGTATGCAGTTTCTGACAGTCTCTTGGGCTATGTATGCAGTCTCTGATTGTCTCTTGTGCCATGTCCACAGTCTCTGACCGTCTCCTTTACAATGTCTGCAGTCTCTGACCGTCTTCTGTACCATGTCCGCAATCTATGACCATCTCTTGTACTATGTCTGCAGTCTCTGACCATCTCCTGTATAATGCCCGCAGTCTCTGACCATCTCCTGTACCATGCCCGCAGTCTCTGACCGTCTTCTGTACCATGTCTGCAGTCTCTGACCGTCTCCTGTACCGTGTCCGCAGTCTCTGACCGTCTCCTGTACTATGTCCGCAATCTGTGACCATCTCCTGTACAATGTCTACAGTCTCTGACCATCTCCTGTACCATGTCTGCAGTCTCTGACCATCTCCTGTACCATGCCCGCACTCTCTGACCGTCTCTTGTACCATGTCTGCAGTCTCTGACCATCTCCTGTATCATGGCTGCAGTCTCTGACCATCTCTTGTATCATGTCTGCAGTCTCTGACCATCTCTTGTATCATGTCTGCAGTCTCTGACAATCAGGGATTGGATCTGGGGTTCTCCTCTAGGTCTTTATCCCCTTGAGCCATGTATGCAGTTTCTGACAGTCTCTTGGGCTATGTATGCAGTCTCTGATTGTCTCTTGTGCCATGTCCACAGTCTCTGACCGTCTCCTTTACAATGTCTGCAGTCTCTGACCGTCTTCTGTACCATGTCTGCAATCTATGACCATCTCTTGTACTATGTCTGCAGTCTCTGACCATCTCCTGTACCATGCCCGCAGTCTCTGACTGTCTTCTGTACCATGTCTGCAGTCTCTGACCATCTCCTGTACCATGCCCGCAGTCTCTGACCATCTCCTGTACCATGCCCGCAGTCTCTGACCGTCTTCTGTACCATGTCTGCAGTCTCTGACCTTCTCCTGTACTATGTCCGCAATCTGTGACCATCTCCTGTACAATGTCTACAGTCTCTGACCATCTCCTGTACCATGTCTGCAGTCTCTGACCATCTCCTGTACCATGCCCGCAGTCTCTGACCGTCTTCTGTACCATGTCTGCAGTCTCTGACCATCTCCTGTACCATGCCCGCAGTCTCTGATCATCTCCTGTACCATGTCCGCAGTCTCTGACCATCTCCTATGCCATGTCCGCAATCTGTGACCATCTCCTGTACTGTGTCCGCAATCTGTGACCATCTCCTGTACAATGTCTGCAGTCTCTACCATCTCCTGTACTATGTCTGCAGTCTCTGACCATCTCCTGTACCATGTCTTCAGTCTCTGACCATCTCTTGTACCATGTCCGCAGTCTGCAGATAATGTGATAATGACAATGATATTTGTTTAATTCTAACAACTATTTAGATTTTACTTCTTGAAATCATTTGCATAAATTGGGTCAGGCTGGTAGGTAGACATGTGCATGATGAAAAAAATGGTTTTGTTTCGATTCGTTAACCTAGCTACTTTGCTTCGTTAAATTCGATTGATTCCTTCAATTCGCATTTGGGATTCGTATTCACAAATTCGTTTTATGTCTTTTTTTCAAATTCTCTTTGAACTTACAGATTTTTTTTTTTTCGATTCGAAACATTCGAACCGATACATTTTGAATCGGTCGTACTGAAAACTTTAGATTTTTTTTTTTTTTCAATTCGAAGGCGGCAAAGTGAACAAACAAAAGAAAAATCTTGGTCTAATGATTACAATGATTCTTTAAATCACTTTTGGCTTAACAAAAGCAGCATCATTTCAAAATGGTCCTCTAATAGCGCCACACCGTCTTTGATGTCAGCAATGTGTGTGCAGTTAGAATCCGATGTAAAATTCGATTCGAATTTCAGTCCGAAATTCGGACTAATTTTTTTTTCGTTATTCAGAGCATTCGGTAAAATTAGTTTATATTGTAATTCGGGTGTTCGGATATATCCGAATCTCAGAATAACGAAAAATCCCCCCGAAAACGAATTCGGAACAAAACGGACCGCACATGTCTACTGGTAGGGGCCCCACTGAATTACTTTGCCCAGTGGCCAATGATGCTATTAAGACGACCCGGGGGGGGGGGGGTCAACTGTGTTAGTTCACCTTTTCATTAAGAATGAATGCGCCAAAGCTCAATATTGTGAATGCGGTCCAATCCATGTATGGCGCTTTCATCTCTTTCTGATCAATGCAGCGCCAATGGTAGCAGATGGCAGAGAACGCGCGGCTCCTCCTCCCGGTAATTGTGCTCGCTGAGCTGTCACTTGTTCTGCCGCCGGAACGACGAAATATATTACAAGTCACTAACAGGAGCTACATGAAACCCTCCAGCAGGCAGCAGATAAATGGCGGCGCTGACTGGTGGGCGACCGCGCAATAACACAGCTCAGGGTCACTGCGCCGCCGCTAATTAGTCCCCCAGGAATGCGCCTCTTCTTCCCATTCACAGCCAGCGCCTCCCTCTTCTCTCTGCGGGGTCGTACAACGCGACCCGGATCACCGCACAAAGACATTAAAAATTAAAAAATAAATAAATATATATTTAAATTAAAAAAAAAAAAAAAGGAAAGGATCCTGTTTTTTATATATTACTAATACTGCACATAAAAAAAAGTATTCATACCCCTTGACATTTTCCCCATTTTGTCAACGTAAATGTATTTTATTGGGATTTTATGTGATAGACGACACAAAGTGGCTCATAATTGTGAAGTGGATGGAAAATGATAAATGATACAAATAAATCTGTGAAAAGTGTGTGGGGGGGCATTTGTATGGCGCCCCTTTTACTCCGATACCCCTAACTAAAATCTAGAGGAACCAATTGCCTTCAGAAGTCACCTAATTAGTAAATAGAGCCCCCCTGTGTGTAATTTAATCTCAGTATAAATACAGCTGTTCTGTGAAGCCCTCAGAGGTTTGTTAGAGAACCTTAGTGAACAAACAGCATCATGAAGGCCAAGGAACACACCAGGCAGGTCAGGGATAAAGTTGTGGAGAAGTATGAAGCAGGGTTAGGTTATAAACAAATATCCCAAGCTTTGAACTTCTCACAGAGCTCTGTTCAATCCATCATCGGAAAATGGGAAGAGTATGGCACAACTACAAACCTACCAAGACATGGCCGTCCACCTAAACTGACCGGCCGGGCAAGGAGAGCATTCATCAGAGAAGCAGCCAAGAGGCCCATGGTAACTCTGGAGGAGCTGCAGAGATCCACAGCTCAGGTGGGAGAATCTGTCCACAGGACAACTATTAGTCGTGCTCTCCACAAATCTGCCCTTTATGGAAGAGTGGCAAGAAGAAAGCCATAAGAAGTCCCGTTTGCAGTTTGTGAGAAGCCATGTGGGGGACACAGCAAACATGGGGAAGAAGGGGCTCTGCTCAGATGAGACCAAAATTGAACTTCTTGGCCTAAAAGCAAAACGCTATGTGTGGCGGAAAACTAACACTGCACATCACCCTGAACACACCATCCCCACTGTGAAACATGGTGGTGACAGCATAATATTGTGGGGATGATTTTCTTCAGCAGGGACAGGGAAGCTGGTCAGAGTTGATGGGAAGATGGATGGAGCCAAATACAGGGCAATCTTAGAAGAAAACCTGTTAGAGTCTGCAAAAGACTTGAGACCGGGGCGGAGGTTCACCTTCCAGCAGGACAACGACCCTAAACATCCAACCAGAGCTACAATGGGATGGTTTAGATCAAAGCACATTCATGGGTTAGAATGGCCCAGTCACAGTCCAGACCTAAATCCCATGGAGAATCTGTGGCAAGACTTGAAAATTGCTGATCACAGACGCCCTCCATCCAATCTGACAGAGCTTGGGGGATTCTGCAAAGAAGAATGGGCAGAAATGTCCTCTCTAGATGGGCAAAGCTGGCAGAGACTTCCCCAAAAAGACTTGCAGCTGTAATTGCAGGGAAAGGCGGTTCTACAAAGTATTGACTCCGGGGGGCGCCATACAAATGCCCCCCACACGTTTCACAGATTTATTTGTATCATTTATCATTTTCCTTCCACTTCACAATTATGAGCCACTTTGTGTCGGTCCATCACATAAAATCCCAATAAAATACATTTACAGTTTTGGATGTAACATGAGAAATGTGGGGGATGTCAAGGGGTATGAATACTTTTTCAAGGCGCTGTACATATTGATTGAAAAATCCTATACGGAAGGGGGGTGGGGCGGTACAAGGATCCAATCAGGTGACCCGCATACTCATGTGCTGACAAGAAGGCATGAACTCAATTAGATTGTAAGCTCTTATGAGCAGGGTCCTCTTAACCCTCATGTATTGTACTGTCTCCCGTTATATTGTAAAGTGCTGCACTAGCTGTTGGCGCTTTAAATCCTGTATAATAATAATAATACCTTGGTTCGGTTCGGTTGGAGGTGGATTTGGCAAACCTTACAGAAAAGCAGGGGTCGAACCCAAACCCAATTTGAATCAACATGGAGCCGAATGTTAAGCAAGAGTAGTGGCCATTTTCTAGGCTAAAAAGGATTGTCAAACATAAGACACTGCTGGGCACTGCCATGGGGAATTGGCATCAAAGCAAAAAAAAAAAAGTGTAAAATTGGCGAGGAGAAGCAAGTTTAGTAAAAATGAAACATTTAAATAACAATCCTGGGGGGGGGGGGGGTACCCCGACCCTGCCTGTGAGGTGGGGGGGGTGCCCCGACCCTGCCTGTGAGGTGGGGGGGGGGTGCCCCGACCCTGCCTGTGAGGTGGCACATCTGTCCGATGCATACAGCCTACTACAGTGAGGGGAAATAAGTATTTGATCCCCTATCAATCAGCAAGATTTCTGGCTCCCAGGTGTCTTCTATACAGGTAATGAGCTGAGATTAGGAGCACTCTGTTAGAGGGAGTGCTCCTAATCTCAGCTTGTTACCTGTATAGAAGACTCCTATCCACAGAAGCAATCGGATTCCAATCTCTCCACCATGGCCAAGAGCTGTCCAAGGATGTCAGGGAGAAGATTGTGGACTTACACAAGGCTGGAATGGGGGCTACAAGACCATCGCCAAGCAGCTTGGTGAGAGGGGGACAACAGTTGGTGAGATTATTCGCAAATGGAAGAAACACAAAATAACTGTCAATCTCCCTCGGTCTGGGGCTCCATGGAAGATCTCACCTCGTGGAGTTTCAATGATCATGAGAACGGTGAGGAATTAGCCCAGAACTACACAGGAGAATCTTGTCAATGATCTCAAGGCAGCTGGGGCCGTAGTCACCAAGAAAACCAATGGTAACACTGCACCGTCCCCCTGCTCAGGAAATCACATGTACAGCCCGTATGAAGAGTGCTAATGAAAATCTGAATGATTCAGAGGAGAACAGGGTGGAAGTGCTGTGGTCAGAGGAGACCAAAATCAAGCTCTTGGCATCAACTCAACTCGCCGTGTTTGGAGGAGGAACACTGCCTATGACCCCAAGAACACCATCCCCGCCGTCACACATGGAGGTGGAAACATTATGCTTTTGGGGGTCTTCCTGCTAAGGGGACAGGCCAACTTCACCACATCAAAGGGACTATGGACGGGGACATGTACCATCAAATCTTGGGTGAGAACCTCCTTTCCTCAACCAGGGCATTGAAAATGGGTCATGGATGGGTATTCCAGCATAACAATGACCAAAAACACACAGCCAAAGGCAACAAAGGAGTGGCTCAATAGGAAGCACATTAAGGTCCTGGAGTGGCCTAGCCAGTCTCCAGACCTTAATCCCATAGAAGATATGTGGAGGGAGCTGAAGAGTTACCAAACGTCAGCCTTGAATCCTTAATGACTAGGAGATCTGCAGAGAGGAGTGGGAGAAAATCCCTCCTGAGATGTCTGCAAACCTGGTGGTCAACTACAAGAAACGTCTGACCTCTGTGATTGCCAACAAGGGTTTTGCCACCAGTGATTCTGTCTCTCACTGGTAAAATAAACAACATTTAAAATGATAGACTGATCGTTTCTTTGTCAGAGGGCAAACACAGAAAATCAGCAGGGGATCAAATACTTTTTCCCCTCACTGTACAGCAACACATTGCAAAGAAAAAATTGAATCCAAATTGCCGGTAAATGACAATTCCCGGCCGGTTACCTCTGTTTGCAAACAAAAGTTCCCTTCATCTATACCAGACCCTCAGTCCCCGTTCACACTTTAGTGTATTGGAATCGCAGGTGGAATCACACGTTAACCCACAATGCGGTGTTGACGCGGTTTTCGCGGGACAATACATGCAAAAATCACGCCAAACCACGCCTTTGGTGAACTTCGGTGAAATTCTGGAGCGGAGGGAGTCCATTGAGCGAGGCGCCTTCATGTGAATGACGCTTGACTGAGGCGTTGCCCGTTCTAAACTTTCATATAAAATGTGTGTAAAATTTGGTACCTGAGCTACTTTGGTGCAATTTTTGGAGCGGAGGGAGCCCCATTCAAAATGAATGGCGTCGCTCAAAAAACGTGCAAAAAAAAACGTCGTTCAGGTGTGAATGGGCCCTTTTCCTACATGTTTGAATAGGATTCCCCCTTAAAATCCATACCAGACCCGAAAAGCATGGTATTAATCTGGGAGGGGGGGGGGGGG